>JAOWBP010004028.1:14317562-14334248 GCA_028571105.1 Tragopan temminckii | reverse complement strand
TATATATATAGGCCCAGGTTAGATTTTTATCTTTCAGTGGAAAACTACTACACTGTGCAAAGCCAAATTATGCCCACTCATGGCAGATATCTAAGGAGCATCTTTCCTGAAGGTCAACTGCCTCAATAACAGAAAAAAAACCTACAAATTTGGTTGGCAGAATGGAAAGGAAAAGAACAGAAGTAAATTCTTTAGGTTGGAACCACATCTACAACAGTGGAGTCACCAGATTAGTTTTTCAAAGGAATGCTAATGAATGGGATTGCTTTCACTGAAGTCCTGCTTTCACAGAAGTTCTTCCAGTCCACTTCAGGGCAGGAACTTCAACAGGCCAGCAGTTACTACAAATTGCAACAGTAATTACAGGGGAGTGACTGCTGCATATTCACAAGAAATACATCTACTACAATATAGGTGAAACTTCCTTAAATGAAAGCTACAGATTCTGATGCCCTTTCCTGGTAGCGGTAACAGGAGGTTCTCCAGATCCTCCTTACTTCCCCAGCTGGTTTGTGCCCATATCTGCATCTGCAAGGCCACTCAGCAGGCTGCTCTAATGAACTAACTACTAAAAACTACTAACTACTGAAAAATGGTACTGAGTAACGACTAACAGTTTCTAACTGAGATTGTTACCAAAGAAGACAACATCAGACTTCAAACAAAATACCTACAGCCATGTCCCAGTTTTCAAAATGCTGTGAGAAACTGCAAGCCTTATCTCAATCAGTGGACAATACCACTGCTTAGTATTTCAGACCAGCACAAAATAGACAAGGCTTACAATTATACTCCAAATAAGCCCGCACTTGGCCATCCTGAATTTCATTCTCTTAGATAAACAAATAAGTAGTCCTAGTCCATAAAGCTCTCAAACATTAAATAATTACCAACCTGAGTATACTTGCTGTTGTTCTGCATCAAAGCTTCCAATAATGAATGACAATTTAATGCAGATTTGCACAATGCTAAGTTAAACATGGCCCTTTATTTCAAATACCACAGCAATAAAATTAAGGTAACTGAAACACAGGTATCAAACTCTGCATGTGTGACATGAACCACAGGAAAGTTAATCTCATGTAATACCTCTTGTTCCACACACTCTCCTTATAGGCTTTTACCATTTACATTTACTATCAGTAAATGATGCATTTTATTTTGCCTTCATTTATTTAATAGACCAGCTGAGTAAAAATAAAGATATCAGTAGTAAGTAGCTTTGATTTGAATTTCTCACAACAGTAGATGTAAAATAATAATGCACATGGCCAGCAAAATGGAAATCTATACACTCTAAAATTCTCCTATTGCACAGCACTAACAATTTCTTTTAGTTCACTTTCAAAGACTGAATGATTCTGTTCACCAAGCCTCCCTGAGCACCCATGCCCTACTAGTGAATTACATTTGCTTAATGCACACATAAAGTCAACTACCCGTTAATATAGCTAATCATGGTATGCAACTTAGAGTGCTTAGGGCAAGTTAAACAAAAGTGGGGGGGAGGGGGAGAAACCAAAGTGACAAAAGTACATTCATAGACAGCTTTACTTTGCAAAGACATAAGAATTTAAGGGGAAAAAAATGTCAACTTTCAGCATCCAATTTTATAAAGTCACAAAATGTAGAGACAAGAGCTATTTTCTTTAGTCACAAAATGTTGATTCTCTACAACAGCAACAAATCATTTTTTTCAAATAGCCAAAAGGTTTTTACACAAAATATCAGTAGCAAATTATTCTAAAAGTTCAGTTTACTGAAAATTACCTCTTAACTGAATAGCTGAATAGGATCTGTGAACTAAAACTCCTGCATTCCATAAACAAGTCTGCAGCCATATGTCTGTCACAGCAGACGCATGCTGCTTAACTTCGACCAATCATCTTATGGTGGTAAATGATACAATTAAGTGCAGTTTTTCTCATCATGAATTTATTTACGGATCATGTTAGTAAAGACGATAAGCACTGGCAAAACCATACAGAAAAGCTGTTTTAGCTTGCTTGGCTTACTTGGTCTTTGCTTAAGACCCTCCTGTACTAAAGTCAGCGCAGCAGAACACAGAGCTCTTTGGCAGGGTAGTACCCTGCCATTTCTAATGCAAACCTGGAATTTGCAAAGCAGTGTTACATGTCCTTTTTCCACACATTTACAAAGTGACAAAAAAATCTCACAGAAAAAGACCCACAGTTTAGTATCTGTTCAAAGCTGAGGTTTTCTGAAAATCTCACTAATGCTATTGAATATATTGTCGATATAAGTTTTCTTAATACAGAAATACACCATCCATATATGAAAAACGTCCTACTTAGCGTATACCTAGCTCCCAAAATCTTGGGAGTTTTAGTCTCAGCCTTATCCATACACATCTGTTTTCAGCCATGTGAACAGCCATTGGAAATGTTTATGAGACAGGCCCTGAGCACCTTAAAATCCTCTCTAAGTTCAGTTTTGCCTTTGGGTAACATACATAAAAGGAAGTCTTTTAGAAGTATTTTTAAGAGCATCTGTTATGAAGTTTCAGATATGAACTTCACATACATCACATATGTCTTTAAGCAGGCAATCGATGAAGTCAGATCTTTACTATCAGAATCATCAGCAGAAGAATTCGGTGCTGACAGATGAGTTATGAACTCACTTCCTCTGAAACTCCTTTACTTACAAATTAAGTCTGGTATTCAGCACTATATGACCATTCAACTTCAGATTGATTTCTTAGAATACGTTGACTCTAATAAGCTATTTTTGCAACAACAGACACTCAAAAGTAACAGAGCTACTGCAAGTTCCATATTCTTCCTTTCACAAGAAAAAAACCAACGTGTTCATTGCACAAGGAGAATCCACCTCACGATAGCCCCAAGGTATGTTGTTCTGAACATGACTGCTGCCAGGCCTAACATGGAAAAGCCCTTGTATCAAATTCCACGGAAGAGGATTTGCTGTGCTCTTACAGTAGATTCAGCAGGTTGAAAGAAGTTTCAAAGAGAAGGGAGTGACAACTTGAAAAATGTTACACTAACTTACATATTTCACCACAGTAAGAAAGAATCTGAAAAATCCTAACAATTTTTTTGTTTTACTTTTTTTTTTAAAGCATAAAAAACTCAAAAAAAAACACATTATCTTAACACAGATCAAAGCATCCTATCATAATAAACCAAATGATGTCTACATTCATTTTCAGCAGTAGTGAAGACAGTTGCACAGGAAAGCAGCCAGCAAAGCAACAAAGTACCGTGTCACCTCAGTTATGATGACTCCCTGAGCTGCCGCCAAGAATTTGAGGATAGGAGAAAACTTGCCAGAGCTGTCAGTGATCTGTAGAGCTTTAGGGTCCACACTGGTAATACATGAAGTAAAAGGAACTATTAGTTACGATCATCTTTAATGGGCTTTCAAACACTTATATAAACAATACCTTCAAACAGCCAACGCAACACTGCAACACCGGCTGACGTAACCGCAAATTAAACTCCTGGTAACCCGCTTTACTGCATCTGGAGTTCAACTCCACTGCAATTGAACTGACCAGCCATAACTGAAGAACCTCCACTTCTCCACCTCCACTGCCATATAGCCAATAACTTCACACAACACAACCACTGCAAATCAAATATTGACTGAATTCAAATACAACCCTGACTATTTTCAAAGTTATTTTTTCCTGCCGTGTGCAACTTTCCTAATGAGTTTCCTCCATAAACCTTGAATCCAAGCTTTCAAACAATCAAAACACACACACAAAATCCACAACAAATAATTCTATTTGACCTTCATTATTTAGGTCTGTGTGCCTGGTTTAATCAGTTCTCACAAACCCATCCTACTTTTTAAAAAGACTGTAGAAACATATTTTCAAAACTAAAAGGAACAGAATGCATTGTTTTGATGGTACAGCCTGAAGCCCTTAGATCTGAGTTTTATCAAAGAATACCCTATCACTGATCAAAGCAGCAATGACAACTTAATGTTCTTTAAAGTTATATATTGCTGTATGAACTTCCCACTTTTGTCTCGTAGCCTCTGGCTCAGCATGTCATTGGGAGCATTCTCAAAGGACAAGAGACTTTCAGAAGCCCTCCATTCTGAAGCGACAGCTCAGCGATGGTACGAGTGGATAGCAGAGTTGGGTGGATTAATTCCACTGTGGCTCTGATCTCATTTACCCTAGAAAATTCAGGGTTATCATTTCTTCTGCAAAGATTTAGTACATCACCGTATGAACTATCTGCATGTGGTAGGAGCATTTCCTTATTGTCCCATTTCTGATTTCAGTATCACCTAAAGACATGTCAACTCTGTACTAAAATCAATATTTTTAATTCCTTGTCATTTAATATTTTACATCTGATATGTGTCTGGTAGACTTTAAGCAAAGTCTGGAGGTTTCGTACACGTGTGACAGAGTGACATTTTTTAATCTAAATCTGAGTTTAGTAGAAAAAAATCTGATTTTGCTTAATGAAATGCTTAAATGATCTCCACTTCAGGCTTTTTTTAATAAAAAGCATTAAAACTGTGAAAAATAACTACAGCACTTCTACAGTTATAAGATCTCTGATATATCTGTAAAGTTGCAAGCCTAAAATCAATGCTTGCAACAACTACTTAAAGCACTCTCAGTATCTTCAAATCCCCAGTCCACCTCCCACAGACAGGAGGAAAACCCCTGGCAAAACAGTGCTTACAGTGACTCAAGAAATCAACGGCTGCTCAATAGAAGCATGAGCCAGGATTCAAGAGGCAGAATCAAATCTCATAACAATAGAATCCAGCACAGTCTGCTCACAGCCTCTCCGGAATGCATATATCGTCCAAGTACACCAACATTAGAAGCAGCGCTCAAACTCATTCATCTTGGCACAATTCCTTCATCTCCTACCTAAAAGCCCTTAAGGGGAACAGCTACTAGGGGGAAAGCCCATGGCCCAGAGCTTAGAAAACATGCATGTTCCTGCAAAGATTTTGATTTTCACAAGTGGAGTACTACAAAGCTAGAAACACAACAGGCTCAAGAATATCACTGGTAATAATTAGATTGGCTTTTCTCTCCTCCGTCCTGATTTCACCCACACCTCCCCAGGTTTCCTACAAACTTCAGAGAAGGAAAGGCACAGTTTGGTGGTAGGAGGCATGGAACCGGCGGGGCCAGATTCTGCAAGTCTGACACATGGTATCTTTCACAATGATCTCACAGAATAGTAAAGAGCAAGTGGCAAGAAATGGACCTTTCTTAGACTGAACTAGTTCATTTCGAAACACTAAAATCGTGTATACATACCCACACCTTGTATACACACACCTACATGGACACACAGGATACTGATGCTCACTGGAAATCAAAATTGAAGACTGACCGGGCAACATCAGGTCGCAGACAACCTTCCACTGAGATATTCTTGCCTTCTAAAAACACATTTGTTCTACCATAGATATAATTAAAAAATTATTTTAAAAATTAAAATTCAAGTGGTGTCATCTTGAGAGATGTCTCTTCCCAGATATGTGATGAGACCATAACTTTCACTAAGGCTCTGTGACCAGTAAGAACTATCAGACAAAGATGGGAACCTTTACAGGTCAAACCATCCTCTGCTCAGATCATACAAAGAATTTCAGTGAAATGAATGTGATCAGAAATGCTGAGGTACTCAGACACTCCTGGATCCGTTAACTCAGTAATTACATAAGAACACCATTCATACCTCAAATACAGTCAAAACTCAATTAGGTAGTTTCCAAGTTAAAGGATCATCAAAAACAATGTAGGGACCTAAGAAAAAAAAAACTGTGATGGAACCCAACTCATCATCATCTTGCTAAAACGTGCAATAAAAAGAAGCTGAAATCAGTAACAAGTTGAGCAACTTCTAAATATTGTTGAACTAGTGTTAGAAAGCCCAAACACTTGCTAGGTTCCTGGTCTCTACACTTTTACCTTACAAGGACTTGAGACTCTAAGCTACTGACACGAAGCCATGACAGCAATTTCAGTTTGTCCCTGATCACTTTTCCAGATACATAATGACCAAAGCTGTTTTAAGAACCACAGTTCATAAAACTGAAGGCATTTGAAAATCAGATGCACTAATATCATTTTTTTTTTTCAAACAACTAAAAACACACTAATTAAAATACCTTAGTTTCCAAATGCTTTTTCCAGTCATTGAGCTAAATTACAATAGCAAATTTTAAGTTAAATTTGCTAGCCCAAGAAGCCTAATATGCTAAGTAATATTTGAATACACCATACAAATGTTAAAGTTATGGCTTCCTCCAGTTGTTTTCTATTAGTTTCCTGAAAATGAATTACAATACATATACATTGAACACATGCATTTTTGACAACCTACTGTGCAACACTATGATGACAAATACCACAGGTCTTTGTTGAAGTTTTTTTTTTCTTTATCCAATTTTTTGGCTCTTAACATCATTTCTTCTGCAGTTACAGGAAATACTCCAGTTCCAGTACACCCAATAGAAGTCTATCTAGAAGAAGAGGTCGAACAAAAAAACCTACACTGGAATACATAAAACTGAAAACATAGTTCTAGAATTCTTCTGACCGTATGTTTTTACTCCTGCTTTTGCTACCAGCATCCACTGATGTTATAAACCTCCCATGGTGAACTAAAAAATATTGTATGTTACTAACAAAAAGAGTCTTTCTAAAGACTCTCAATGAGTGGAAGTGACACAGAATTATGAAAAAAAATAACCATAAAAACGTAGACAAACAGAGAATAGTGAACAGGTTGGTATACACAGATGACTCACCCTGACACATTATCCGGGTTAGGGTATATAGAAAAACTTCAGTTGGTAAAAATTTCCAGGAATTTAATAAAACATTTTTTTTTCTCCTGTCTTCACTTCCCTCCCCATAAATTTAAAGCACTCAGAGGTACTCACAGTCCTCCTGAGAATTTAAACCAAACCAAATATTTGAGCAATGCAGACTCTGTTATAAAATCTCACACCACCAACATCCTTTAATTAAATAGGCACCACTGTGTTTGGACATGCATGAAAGCTAATCTGTTAAGGAACAGCACTTGTACAATACACCACCCTGTGCTTTGGTCACCTCTGTTTAGGTCATGAAGTCCAATAACAGTAACCATCCACAAGGCCATTCTGTTCAATTCTTCTGAGATAATCCTTTCCTATAATTTTCTAGGGAAATTTTTTCTTATAGAAAAAAAAATGTCATTCTTACTGACTGTCAGGACAGAGTTGTATAGTAGCTTACACAAAATCAAAACGTTCTCCTGCTAGAAACCCAAAGAATGTCTTAAAGTTACTATTTTTTCCACTGTGCTTTTAATACAGCATCACTACTAAAGCCTTACTAACTCTGATGTTAAAAAATACAGTAACAGGCAAGTGTTGGTAAGTTTCATACTGATTTGGGTAAAGAACAATTTTTTTGTTGTTCACCATAAGAGCTAATATTCATGTCAGTTAGTAAGCTGACTGGTAAAATATATGCTCTTTTTAATAATTTATTGCAGGACTCAGTTTACTGAGTAAAACTGTATATGCTAAGAAAACAAGCTTTTGTTTCATTTAAAATTTAAAAGACATCTATGTACTTCAGGAAAAACAATTTTCTTACAACAAGAATTGAGAGATTTGTATTTAAGAGTTCATGTTCCTTTAAATAGTCACAGACTTACTGAGTGCAAAGCTCATGTAACCTAATCTATGTTTTCCTCAAATCCCCACAAGTCCATTTACTTAAAAACACCACACTCCTGGATTGGTGCCTGGCGTACCAAACCTGTCCCATCCTGCATACATGTTACTAAATTAGGAAAGCAGAGTGGACTAACGTTACGCCAACTCTGAAAAAAGAACAGAGCTTGCATGAGTTTGTGCCTCAGCTTTTAAAGACACAATCATGAAAAAAAATTGAACATTAATAAGTATCAACATAACCTAGCTTAATCAGACTGTAATAAAAGCAGAAGGGATAGATAGCAGGAAAAGACCCACAAAATATAAATGTATTTTCTCCTCCACCTTCACTCCCCAGCACCCCTACCAGTCCCCCTCTTGAGGTTCACGAATAAAAATACGAAAAACACATTTAAAAATTAAGTTAGACTGCATATTTTAATGCCAAGATCCATAAGAATAATAGAATTGCTGGCATGCTACAGCCCTGATCACTGAAAATCTACTGTGAAAACAGAAGTAGGGAAAGGCATGTAAACATAACTTCTTAATTAAGATTTACTGAAATACCTCATATTGAGCTCTATTCAGAATTGCTACGTTGAGTATTCAGGAAGTCTTTACCAGTGAAATATTGGTATGAATAGTAAATACACATATTGTATTTTATAGTGACTTAAAAAAAGAGAAAAATGAATACACAGTTTTCACATCTCAAAGCTTCCCCTGCCCCCAATTAGCAAAGCATATTGCTAAGTCTGTTTTGCTTTGCATTTATCAATTAACATTCCTAGGGTTATTTTATAAATAGGCAGAGCAGTAATTGTAGTTTGATTTAACCCTCCTCATCATTAAGACTGAAGTTACCTATGCAAGAGAAAACAATACTGTAAAAGATACATATATATATATTTTAAGTTCTGCTTCATGAAGTCTTCCAGCCTTCCAGAAACACAAGGTGTTTCAGTTATAAAAACCTCACTGATCTTACTGCTATTAATTTCTTATTAACTCAGAGGATTATTAATTATGGAGAGATAATTATTCATTTCCTAATAACAGGTAGGAAAACTCAGTACTCCCCAATATTAAACACGACTAACCTCATAAAGGTGTGGTCTCAACAAATGGAATGGGAACACCCAAGTTCTATTTCTGGTTAACACTGACTCCTGCTGTGGCCTGGAGCAAATCACTTCTGCTAAAACGCTTTTCTGTCTGTAAAAGATGATAACGCTGCCTTATCAGCTTCACAGAATCTCTCTCAAATGCTTTCAAGTCTTTCTTTTTTTTAAGTCTACAAATGTATTATAGTGGGGCTTAAACTGACTATTTCTAAAACAATTTGCCTTAAAAAGAACAAGGATTTGAACAGAAGTGAAATGAAGAGTATGCATGTCATTAAGCTCTTCTAAATATGGTTGCAGTTTGCACTTCTAACATACTAAAGGCATATGAATAAACTGTCCTTTGGATTCAATCTAAACGAAGCAAAATGGCAACAGTTGAATGCAGCATGCAGACGTATCAAGAGAACACAGAAACGTTAATTAGAAATGGAAGTCCCACCTTTTGTTACACGGGGAAAGAAAGGGTAGTATTTGGCAAACCTGAATTTGAGTGCTGCAGAGATCCATGTCTCCCTGTTGCCACCACTGCTCACACACCCCACTCACCTGCACTTTTGCTTCACAGATCAAAGAAACAGCATCACACAGATTGCATACAATTTCTTATTATTCAACTGTATTTTATTTATTTTGCCTGATCAATGCACTCAGAGCATTTAAGAACTGTTTCTGACAACAAACACAAAGGGAAACTTGGTCTAGCCCATATAAAGACAAGTTCTGCTATATATCCACATACACACACTTCCATTTTCATGGGAATTTTGCCTAAAGATGTGCTGGGATCATAAACCATACCCTATTCTTTGTATAATTACTTAAGCTTTTGCTCTTGACTTGGCAAAACATGAAGCTTTTCATTTTAGTATATCTATAATTAACTCCAACATGTGCTGAGTAAACATAACCTCATTTTTAATTAAATCTTTGAGCAAGATGCTACAACTTGCCATTTCTAAGGAGAAGTGTTTGTCAAGCAGAGTGCAATACAAGTCCAATCCTTGTCAAACACAAAACATTCGTCCGAGTATAACCCACCTTCTTTCCAGTCATCTGTTGTCTAAACATGCACTCACTAACTACAAAACCAAGAAGATGAAAAATCATCACGCCAAAACTTTAAGGCTAAAGTAAAATCAAGTCTATATGATAACATAACAGTTCCGAAGCTAAAGCCATCTCAGTTTTCCCTCCTGAAGAATCATTTCTCCAGTACAGCCCATTGATTTTTTTTTTTTTTGCAAGTACAGTATAGATAGTAATTCTTACAGAGAGAGAAATACCTAATTTCTCAAGTATGAAAAGAGTTGACACACCACGTACATTATGAACATCAGAGAAAAGGAACTTTCAGAAAGTTTCCAAGCAATCATTTTTAAGAAGGGCCAGAAAATTTACTTCAGACAACACATTCAAATAGACCTAACTAAAATCCTAAACTAAAATGATGCATCAACTCCCGGAGTAAAAAGAAATTTCTTAAAATAGAGTTACTATAATAATACAATCCATCTTTCACTTGTACTACAACTAAGATTTTTCAAAAACTATTCCCAGTAGTATATCTAAATGGTCCTCGAATTTGAAGGATTTAAGTGGTACAGTTAAATAGCAGAAAGCGCGACGTTCAAGAATTAGGTTTTCCAGTGTCAACTAAAAGAACCAATATGTTGTTAAGGACAAAAGACACAAGGTCTGCCATTTGCAAAACCAAATAAATGCTGTACACTTCAATGAAAAAGGCACTCAGGAGAACTCCTATAAATATTAAAATTCTCACCATGTTCATTTCTTTAGACTTAGTTGCAGCTCTTTTAAGCAGCTCTTGTCTCAAAGAGGGTCTTTCAGTTAATATTTTTTTATTACCACAATTTAGATACTCTGAGTCCACATTAGACAAAAGCAGGTCCACTTATTAACCATACCAAAGAATATACGAGACATGACTGCAACAGAATTTCACGAAGCATTTTCTTCTAGCTATTTCATGTTTCATTTCAACGTGCTTATTCTGGACGATCTTTCCATTTGCTTCTAACCAAATTCAGCTTAGTCACCTTTCAAAGCTGTCAAAATACACGAGGGAAGTCAGACTGTTTAATTGCATCCAACCACCAAAAAACAATGTGCTCAGAGGCCAAAGTGCAGGAAGTTATCAACAGGTGACGCTGACTTCAGTGTTTGCTAAGCACAAAGGTAGGATTATTATTTACACTACAAGAACGCTAGAGCACGCAAGGCGTTTTCTAACCTCCAAGAAACATAATATCCATGCTTCAACTGCTGGCCTTTTTCCCCTCATCAGTGCGGACTGATTTCTTTAGGAAACTACACCTTTCATACAGCCAGCACATTTTTTCATCATTCTCCCTCACATCTTCTCAAGACAACTTCTCAAATCTACTTAGACAGACACGACTAAACCTGAAACAGAAGAGAGGTCTTCCAGTTACTCAATTCTCACAAACTTGATGTGAATAAATCATAAACACTAAAACCTTACTGCCCATCACACTGAAGGTAGACAGCAGCACGTGTTCAATCTTTATTAGAGTCTGAAAAACATCTATAATCATACTGAAAACAAACATCTTTATAAGGCTTCATTTCACATACTGATTCAAACGTTTAAAAATAAAAGCTATGCTGAATTTCTGTAAGGCAACGCTAAAATACTAGCGAGTGTTAATAGCACAACTGTGGAACAATCTCATCAAAAACAGATAATTAAACATCACATGCTTTTCATTTTTTCTTTCAATTCTTAATCACAAAGAAGATAGAACAGAGTCATTCTTAAAAATATAAAGTCCAATAGAAAAGCATCATTAACTATATGAATATGAGAAACTATTTGCCATCCAAATGTTTGTTGTCATAATAAAAAGATTTATTAGTACCCTCAATAAATTACTACAAATACCCATGCAGTTTCAACAAAAACTGCGAGTGCTTAGAGCACCAGACACCAGGAAGGGAAAGAAAAGAGGAACGACAGGCTAACAGCTCTGAAGTAAGCTTTTTATGTGACATCATTATGCTGCAGGTTGGTTACACAAGGTGAATAGTAATCAACCTTTCTTAACTGGGTCCCTGCTGTGATAAACAGTTCACTGCCATTTGTGTGATACCTGCGTAGGACAAAGTCTGAGGTAAAATGATAATCACCAGTTTTGAGAAGTTGCTTCTGCAAATGACCACCACCCTTACCCGAGATTCTTTTCCTTAAAGCAGCTTTCTACATTCAGCACAAGCTGCATTTGTAGAAGCTAAACTCTGTCTTAAATGGTAACTTCTTTTACAAAGTAAGAGAAATTAAGGTTTGTCTTTCCCTAACAACATGTTGCAATGCAGTATCTGCTCTAAAGAAAGCAGTTAACAACAACCCAGTATAATAACATACTGCAGTGAAATCATACCTCACCCTAGCTTTGTTTTATTAATTTTGCTTGCTTTCCTGAGAGAATGCTATTTAACACTCTTGTATGAAAATTCATACTACCAATGTGAGAATAAAACAAGTTAAGAAAACCTACTACTTTGCTCTATTTTGTCAATTGTTCAATATTAATGGTATTTTCAAATTTAAGTAGAAGTAATCTTTAATACTGTTTAACAATGTAAACCTAAGGAAATAAGCACTCTTCAGGAAATGTTACATTTAGAAACACTCAATGCAGTAGATTAGCTGGGCACATTCTCCAGTGTAAGTGAAAGATAAATCTTGCTTGGACTGGTAACACTCCTGCTGTGTGACATACAGTCATGATGACACTGACACCATCTGAACGGATAGGATTAGAAATGATAGCAATAATGACATACGTATACACTGATGGTACTCTATCACAGAAACGAAGAACAGACATCAATGGGTTCTCCAATACAAAATTAGCAACAGTAGTATTGTTTCCAAACATGCAGAATTTTCATACGTTTAAAGTGAAAATCACTTTATGATAATGCTCAGTACAAAATTTTGTAAACTTCAGAACAAATTAAATGAAGCTTTTACACGCTGATGATACCACCTCCAAATGTGGTAGACTCGAAATCAGCTCCTCAGTAATGTAAATTATCCTTTTGAAAGTTGTCTTTTCTTGGAACCTTTTTAAGTTAATGTGTGAAGTTTTGAAGCAAATGTGTCACTTGTTCAAAGAAAAAGTCTTTCTTTCATGGTACTGCACCATAAGGTAAATTATCTTTGAGGAACATAAAGCGCATTCAAAACATCCTTTCTCTTGAATGTAGGACATCTTAGAATTGATGGAAATTTCACTGGCCTTAGGTCATAATGTTTAACAGGTTTATCTAATTTCATTCCAGAGCATTTACAAAGCCAATTTATTTTAACTTCCTAATCATAATCATTCTTCGACTGGTTCTACAAAGCTTATTATGCCTAGAAAAGTACAAGGAGAGGACTACCTAGATTTCTGCAACCAAGACTTCAAAGAACAATTGCAGTATATCTCTTGCAAATAAGCCACATGAACTTAGAAACACATGAAAGTCACACTGAAAATTTAGTTCAAATCAGAGCTAAAAGCTAATCCTGATAGATTAAGTTACACCAGTTGTTTTTGTTGTTGTTTTTTTTTTTGAAAATACTGGCCTTATATTTTATCTTCTCTGCAGATCAGAAAAGGCAAACACCCCAGAGCAAGATGAAAAAATAAAACTGAAAAAAATTCAAAAATTACTGTCATCTGAGCTGGACAGATAGATTGAAGATGGAAGAAGAGAAATCAGTTACTTTTGCTTATCAAAGTACTTAGAAAGCAAAAAAAAAGTCATTCAGAATTTGCCTATGGCCAACTTTTTCTGACTCCGTGTCACATTTACTTGGAATAAATTTTGCTTTTTTGTTATAAGCCAGTAAGACCAACATTTGTTATCTACTGTCATGCTGAGGTAGAACTGCCATAGGCAAAGCTACTGGACACGTGTCTTTTCTGAAAAAGTATGAGGCTGTTTAGCTAAAAGACAGAAGGAGGACTGGGATACTTTATACTCAGTTAAATCCAAATAAACATTTTATCATAATGACATTTGTCATTAGCATTTTGTGTCTTCTTGAGTAACTTCCAGACCTTCTTGTTACAATGGCAATAGCTGTTACATAAATACTTCATTTTCCTCTTCAGAAATATTTTTCATTATTTGCCTCCACCTCACATCAATACTGCACAGCTTATTATTTTTTAAGTGCATTTGGTACAGTGCTGTGCAATGGTAATCCCTACCTCATTTTCATGTTCAAGCTGTGCCACGCTTCATCTCTAACATCTGAGTAAACCTAGAACAAATCACTGTGCCAAAGAAGATCAAATGGATTTTGCCATTGTTTTAATACTTCGTTTGTACTTACCTGCAGGTAAATATTTCAGCTGGTTGTTAGCCAAACGAAGATGACGTAAAGATCTCAGGCGACCGATCTCTGGACACACAATTTCAAGGGCATTATCACTTAGGTCCAGAAACTGCAGTTTAACGAGGGAACCAATGGCTTGCGAGAGAACAGATTAAAACATGAATGTGACCCAACAGTAACACTAAAATCTTAATAGGACTACGAGGGGATAAAAAGCCACAGTACCTTGCACCTAAGTATCAGCAGATTTTGATGCATTAAAGTCGGTCTGAGAATTGAATGACATAGTTGATGAAAATGCTCACCTAAAAAACTGTATTGCTGGCAGTGAGGTTGGGAGGAAAACAAAAGTGATGTACACGATGCTCCCATTCCTAGATTTTCCTCAGATGATTCTGCTCTGAATTTTTTTTCATTCTTTTGCATCTATCCAACCTATATGTACCAACAGAGCTTAAAGTACAGTACTGAAGTTGAACATAGAACTCTAAATTTAATGCACAGGAGACTAACACAAGTTCTCGATATTTTAAGTTTCAAAAGTGTCATGACATAAACCAGCAGAGTATTCTGTGTGGTAACCAGCTCAGAGCAGAAGATACTCCAGATTTTTGTTCCTGTAGATGACTGCCATTTAGCCATTCCAATTTCTTCAATTAGAATGGAAGCAAACAGCATTCAGATGCATTTGAGAGTTCATTAGAAGAATTTAATATAACATAAACAAGGATATTATCAACTAAGAGCTATACTGGTATGTTTTGTATCAAAGTCTTTAATGTTTTATGGGAAAATTAAAAAAAAAATAGGCCTCTTCAAAGAAGAAAAATGAATATTTTATGATTCCTGCCACTCATGTGAGCTGGTAGATTACTTACCTTCAGGTACAACAACTATGTTATTTGAATGAAGGTACCTGGGGGGAGGAGAAAAAAAGCAGAGGACACCACCTGTTACCCTCAAGGACTTCTGCTACATAATCAGTTTGCAAAATATCCAATTTCAGATTGAAAGAGCACCCTCAAAGCCATTCCTCTTTATGATCATAAAAGCTGTGGACACCACATATACTGGCAATGAACAGGTACTTAAGTTTCACTTAAAACTAATTAATGATAAACTTAAAAATAAAACAGAATGACATACAATTATTTAAAATGGAACATTCACAGTTAAAATAATAGGCTTCAGTTCTGAGAGTCACAAGAAGAAAACAAGAAAGAAAAAGAATGAAGCAGACAGAATAAGTAAAGCCAACCATAATTGATCATCAGGTGCAGATGATTACAGAAAACACCTGGCACAAGCGATACCAATTAGAAACATTTCCCTCTATACTTAAAAAAAATAATAATAAATCTTGCACCTTACCTGACTGAAGAAAAATGATCACCCTAATTGAGTTTTTCAGATCTAGAGTACATTTTTCCAAAAAAAAAAAAAAAAAAAAACCAACAACCTAATGTTGCCCATTGTCTCTTAGTTACTGAGGGAGACCAGCTCTCTCACTAAAAATGTTCAGCACCCCCTGCTGGAACTCTTCCAGCACTGCTAGTCACTTCTGAACTATCGCAACGCGGATTTCTTATGTTTTAATTTTGATGCCAAAAATCAACATGGCTGCAAATGAACAAATGGCTCTTGTAGAAAATAGCACTAATAAAATTTTCAAATACTGATAAATATTCGTGAAGAATACCGAGTACTCAGTGCTGAATTCCCTAAGGCACACACAAAAATGTTACTGACACGTGTTTTTCCGTTCTACTCAAACAGCATTTCCAGAAGTAGAAACTTTGTCTTTTTCAGGAAGATAGAAGCAGAGAACACTTCAATTGCATGTAGCATATTTTTTCTTTAAAAACTGCAGATAGTTTCCTAAAAATGTAGGAAACAAAAAGATAGCCAATGTTTTTGTGAAAACCTTCATTTGTAGCCTTGACATGAGAATTCTCCTACTCATTTCAGCTGCAGCTCCCAGAAATACTCTTGACTATTTCAATCAGTAAATTAGAAAAGGTACATGATAAGGATTTACAACAGGCCTCCCACTATGACAAACACTATATATAGAGAGATAGACAAAAGTTGACAACAGTAAAGTTCTTAAAAATGTACAGTGAAATTGCTACTGATTTTCATTTTTATTAAAGTGAAACTTGTCTATAATAAACTAACAATTTTTTAAAGAAAATAGTGCAGACTCTTCTCTGACAGTGAACAGCTTACTGTCTGATCAAACACTGACCTGTGCTATTAAAGCTACACAAATCACAGGCTCCCTGCAATTCCCTGTAAACCACTAGAATGTACAGAATAATGGTGGTCCAGCTATGCTTGCTGAACCTCAAATAGTTAGGTATCACTCTTACAATTGGTGCTTGTAAGATATTATTTTAAGTTATAATTTACAAAGCTCTTCCCTAAAGGCATCATCAGATAGCAGAGATCTCCTGATGCCCCATGGCAAATCATTAAACACTAAATATA
>JAOWBP010004028.1:14267857-14309098 GCA_028571105.1 Tragopan temminckii | reverse complement strand
AAAAGAGGATCTCAGGTGGAGAAATCTTCAATTCCCACAGACTAATTAAAATAAGCTTGCTGTAAGGTGCATGTCAAAGGTCTGCAGGGGTGCAGGAAGCTGAATGCATTGCAGAAAGCATTTCTTTTGTCCTGTATACCCACAGGAATTTCACACAAAGCAAAGCAGTGTGCTGAAAGAGCTTTTCTTCCTGCATTCTCATTTGTCTCTTCAGTTCTAAATATCCTTATTTCTTCGTTCTTCACTTTCCTGCCCTTGCAAAGTCAATAACCAATTTTGACAAGTATGCTTTCACAGTCTTACTTGCCACTTGCAATCTCTCCAGAGTTGTTGTCAGGTGTTTCGTTTTGTTTTTGTCAGGTAAATATGTTGAATTTTGTCAACATAATTTGAAATTAAAAAAAAAAAAATTGTCCTACGAAATTGAACATTCTCCATTTTTATCATATTATACTGCATACATTTTTTTTTTCACTGTGTTCAGTAGCACTTGGTTGTTTTTCTCAGATGGACATTAAACTCCAGGGAGTGACCTGAATTTATACCACCAGCACCGTAGGAGTGTAAAGACAGCAATTACATCGCACTTGTTAGTGCCACCTCGGTCCCACATTCTAAGTGTCTGAGAAGGTAAAAGCTGAGCATAACTCAGACCTGAGGAGAACCTTAATGTGAGCTCGGTTTGCTACACATTCCTCTGAGGAAATTCAGTGGTGGGTCAGCACAAGCCTAATATTCTTATCCAGGATATTAAGTCAATGATCAGAACAGAAACTTGTTTCTTCATTTCAGTAAGATGCAAGTGAGAAAGATGACTCTTCTTTTGGAAAGCAGCTCTCACCAGAGCACCAGAGCCAGGATACTTAATGTGTTTCTTTACACATAAGTTGTAGTGTTAGAATAGTTGTTTGTTTAAGGTTTTGTTTTGTTTTTTTTTTTGTTTTTGGTTTGGGGTTTTTGTTTGGTTGGTTGGTTTTGTTTTTTGTTTTTTGTTTTCTGTTTTGTTCTGTTTTTTTTTGTTAGGGTTTTTTTTTTTTTTTTTTTTTTTTGAGTCAATAATAGGGAGAGATAAGATTACCACATTTGGATTTTTTTTACATCAATTTTTTTATCTGAGTCTTTTTTTCTACTCACACAAACAAAGAACTATAGAGATGAGAGCAGTGCTAAAATGTTTCTGGTTCTGCTCTGTCATAAAAACAAATTCAGCTCTCATAGTGTGTTTTCAGTTATTATAAAGCAGTTTCCGCAGGGATTCAAAGTAAAGAGTAGAATGAGTTTAGGATCACTGAAATTATTAAAGCTGTTGATAATATATACACAGGATTGTGCTTTTCAGTATTCCAAAATGGACTTCAATACTTACATGGGTAGATAGTGATAGGAAAATGGGGAATTGTTTTCAACCAAAAGAGGGAAGATTTAGATTAGATGCCAGGGAGAAATTCTTCACTTAGGAAGTGGTGAGATACTGGCACAGACTGCCCAGAGAAGCTGTGGATGCCTCATCCCTGAGGGTGTTCAAGGCCAGGTGGGATGGGATCCTGGGCAGCCTGAGCTGGAGCCTGATTTATTGGATGGCAACCCTGCCCACAGCAGGGAGGTTGGAATTTGATGATCTTTGAGATCTTTTCCAACCCAAGCCATTCAATGATTCTATGGTCTCTTTTGTTTTCTGAGCGAGAGGATTCCTACTAGCAGTACATTAAAATGCCTTCTCCCATTTGACAATAAAGAGGAAAGTGTATGATTCTTTCCAGACTGCTCAGTTGGCAGAAGAGTCTTTGTATAAAGAGATAAACTATTCTTTGCCAACACAAACAAACATCCTCACCTGTCTCAACTGTATTACATTTTCCTCCTAATCTGCAGTGAGTGTTCACATGTCTCTTTGTCCTTCGTCCTGAAGCAGTCACTTTAAATTATCTGTTGTTTTGCATAGCCTGCAATTGTTACACTCATTCATTCTCAATCTGATTCTTTATTCCTGACCAGTGTGATCACGGTTTCCCAAGGTTGTGTCATCAAATTCTGTGCAGTGGTTATTAAAAGCACTGCTGTCTCAGATCTGCAAGCTGATCTCTGAAGTTCTGGTCCTGAACAGCACAGGTGTAAAGTCTTTTCTGTGTAGTCACAAGGCTAAAAACGATGAGCAGAACAGGGAGTGTTGGAATCTGATCTTCCTCTAAGGCAAAGGCTTTCCTCATTGTTGCCAAGTCATTCCCACCCAACCAGTGAGACTAGTGGGAAACCCTTTGCTAAGTACGTAGTTATTCTTTCTTAACCATGGTGTAATTCTTAATTTTGTGCTTATGGGAGCAGGTAACAAAGGGTCTTGAAATTCACATCTTGCTCAGGATGACTGATCTCATCAGTGTCTACATAGAGAAAAGACTAAAGCTTGTGTTGAAATGCAACAACTCTGTAGATCTGTGTAAACAGTTTGCAGTTACCAATGTCATCAGTTGCTTTACTGAAACAAATACAATAACTGGAGCAAATGGGTACAGCTCCACTGGTGGCCCCCTTTGCCACAAACCTATAGAAGTGTATGTAATGTGCATAAAAATGGGTGATTCTTTGATATCAGACCTTTTACACAAGGTCAGTACTTGAGACAAACAACTTTGGAAAGATGCAATTGGATATATTTTTATGCAGTAAAGTTTTGTGCAACCATTTTCCTTTATTTTGCCATAAGACAGGTAGTACATGAAGAAATTGTTCTTAATTGAGTTTTTTTGTAATAAGATTTCTAGTTCTCTATTCTGCAGAATTATGAGGTCTAAAATTCCTTTTTAAGCCTTTGAACTTGAGTTCTGAACATTCTGAGGTTCAGCCTTTCTAATGATGATTCCACCCAATGTTGTAACTTATAATGAATCGTTTACATTAAATTAGACATTGCGTATCTGGAAAAAAAGATCAAAATATTCACTAAGCAATCTAACAAAGGCCAGTTTTATCAGCAGGAAACTTTACTGTGACAGATTCATAACAAGAATAGAGCATGTTTCCAGTCATGTACAACTAGCAAATGTTTTACCCTTTGCCCATCACGAAACATCAAGCTTGTTCAGCTACACCTGGTACAGGGAGGTTTTGTGGTTGGAAAAATCTTCTAGGTCAAGTAATCAACAGATCAACCCAGTGCTCAACAGATTCATTCTTCTTCAGCTTCTGCTTGAAGAAGGGTTGATGTGTAGTAGAATGTTAGCATACAGCATTCACAAGTGTAAAAAGAAGTGAACCAGTGGACTACTTGGTACATTTGCAAGATCTCACAGCTAAATAACTCCTTTTTCATGGTCAAATGGCAGAAGAAGCTCTTTAACACGAGTTCTCCTAGCTCAGGATATTTGAAATTGTCTAGTAAAATGGCAGGCACTGCAGGTGGCTTTTTCCCTGACCTGTGAAAACCAATGACTTGTATTTTTCCTCTAGCAGGAACTTGACAGCCTCATGTCATCACCAGCTGCACAAAATGAGTCATTAACAAACCTACTTTCCTACTTTGCTGGAGAGACAATATGTGCCATTGTCACTGCTATTAATGTTTCAGTTTACGTTTTTTTATTCCAGTGTTTTGTATCTGATAATTCTACTTAATCTCATTTTCGCTTTACAATGTCTTCCATAATGCTTTTTCAATATATGCAGCTCTCACAAAGACAAAGGAAAAATTATTCAGAAATTAGGATATTTTCAACATTTTTTTTGTTTTGCTTTGTTTCATGGGTTTGTTATTTTGGGGAGCATCACGTATGCATTCACTGATTTATTAGTCATACCGTGAAGAAGGAAATTCACCAAAATGTTCTGGATTTACTGACACAGAAGCTGCTCTCCAGAAAGCCCTGGCTCTTTTTAGCACATCTTTCCCAATTTCAAGTTAATTTTTATGTAGTGTCAAAATTTTTTGATTCGGGTGGAGAACAATTGCTGTGACTCATTACAGTACAGCTAACTTCAGTTCCCTAAACTATTAGCTTAAACTCTGCCTGCGGCAACAGTACCAAAAGCTGGAAGGCAGAGGGAGCTCCTGCAAGCCGAGCGCCAGCACGGCAGTATTTGCTGCGTACCTTTCGCCGAAATCTGTTTTTTTTGTTCTCGCTGTTCATTCGTTCTTGTATTTGTTAAAGTTTATCTGGCTCCTTTTTCACTTTGACTTGCCTCAGTGTGGCAGTAATGCTAACAAAAACAACTTAAGTGCCTAAATTTGACAGAAATCTGGAAGAAATTCGCGTGTATTGTCTGCGATGGTTCAAATCAGCTTTTCTGATAATTGAATATTAAAACTGCCTAATTCCATTAGTTGAGGGAAAAATCCTGATAACTACATTGATTGTGTCATGGAATAAATTCCCTAAGAAGTAGTGCAAAATGCAGTTTGAAACAACCCTAAAACAGAATATACGAGCAGTAAATTTTGGCTCTGCTAGTGCAGTCTCTGCTCATTTCTGAATTCCCACTGATATAATTCATCTCAACTGGAAAAAGAATAATGCTGCACTGACAGCCCGAGGAACCAAGTTCCTCTGTTAATGCACCTGGCAGATAAAACAATAGGCAGAACGAACGTGTCTGCCTCTGCTCCACCAGGAAATCTCAATATGGGATCACCACAAGGTAACAAGTGAGCCAGCTCTCCACTGTGCATTACATTGTTAGACCCTCCTTAATGACTACTAACGCTGCGAGTAAATGATACAGCAATATTTCGTGCTACATTTGTTGACAAGACAATCAAGACTTTCAAGTTAATTTCAACTAAGCAAGTATTATTTTTCACCTATATCACTGTATATCACAAGTGTATTAATGAATAAAATTTTCTTTAAATTTTGGATTTCACTTTATGAAACTTCTTAATCCAGAGAGATTTAGTTCAATTAAGCCCACTCACACTCAGAATATTATCTACAGAGGCTTGCTTGATGTTAAACCAGAAAAATAGCAACAAATTTAGGCAACCTGTGGTTGTTCATTAGTTTCAGGCTGCAAATGGTATGAAATGTTCTTTGGTCTATTTTTATATAACCTCGGTAATAATTGTTATTTTTTGCTGCTGCCCTCTGCTGTCATTGAGGCGGTACGGTGGTTATTTCAGTGTTCTTCCAGGCCCAAGATCCACTCTCCCTTCGCTTTCATTTCACTTCCCCTGAGTACACTGAGTACAGCCCACACATTTGCTGAGTTTGCACTTGGTTTCTGGAGTATTTTTAATGATACACTGGATCTAATCCTAGCAAACGCTGTTGTTCATTTACCTGAAATAAGTGATTTTAAGGTTATTCTGGAGCTGTCCTACTTCCAGTTGTCAGAGTCACTGCAATTCTTCAATCTGATATAACTACTGCTACCCAACACTGTTTTCTTTCTCCTTACCTTTTTTTTTTGCTCCCATGCTTTTCAGTGTGTCACAACAAAGATATACTTCGAAGAGAGACTCCATATGTTCAGTAAAGATCCATTGTTCCTAAGTATTCACTTCAATTTGGCTAAAATATTGAATCCTTATGTTCTTGTTCGCAGTTCCATAATTTTAGTACACCCAAGATTCAAATGTTAGTGTGCTGCATTTGTTGGTTTTTGTTTTGTTTTGTTTTGTTTTTTATTACATATAATACACGTACTTGTAACAACATTTTTGTATGTTTGTATTCCTTATGGAAAAGTTCCAAGTGAGGTGCCAGATATCTTGTCTGTGCAAGAGTGATCATTTCTGTAATTTTATTCTGCCATTTGTATCAGAAGGGTGTTAACTCTGTGACCTGTTACATTATGATAGAAATGAGGCAGGTGGTGAGCTATTTTTCATTCCTAGTGAGTATAAATAGTGAAGGGGGAAGTGTGGTGTATACACTGCCCTTTGATTTATGCAGGCATATTGTGGAACCTGTTGTATTGAAGTCAGATATAGAAATCTGTTCCTGAGCCCAGTGGGAGATCTGCTTGTAGAGAGCTTACAGGCTTTCTCCTTTCTGTGTGAGCTATCCCTTTGGTTACAGCTGAGGTCTGACCTATCCTTATACTGAACACACCAGGAGTAGCTAAACGTATGTCTGGGTGTCCCACATGCTGGGGAGGCACTCAATAGATTGCATTCTGTTAAATGCAGATTTTTCAGTGTTCAAAAGCAAACCAGAAAAGTCAAAGAGAATGCATATTTGTTATTGTTATGGTCTTTGCATCTTCTCAGAAATATTCGATGTGAATCCCTGTGCACTTTGTTAGTGAAAAGTCCAACAGTCAAAAAATGAACGAAAGCAGGTTGCAGAAAATCGAAATAATGTGTAAGTGGGCTTGGGGGGGGCACTGAGATAGTGGTTAATACCAGTTTTGCAGTGGTGTTTAAGAAACATGTGTTCTTTTCATCTCTTCCCTGGTTTTGTAACATTTGTAATGTAACTTTGATAAAGATCTTTCCAAACTGTGGCAGAATACTAGTACTAACTTCAATTTTCCTTGGCATAAGAAGTGTTTTGGAGAATATGGCATTGTATATGGCTCTGCTCCTAGGGAACTGTTCTGAACCATGTCCATAACAGCTTAAAATATTCTGTATGACAGAAAGAGCTACTTTGTCTCCACTTAGAATCAGAAATGAAGATGCACCGACTGTGACTAAACCTTCACACTGAAATTATTTTTCAGTTTTACATAGCATAGGAAAAAAAGTCATGTGCCCTTAACTCTCTTCTAGGAATTAATAGCCCATAATTCTGTGACAGTGAAGTAATTAGATCTTTTAAACCCTTTTAGTGACCTAGTGCTTTTGGAACTGAAGTCACACTCAGTGAGTTCAAGTTTCTTAAATACACATTGGTATGGTTGGAACAGCTATCCTTTAGTGTGTGGTTGCACTTGTCTAACAATAATCCACAGATACATAGAGCTACAAATTACAGCCAGCAAAGCCAATACAGTTTACAGAAGAAGCACAGCATATATTTGTTGCTTTATAAAATGGAAGCCAGCTAGACAACCACATACAAAGCACTCACAGCATTTGGCTGCTGGAGAATACATGCCTGTCAGTGAACCAGTGCTATAGTCCTGTTGTGAAACTGAAAATGAATTTTCATAGATGGGCTTTTGCCTCTGTTGCATTTTACTCTGCCTTGAATTGGTGGCTCAGTGTCTCCTCCGTGAAATGCTGAGGATTTCTAAAAACAATAGGAAAGAAAACTAATTAGAAATATGCTTTGACCTCCCAGTTTGTTGCTTTACTGCAAGAATATAATAGTTATAATTTAATCAAGGCTGCAGTCTATACTTCAGCATAAAAAACAACTATTATGTCATTGGAGAAAAAGTAGAAACTAAAAAAGCATCTGAATTATCAATACATTTATGAATGTAAATATTTCAGAGCATATACAAGTTCTGTGTGTTTCTATCATCTTCACCAAATGTGTGCTGAAAATCTCTGAAACATTTTTAGGCCTTGTATTAATCAAATAACCTTTTTTCTACCCAGTACCACAAACACATCTTAAATAGTCTTTTTGTACATGAACAGGACTATACCCCAAACTAAAGACTGATCACACTAGTAAATGTTTTTCAGAATCAATATGTAAATAGGGCTACAGTTCAGACTCAATTCTAACTTGAGGAATTTGGTTTTGGTAGACAAAGGAAAGACAGCTTAAGGTTGTGCATATGCACCACTGCACAGACTATTTCAATCTAAAACTTGGCACCATACATATGAATACTTCTGTTGATCTCTTCGTGGAAAATGCAACAGAAGACATATGCTTCTCAGAACCTGCACTGGTCATTTTCATATCATTCTTTGGACTGATCAGATACCACTGAACTTTGGAGCTGCTGTAACTTCAGTCATCACTTCAGCATTGTTGGGGGAAAAAAGAAAGTAATTCATTCACATTTATTTAAATTTTGAACAACACTGTGCATCCAATATCAGCAGAGAAATTGTAGAGAAGAACTCTTTTGTGTGTTTAATGTTGTTTAATATTCTTCAGAAGTGTGCTTTCTGTGTCTGTATCCTATCTTTAGGATATCCTTACGATTAATGCCACTCGTGAACTTCCCTGATTTTGCTCTGGAATTAAGTATGACTGATATTTAGCAGCTTAGAGGAAAATATAATCAAGGATGGAAAAGCCAGAAAAATGAAGAGAATTGTCTCAGAATGAATGAAATGGAGATTGGAAGTTAGATAGAGTGAAGCTGCAGTTTTCCTTGGTGTTATAATTTTGTCCTGAATGACTACTATTGCCGTTGTTCTTGTGAAAGGTCTGAGTGTTGGGGTGCTACAGTGACTAAGGCAGTAATTGTAGCTATTTCACTCACTGAAGATAGCAACTCGGATAACACTGGTAATATTAATGGATCACATACGCTAATGGAAGTGCAAAAAATTTGTGTAGCTTACATGAAACCTGCTTTGATTTGAATTTTGACGTTGTTTTTTTTTTCTATGTCTATTCTATCCGTACTACTACGATTTTTTTAAAATTTGAAATAATCTCCTTTTTTTTGAGATCACCAGCACTGTGAGAAACAGTTCAGTCTGGATTTGGAAGACAAGTGGAAAAATGCAGCACTGTTTGGCCTCTACTTTAAGTTTTTAAAAATCAGTCTGCCTACTCATAGTGTACCCTTCAGCAAGTATGGAAAGATAGGAAATTGATAGGCTGCTGTGATATTAGGAAGTGGAGAGGGACGCATCCATGAAAGATTTATGTAGTTTAGTATGCCAGCATTTAACAGCATACATCACATTTGTATGGGTTGATGACAAGATAAGTTTTGTATTCCTGAAGAGGGGGTCAGCTCTCAAAGATTTGGCCATCCCAGTTGCAAAGCAAGCTGTGTCAGTGACACAAATATTTTTTTCTTCCACCTGCAGATGTTCCCTCCCTGACCTCTTTACCACACAGCTGTGATTTTTCAAAGCAATACCGGGTGCATGGCGAATCCTTTGTGTTTGAAAAATCTCCAAACATTTTCCTTCTGCTCCTCAGGAGAAGGACTGTATGAAAGGAGATGAAATAATTACTGAAAATATTTTCCCTCATAGAAAGATAAAGTCAAGGATCAATGCACAACAGCAAATTAAAATATAAGAGAAAAAAGAGGAAGGAGCAAAGTTTAGTACGTAAAAGCATCACAGCATAAGTGCTTAGATGAGACTCGGTGTTCTGACCTCAGGTGCTGTTCTGAAGTGTTTGAATCTGTTCTGCACCTGATGGCAGAGCTCAAAAAATACAAAATGTACAGGGCATAGAGGGAATTTTCCTTTTCCAGAAGGAAGTTATGCCCTGAGAGACAGAACTTTTCAGCCTGAAGCACTATTTTTCAGAGCACTACAACAAACATCAGTTGTAAGGCTTTCTGTTAAATTTTCTATTGCTGCTCTATGTTAAGATACCTAGTTACATTCCTTCCCCATCCTCAAGGAGATATTTTTGATTTCCAGTCCTTGTTGCGAAGATCACTCTTGAACTGAGAGAAGAATACTTTAGCACAATTTCTGTATTAGTTTAAAAGTAATTTTGAATCTGGCAGATTTAGAAGATTTAAAGTTTGATTCTATATAAAGAAGACATTCTCACTACTGCCTCATTTCCTTGTCCCACAGAAGGCAATTCTATTTTTGTCGCTAAGTCTAGTATTTGGACTTTTTGATTGTCTTGTTTCATACTGCATGGCACTTTTGATGGAATATTGTTGTTTTTTTTTCATGGTATCTTAGCAGTTTTCAGTGCTGTGTATTACTTTGTGCTGTTCCTCTGCCTAATTCATCACTTTTATGAGAAGTACCCAAACTATCACATGGAGCTGTGCAGACGCCTCAGATAAGACAAACAGATGCATTGTAATGCAAAGTAATGATAAGGTTTTGCTTTGTGAAATACCAAGCCAACCATAAGTTTGAGTAGATTGCTGGACAGTTAATTGTAGCTGAAGCATATTGATTTAAGTAGCAACACCGTCAAGTTTTACCATCTTAACAGTCTGCTTAGGTTTCTTCCATGATAAGCAAGCTATCCTAATTTGCTTTTTTGTTTTCTTGAGATTTTTTTCCATTTAATCTTTCCACACTAATTTCTGACTGTGGCACAAAACTCAGTAAAATGCAAAATTTCCAGTATTCCAAAGGTAGCAGCATTTCTCTATGCTTTTACTAATACAAAACCAGAAAAGGGCAGGATCTTTTTACCAAAAAAAACACACCCATACTCAGAAAAACTGAAATTCGGCTCAATGCAGAGATCCGTTGTGCTCCAAATTAAAACTCCAAATGCAATAACAAGAAATGTCTGGGGGGATGTAACAGACTCTCATCTCTCAAAGTTGTGACAGTAAATTCCAGTGAATGTTAGCACTAGGAATAAGCTACGCTTATTTAGTAGGAGTTGGTATTAAGAAGGAGCCAAGATAAAATACGGATTTTGCAGAGCTGAAGAAATTATTTTAAAATCTCTCTAAAAAGCTTTTGTTGCAGACAAGGCCACACAGAAGTAAAGACAGGCCCATATCCTTTAATTTTCCTACACGCATTGGTGATCCAGTTCAAGCAGATCAGTTAAATGCAGTGTATGGGGAGAAGAGAATACTTCTACAGAATGATTTCTGCTCAGTATTTCATTGGATATAAAAGTGCTGCTAGGAGTTTTGTGCATATTTTAAACGGCTATTTCAAACGACCAGAGACAGGAAGGCCGTCTAAGTTTCGTAGATGGCAAGTTCATGAAAGGAAAACAAATGGAAGGAAAATAAAAACCCTTTCCAGCAGTATTTGACTTTCCCAACTCATCATGTGATAGGCATTAGCAGACCTGCAGGATTTGCTGTTTGTTTTCTTGTTTTTACAACTGAGGTTGCCACTTCACCAGTTAGCACCTTGTTCCTTTGGTTTCTGTTCCATTTGAGCAAAGCTGCAGCTCTGAGGGAATCAACCATTGGCTCTGTCTGCACTGTACTTGGAAGAGGGCTCATACTGACTGCTCTGTATTGCCCCAGCTGTTGGCATGAACACAACTCAGGTACAGGACCTGGGTCCAAGTCCTTCTCTGTGTCTAGCCCTCCATGGAAGGGCAGCAGGAATCCTTATGTAGCCTCCGTGCTCAGCAGAATCTGGGCTTCAAGCTAATGCATCAATACAGATAAAGCCTGGATTAGAATGGTAACACTGCTGGGACTCTACAGCTGCACTGAATCTCCAGCGAAAGAACAATGATAAACATTTCAAAATGACACATAATTTGAAGTCAAATTCACCAGTGCAACTGATAAGGTTAGCAATACTTAATGACTGCAATGCCATATAAATTCCAGCTACAGATTTACAGGCAGCTGTTTTCCCAGCTAACTGTAACTGATCATTTGAATTATCCACTTGAGAATTTTAAGTGCTTTAATTTCCTGGAGCTATTTACAAATCTTAAGGAATACGGAGAGTACTTCCTTAAAAGGATAAGAAAAGCTACTGCTCTTATTGCAGCCAGAAAAGATTCTTCAGTCAGACTGTCCTTCTATTGTTAGATTGATTGAAGAAAGAGGATGAAAAAATTAAAAAATACATGGGACTCTGTCCTAGAGCACAGAAGACCTGTGAGCAATGATTCCCAGAGGTGGGAACTTTCTTCAAAGACTTTTATTGCCTTTTCCAAAAGACAGTTAGCTGCAGATGACATTGAAAGGAATGCCCTGATTTGCACAATTAACATTGCTGATGAGAAAGGATCAGCAGGTAAACCAGCTACCAGAACTTCCAGGGCTTATGCAGTTTTAATTCTTCTGAAGTAAGAGAAAATTAATAGTGTACATCTAGGTAGAATATGCTGGCGATTTCACCCACCTGTATTTCAATTCATTTCAAAGGATGTTCTAGTGCTCACATACGTGTGACTCTTTGGCCTGCGTTCGTGAAGGGCATAGATGCCAGTTCTGAGGTCACTTTTCAAGGTTCTCATGTTATCGCTTTGACTATTTGTAGTACACATTCCAATTCATCAAGGACATACAGATTACAAGTGATTATCTTCCCTAGGCCTGTCAAATGTACATTTTCTCTCAAATCTAAGTTTTACATGCTGTTTTGGGTAACTGTGCTGGTTGGATTTAGACCGCTGAAAGAGCTATATTAGAGAGATTCTGACTTTTTTCCAGTATTGATTTTTTGAATGCACAATGAATTTGTATAAAGGATGGCAATCTTGTAGTTATTTTCTAATATTCTGGTCTGAAAGATAATGATAACCTCAGCTGGGTTGGCCTTGCCAGGGTGGACAGTGTCAGACTTTTATAATAACACTTCTCCTCAGCACTGAAAAGCATTCAAGACATTTGCCTTTTGTTTATAGCTCTTTCCATAAATGATATTCATCTGAAGTAGCTTGTGAGACAAAGAGTACTTCAGTGTAAACCTTCAAAGGGAGATACCAGAAACAGAACTGCACACAGGCAGCCTTGTTTGGAATTGTTTCCCTCTTTGCTTTTCACTGCTTGAGCCCCTTCCAGACTGTGTTCTTTAAAGAGCATTTGAAAACAGACTCTGCATAACATAGCAGGCACCAGGCAGAGAGACATTTCTTTAACTCTGCTATCTTCCCCAGGTTGCAATTGTCAGATCAGTAACAATAATAGCACTGATTTTCAACAGTTCACAGTTATTTTGGAATCAGTTCTATTTGCTGTAAATCTTCTGATTTTATAGTTCATGTTTATATATGTCATCCCTTTTGCTATGTAAAACACATTGGTATTTTCCCTATAATTTATTATGTAAAGAAGTCTAACATGGATCGTGTTCAATGCTATTGGTTTTCAACATTTAATCTCTACCATCAAAATTCAAGCATTAAAAATATAAATTCTCTTTCATGAGAGAACCATCTTTAATGAAAAACTTGTTTGCCACTCAATCAAATATGTATATGTTGAGATCAAGAAGACTATAATATTTTTATTGGAAGTGATTGTATCATCTTCAGATCAAAGCAGCTCAAAGTAACACTACAGCTGTTTCTCTTTCAGTGTATATATATTCCATGTTCATTTCCTAAATTATTACTTAGTCTTCAAGTTCTGTATTTGCATTAACAGTTCAATTATATGGTCACTCTGTTAAAAACAAAACAACAGTAGATGTACACGTTTGCACTGCTGAATAGCAATGTCCATCACTAAGATTTTATTTCAGAGATGTTCAATGTCCAAATCAGTCAAACTGAATTTAATTTAGACATCTAACTCCCTCAGGCCTGGTTTGAAAATGTCAGCCTAAAATAGCACGTTTGAGTACAACAAACTAGGAAGGGACTTTTTATATATGTATTTGTATGTAAAAACTGATATCACAGAGTGCTGTGCTCACATTGGAGCACAACTACACTTTTCTTCACTGAGAAGAGTCACAGAATTAGCATAATGGTAAGGAATTCCTGGTGTAATACTTCATCCACTTGCATAGCACATGAGTAAACCTTAATTTAACCAGGTAGTGAACAAGTGATTGTAGGAAAGATTAAAATAGCTACCTCTGAGGTACCAGTTATAGACTGGCCCAAATGCCAAGGGTTTAGAAAGTGAGCTAATGCTCTAAACAAGAATATATATATTAGGTAACTCTCATGAGTCAAGAAGAAAATTTAATGCTTCTTAGTAATACGTACACAGAAGGCAGAATCACTTTGATTATTTACTTCTGAACAGGACCAAGTTGAATGTTTCTTTGCTCTATTTTCAGTTAGGAAAACATGAAGTCAGAGGTACACACATTAACAATTCACTGTTGTTTGTAATTCAGCAAATGAAATGCAGAAGTTACTTAAACATCCTTCAAAGTGTACAAGATCATTCATTATAGATCCCCTACCCTAAATCTGCATTCCCATCTTGGGTAATGAAAGTGTTAGAAGTTCAGAAATTCTTAAATAAGTAATTCTAAAGTTGTTCCTAGCGTTATCTATCTATAGATTTATTGTTAAAAGCTAAACCTGAAGACTTTCCTTTACCTTAATGAAATAAGTAATTTAAACTATTTATACTGAAGAATAATAAATTGCTTTATCCTTCACTATTGTAGAGAGCTACAATGTGTCTCAGTCAGACTCCTAGTAAAGCTGGCTTAAAGCAGCCTTTGAATTGACTGTTTAGGTATAAATTTAAAATTCAATTCCAGTTCATATTCAAAGAATTCAAAATAAGATTTAAGAACAAATGATTGGAATTGGATTTTTTTTTACCAAAATTTGTTGAAAAGCTGCATTTAATCAATATCTCAGCATGAAAACTAAATTCTGTGATATCTTAGATAATTAATAATGGAAGCATTTTTATACAATTCAATAGACTGTGTTTAGTTTTTATTTGGGTGTCTGGAAAAAACTTTCAGAATTCTTTCATGGAAGATGAAGGTATATAATAAGGAGAACAACTCTTTAAAACTGAGAATCATTCCTGATTGTTTCTTACAGACTCAAAAAAAAAAAAAAAAAAGGCAAAGATCATTACAACAGCTTGACCACCTCCTTTGCTCATCAGCACAGTTGACCAGTGTCAGTGAGTATCTACGTAATTTTTTTCCTATAGACTTTCCATAAAAGTAATGTAATTTTGCACCCAGTTTACCGTGAATAGTGATACAGACAGAAAAGATAAAGAGGAATGTATGCAATAATTTGGACTTCTTCCTTTGATCAAATTAGTTGAGTTGCATAATTGATACTGAAATCAAGATACAATTATGATTCTATGATTATTATTCTTTCCTATGTGAAACATTATATTTGTGTTGCTTCTTTACTGGTTTGCTCATGTATTGGTGCTATGCGCAATCTTGTACTGATGCAAGTTGGAGGCAATGAGTTACCTCAGATACACTGAGTTACTGCCGTGAACAAGAGAAGGGTCTTGAATACGTTGTGCAGATTTTTGATGTGCTAGGAGGGCATTTCCATACTGGAAAATTTTCATAAAATTATATTTGCTTTGTTAGCCACGAGTTCCTTCTTTTATCATTATTAACAGAGATCTTGGTTACATTTCACTTGCTGGAGGTTGCAAATATTAACGCAATGAACAAAAAATTTTACAGACAAGAACTCTTGCAAACATGTTTGGATTACATCTGAGGATAATAATTACAGTACCAAACTAAAGCTCATGGAAGGCAGTGGCAGGACCTGCACTGCATTCATAAGGGTTTGGATAAGGCAGTTTTGTCCAATAGCCTGAGCTCTCCTACACTCTTAGGAATTTGGCAGGTGTTTCATGGACACTGATAATGGGAGATTCCTCTCCTCTGCTTTTGCTGGCAGGAAGTGTTTTATTTATGATGTCATAAAATATTTGCTCTGCTTCAAGGCACAAGAAGAGAATTTTTGCTGCTTGCTTTCAAAAAATAATAAGCATTTTTCTTTTGAAAACAAATCCTAAAAAGGGGGTCACCATTTTGCACTGCTAAGGGTTTTGTACTCTTGTACTAAATTAATATTCAGCTTCTTTCTCTTTAATGATGTAGAATCAGGGCCCAACTACTAGGCAGTCTTTGAAAATCATACCATATTCAAATAATTGCTAAGAAAATTGCCTGTTCATTTTTTTTTTTTTTGCTTGGCTTGTTTGGCTTTGTTTTTTCCTCACTAAAGCTGGAAAGTATTTGTGTCAGGATAAGAGAGAGATCAGTAAACCATCATTATGCTGAATGGCCTAACAGCAACTACTGAAATAATTCTACTTTAATTTAGCAACTCAGTAGGGTGATTTGAATAAAGAGCATGTTCTTTTTAAGTTTCCAGAAGAAAAGGAAGACTAATGCATTTGGTACAGAACAGAACACTATTTTTAACTTTTGCTATGACAGAATTATAATCACCTAGGAATGCTAGCAAAACAAGTTTTACTTGTTTTTCTTTTTCCTCCTAGTAAAAATGTACAGTAAAAATGTATTCCCATGCTTTAAATGAGGTTTAATCTATTTTCAACTCAAAGTCAGCAAGACCATATTTGGTGTCACATAAAATAAACAGCACTTCTCCAAATAAGACTTCAAAACAGCAGTTCAACCCATTTTTATGCTGTTCACTCTTAACTGAACCGTGGTGCAAGGTAAGATGTAGAGTTGGTTATCAAAGTAAAAGTAGTATCAGACTGTCACATATCCCTTTAAGGAATTACTATAATAATTTGTATTTTATTTATTTTTTAATTTTTTTTTTCTTTAAAAGAAATCAAGAAATTAGCTTGCTAGTCACACCACCACACATACTTTGGCAAGTTCAGCATCTGAAGTAACAATCACTTGTTACAAACATTTCCTCAATAAAAAAAAATGAAAGTAGCTTTCTTCATTTTATGAAAGTACAGTTACTGGCTTTATTTCGAGAATGTCTGTAGCAGCCTAGGAGATATCGTGGCTTGCTTCAGTAAAAAAAAAAAAATAGAACACAGATTACCATAATTTATTTTCACACATTGCTCAGCAGCTGATCTTTTCTTTCTGCAGGAAAATTCTACTATTCTACATAGTAGTGTGCTGCTATTGGTCTAATTGGAACAAATTTGTTGAGTTTGAGCATTTTTTAGGGAAAGATTTTTTGGCAAGGATTGTTCAAACTATTCCTTTGAAGTAACTGATCTGATGCTTCTCATAGCAACATCTAACAATAAGACAAAACTTTTAGAGCTGATTGCAAGCCACAAATGTTGCCTGATTCTGAATTCAAAAAATGAAACCAATAGTCACTCAGCATGGGCTTTTTTGGTAGTCTATTTTAACTGTTCATTCCGCATTATAACAGCAGCTGCCAGGGTGGTTTCTAGCATAGCTGTATGGAATTTCTTTGAATAGAAGTTTCTCCAGATGTAGCTTTGAGTGTGCCAGATGGGCTGGCTCTTCAGTATAAAAAACAAACTGGAGGCTGAGTCTATGGTGCTTTAGCAGTAAGCAGCTTTAATCAGCGCTCACTGAAAAAGTTACAGCTTTTCAATTTGCTCACCTCATCCAGTATTCAGACTATTTTGTCAAAGGAAGATTCACAGAGAGAGGAATATGTGTATTGTCCAGTGTTCTGTAGCATATTTTTATAGTACCACCTTCCAGGACCTCCTTTTCCTCCTCCTCCTTCTCTTCCTACTTCTACCCATTTTCTTTCTCCAAAACACTGCCGGATCCTTAGATGTATGTTATACCATGAACAGTCAGTCAGATGATGAAAAAAACAAGTTTTTCAGATGTAGTGGCAATCATCACTTTTTAATGTCTTAGTTATTGGCACACGAAGTTTGTTGAGGTACTTGTCAAGAATTTATTTTAAATATACTGAGTATTGAAATTAAATCCTGGCATTTAGAACTAGTGAACTGAAGGCATTAAGATTTCCTCCCACTAGAAGAATAAGATCCACCTTTGCATGAACTATCACTTGTATTTGAAAGATAAATGTCTGAAAACTTGTAAGTTAGTATCTTACTGATAACAGTGATACTAAAGGCTAGTACCTTATAGTATTGCATTTAAAACCAACCATATATCTAGCTATTAAAAATCAGTATCTTGTACTATTTTATTAAAATGTGGATGAAGCAGGCACTGGATAAATAGCTCCCTGTTATCCATAGGTACAGCACCTAGCACGTGCTGCATACAACAGGAAAGTATCACTTATGTGTGAATAAATAATCTTCAAGAACAGGCCATTTGTGAAAAGGGAAAAAAAACAAACACATACTTGAAAACATTTCTGTTTTGCTTTCTAACTTCATCAGTTGATCTGCAAAGTTTGATTTTCTTTTTGCAAGCTTTACTTTAGTTTTTTCTAATACTGTGACGCCAGATTATTCACTTAACCTAAGCCCTCCTTGGCTTGCATAAAATCACCATGATGAATGAGGGAGAAGAATGACATTATGCCATAGGTTCAAAGCAAAGATAAAAACGTGAAAGTAAGTAATATGGAATTTATTTATTCATTTTCAAGGTATTTTCTTAAGGTTTTGGTTGGTGGTCTGAGGATTTTAGAGTAATTTCTTGACTCTAAAAAGCCTGATGAAAATTTCTAAGACTCTGAAACTCCATTTGCCTGGAACAAAACACCTTATAAAAGTTCTGCCAAGCTCTCATCAAAAACCCCTGCTGAGCAGAACCTGATCTGCGTTAACAATGACAGCTAAGTAACAACCAGTATTTGTGCAGATGTACATCATTGTGTAATCAAAGGCATCTACAATAAATACAATTCCCAACTTTTAGGTAGCAAATACGAAGTTATCTTAAGCACACTTGTGTCTCAATTCACATGTCCAGAGGCAATGCCTTTATGAACGCTGGGAGGTTTCATGAAATTAGCTGTATCCTTATTCAGTTTGATTGTCACATGGCTAACTGTATTACTCACAGTAACAGTATTTTTCAACACATTTGCATATACAGGTGGAAAATAGGTGCATTTGAGTTTTATTTTTATGTTTACTCCAATGAGGGTCCAAGAAATGTATAATGTTGAACAGTATATTCATTATCTTCATTTATAAATTTCATTTTGCATCCACAACAAGAAGAAAGATTGAGACAAATTCAAGAAACTGCTGACATATTCACAGTGAGTTTTTAATTAGATCTCTTCTTGGCTGAGCATCTTTTTGCATCTTGTTAGAATCTATGTTCCTTTGCACTTCTCTGAGGAATGTAGGAACAAGAGTCACACAAATGCCTGATGGAAAAGACAGATGAGTCAAACTGTTGGAAAGTTCCCAGGGCAGCAGTTCAGATAGCTAACTCTTCAGACTTTTTCCTCCGCTAAATGTCAAATGTGTCACTGGTCTAACAGCCGTTGCCTGAGATTTGATTTTGTGCCAGCGTCACCGCCTCTGTGATTCATCAAGCAAGAGAAAAATTAGAACAGAATATTTTGTTCCTAATTCACACGAAGAAAATCAGTAATTCTCTTGGTCAGGTCTTGTGCTTAAGTAATAATAGCAAAAAGTTACAGAGCTGGTCAGACATCATCTAATTGTTTTGATGAGATGAAGCAATGCCATTAAGTATCTTACAGGTATACCTTCTCTGCAGCATCTGTAAACGTTACAAAATTAAAGTGGCAAACGGTGTGGATAAGGTCATAATTTATATCTCCCGTTTTTCAGGGCCACAAAAATGTTGACAAAACAGAATTCAGCTCTGAAAGACCATCACAATGAAAACTCCAACCCACTATGAGTCTCCTTCCGACTATTGTCCTAAGGCACAACATTAATATCAGGAAACCAGGCCAACATAAAGCAGGGTTTTTATTCTTAACAAATGTGACTGTATTTGTTCCATTTCTCTTACCCACCCTGAAGAACCAGTATCCCTTCTTTGCCTGAAATGCTGAATAAAAATAAATTTCTATGAGGAGAGATTGCTTAGATAAATAAGCACCAGAAAAACTTTATGCGGATAAGTGTATGTTTTACATTGATTGTCTTCAGAATATTAGCCACTGGCTTTTTATCTCCTTTTGTAGAAAGAGGAAAATACACTGAAATTCAGTACAGAAGATGTAAAACCTCATGGCTGCCTCTGAATTTCAAATCAGCTTAGCAACTATTTATTTAGTTTTCTAGTCTTTTTTTTTTTTTTTAACTGTAGAATGAATTACAGAACTAAATTTTAGCCTGTCAGAGGCATTTTGGCTGAAGTGCACTCCTTTTCCTATCAGATCTGCAGAAACTGAAACAAATTCTGCCTCATGTTAGGGTTCAGGATCTCATAACTTTCTCACTTGAAAAAGGGTCTGTAGGCTCAGTTCTAGCCTTAGATTCTTACTACAACAAATTTACATCACAATTTGGAAATAAAAAAAAAAACAGTACCATGGTTTGTGATAAACCAAGATAGTATTGATTCTGAGGATAGCATCATTCAAAAAAGTTTATCCTAGCTGAAAAAAACCTTTGTTTGTCGGGGATATCACTGTCTACTATGCTTACATTTCATTGCAGGGATATAACAGAAAACTATAAATAACTGAGGGCTTTTTTTCCATTTAATTTCAAGTACTTCTTTCTAGACTTTAACAGAGTCCCCATCTTCGCAGTGAACTCACAAGTGTGTCAAAAACAGGAAACTGAAAATTAATATTAAATAGTATATAAACAGCAACCCACTGTGAGACCATTCCTTACTATTCACAGACACGCTTCAAGTTTCAGGGTAATGAGATCTTCAAAACTGACAGTTTAAGCAGCAATAATTCTTAACTTAGTGGATGAAGGCTGAAAGCATATTTCTGACAGAAGCCAATTTCAGTAGAGATTATTCTGCTGATCATTTAAGCAGCTTCAGAATATGCTGTGTTTTGTCAGTAGCTTCAAATACCTTTCTTCATGTTTTGCAAGAAATTGAGAACCATGTGTTTTTTCCTTGATATGTTAAAACTGGCTGATGGCTTTAGAAAAATCTTACTGTCACACACACACAAAAAAACTCATAATGCCAAAATAAAAATGTGTTAAAGGCCTGATAATTTACTTCATTACAAATAAAATATGTGGTTAAAGAGAAAAATGAGCTTTAAAGCATATAGAGAGGTTAATGGAAAAGGAATTTTCTTTTTTACCATAAAGCCTAAGCACAAATAAAAAGATTTTCTTTGCTAAAAAAGAGTAAAATACAGGACTTGCATTGGTCAAATGATAATGCTGGCATCTCCAGGAGTTACACCTTCTGTGTTGTTTTATACTCTGCCTCTGATGTTACCAGCTGTTGAATTTGAGGACTACTTATCCGTGCATGTTGAATGTAGTTGCAATAAAGAATATTCTGATTTGCCATTATTTCCATCAGAAATGTGAAAGAGGGATGCCTTTCCTGGAATGAAAAATTATGTTCCTTCTTTGAACTGAAACTCATCAGTCTGAGAGATCTTAGAACGGGACATTTATAAATGCAAATTTCTTTTCCTTTGACAATGCAGCCTTTAAAATATCAGACAGAAAAAAGAGAAACATTTGCATTGATTTTGATTGTTTAATACTCAAGAGTGAAAAAGTGTAAAATCACAAAGCTTATACCACCACCAAAATGCAGTTTCATTTCAAATAACCAAAATACAAGCTGCCTGCAGTCTCATACAGCTGACATGAACAAACCCAGTTTCAACATTCTTACCGTCTTTTTAAACACCTGCTATTCACAAACATCAGTCAATACAGAGTTCCAAGTCTCTCACACAACTTTCCTTATATTCTATATTATATTTGATATATAGACCAGTGGTTTACACATTTAGAAAAGTGTCCCACTTCTTACCTATCTCAGCATATAAATAATTTTTACCCCCTAAGATAAGTAATTATATTTTAAAAGCTTTTTTTAAATCTAAACTCACTATTAGATTTATTTTTTGTTTGTTTGTTTTTAAATGAAAAGCACAACTTATATGAATAAGCTTCAGAAGTGCATGCTGTCCAAGGTCATATCACCAATCCTTTCAGCCACATTATAATATAATGCTCATGCAGAAAGTGATTACATAGGGTTAGTACATTAGACAACATTTCTTCTTACTAATAACGCGCATACCTATGGCCCTGATTCTGCAAATGCAACTGTAAGGCCTGCAGGATGTGACTGTCCACCTAACTACATTTTGTTGCTTGGAGGTAGTATTATCCAAAAGCTGTCATTATGCAAAATGCTTTGGGTTAATGAGAGCTAAGTGGAAAATCGGTGCTTACATAAACATTTCTAAAACTTATGCCATCCATACAAAATATTTGTTTTCACAGCCTCAAAGTATTCTTGCAAAGGAATTATGCATATATTTAAATGCAAACTGTGCATATCTTTAAGCATTATGCTAATGCACATTGCCAATTCCCTAAAATAAACTAACTTTCCAACAACTAAGTAAAATCCTGATCTTTAATGGAGCTAATGAAAGTACTCCAAAGAAATGTTTCCTTTCAGACAATCAGAGTAGTGCTATATCTTGATGTAGCCTACTAGATCTTATTGTGATGCCTACAGGATTTTTTGCAGTGGTGCTGTTGCCTCAGTGGAAACAATATTTTCTTCTCTCCTGCATTACTAAGGACATTGGTGTTATGTGATTCACTTACATGAATCCCTACTGGTTTTTTCCTTCAGTTTCTTCACCTCTGAGCAGGTGAAGATAAATATAACAGTGCTGGAACGGTTGTTCCTAAGGACGATATCTGTTTAAGATTACACAGGTTATCAATAGAAAAGGTTTAACTTTGGGAGTAGCTTTTTATTGTTTACAAAACACATTCTCTGCAGATGTTCTTAGATCTAATTTAAAGAAAATGTTTAAGTTTCAGGTTAGAATCAAACTTCAAGAAAACTAACACCGATTACTTCTTTTTAAATATTGCTGCTTTTTACAGATCTGACTCCTTTCTTTATTCAGTTATATAATACTTGAAGTACAGAACTTGATTGCTTGCAGTTAAGTATCTAGCTGGAAAATTCTGTCTCATACATAATTATTAAAATAAACAAAGACATTACCGTTTTAAAAAAGTAGATGGTCAGCTAAGGAAACAAAAACAGGATGATATTTGAAGTATGATGACTAATAACACCCTACTTATAAATGGAAGCACAAGGTCTTTTATAAGCGCATAAGAATAATTTTGAAAGATGTTGTTATGTTACATGGTGAGCAGTCCAGATGAGCACAGCATACATGCCTTTGGTGCTTCCACAAACCTCAGTTTCCTTTCATCTTCCAGCTGTTGGTTACACTTCCAATTTCAATAAATGATTTCCTAGTGCGTAATTAAAAAAATATTCAATCCTGATCAACGCTGATACTCACACTGTTGTACTTATATAAAATCAGAAAAATATACAGAAAGATTTGCAATGCAGACAAACCTCCTGAGTTAATCTTTGGAACACTGATAATAGTTTTAATATACTTTGTACAGTTTCCAACTTAGTTACTAAGGCACACAATGATTAATCTGTTCCATATCTGAAACAGAATGATATGTCAGTCAGCAGGTTACTTCTCTTTAGCTTTGCATTTACATTCATATTATAAAGTAGCAGTCAGTTTTGAAAAATCTAGCTTCTGTTAATATTAGAAGAGTCTGAAAATTGAATATCCATGCCACACTAAAATAGTTAAACTGGATTCTAATCTGGGTTAGCACACACAGAACTATGCATATAGAACCACAGGAAAATAATTCTGTGTCAGAGACTACCAGCATGGCACATGATAGCCACCCAGATACAGGTGTGTTTCTACTCTGCAGAGAAAGTATAGGAGAGTGAGTGAGTGAGTATGCGTGTGTGTGTGCATGCATGTGAATATAGCAGCTTCTCATCTGTTTATTTTATTCTTGTATGTGTTTAGTTTCGTATCTTCTTACCCCAGTGAAAAAAACATTTCAGCTGCTATTTTTGTTTCTGCTAGCACTGCACGGTTTAGTACAGTAACTGGTTCTGATTTCTGACCTGGACTTTGAAGTGACTGAATTTTTATTGTAAAGCTGTTTTATATCCTTCAAAGTGCAATCAAGTGAAATAAATACGTTTCAAAATGGTTTAGCAGAAACCAACTTTGGCCAGAGAAAAGTTTTATAACCAGAGAAAAGAAATACAAGGGAAAATTAGGTTTGCAGGTCTAGTGATCAGAAAGAGCATCTTCTCATTTGTAAACAAGACAAGAATTATCTGGAAATTATCTGACACAAAATGATCACAGACATAATCTATATCATTTTTACATATTTTCTTCAGAATATAGCTAGTATTAGCTAATTCCACTGTGTTAAGAAGTTATGTATTATGTAATGTTTGACACTTCACACTTACCGTTAGCAATACCTAGTGTCAAGGTAAGCAGTATACTGCAAAATAGCTTGCAGCTGCTACTGTGCATACACACTGAAGCTGTAGAGTTCTCCTCCTTACTCTGGTGGAAGTACTATCTATCCTATTTTTAAAATTCTATTCTTTTTTAAAGATATTAAATGTACTACTCTGCAATTTCTCACTATGAGTACTGCAAGAAATTTTTGCTTCAGTGTTACCTCTTTTTTTTAATCTTTGCACTGCATTCTAACTATACAGATAATAGTATTTTTGTCTACTCTTGCCGTGCATTTTTAAATCCTAAGGAATTGTATTGCAGTTTTTATAGCTGTAATAACTGTATCTTTCCTTAAAATATTTTCATTAGGTATTGCATATAAATACACAGAAATGGAACGGAAAATCAGCTACCTACCACTCTCATTAGTCTTATGACCTCTAACATCCCTGGTTAGTAGCTTTAAAGAGAATTGATGAATATTTTAGTAACCAAGTACAATACAGTATTTTTAAAAAAATGGAAAAATCCTATTCAAATACACACTTGTTAATAAACTGCTATAAAACAGACAAAAAATACAATCCTCTGAATTAGCCAGTAGCAAATTTCTGTCTCTATAGGTGGAAAAATCTGAAGTTACTGGAACCAGGTCTCTGAGGAAAAAAAACATATTAATAGCATGATTTCTCCCAAAAATACAATTTCAAATCAAGTAAAAAGTGTACTGAATAGGTAGAAGGTTTCAATACTTCTCAGTTTCTCTCTCTCAAAAAAAACCAAAAAAACAAAAAAAAAAAAAACAAAACAAAACAAAAAAACAAGACAGGATAATCAAGAACCTGCATAAACAAATTACCAAGTAGACTTCATTAAAGTGTCCTTTTAGAACCACTGTCCATCATTCTCTTCATCATCTTCCTCCTCATGGTCCAGGTAGAGAAGTGCAACTTTCTTTTCATCAGAAATAACTGACCTTTGGTCTACCATTCTTTGCAATTGTACAGTTTTATCAAAACCTGATTTCTCCACTATGTTTTCAACATGATCCTGGGAAAAACTGGAGTGAATATAACTTCTTTTATTTTCATTGTCCCCACTGTGATCACTTTCAACTCTAAACTGTGACTGACTAGCAGAAGGGTCTTGTTTATTAGGTATGAGCACTGTTGCTTGTTCTTCACTTTCTGCCATGGATACTCCCCCCACATTGGAAACATCCATTTGAAAACTAAATGATGTCTCACTGGATCCTACTTTAACATCCTTCATGGAGCTGCTGCTCTCAGACGACTCTCGTGTTTGTGAACGATCTTCTAGTGTTTCAGACATGGGTCTTGTAAAGATTATTTGTTCTGTTTGAGTTTCTACAGGAGTTATTCTAACATGCCTGAAAGATGTACTGATATCTGATCTTCCTTCATTCTCTGAAAGATGTCCTTTGTTAATAAGCTCTGGAGTTTCAGAAAGGGAGCCTTGATATATGATTCTCTCAGTTGTTTTAACTCCTGTTTGGCCTAGCCTAAAACGCCTTACTGAGCTTTCTGAATGGGTCTGGTCTCCCACTTCACTGATTTCAATATGCTCAGTGATGGGGCCCTGGTAGATGACTTTTTCAGCAGTCATAAACTCCTTAGGACCTAATTGAATGTGTCTTACTGAACTTTCTGTCTGTGAAAAGTCTCTAGAGTCACTGACCTCTACTTTACCAGAGATGGGTCCTTCAAAGATAACTTGCTCAGAGTGAATCTCTTTTGGATGTAATCTAAACTGCCTTACTGACCTGCTGACATCCACAGACCCTTCTGTCTGAGAGAGATTCCCCGAGCTATTGAGCTCCAGAGAATCTGAGCTTGGCCCTTCAAAAGACACTTCTTCAATTACTTGCCTTGATCCTACTGTAACATGCCTCGTGGACCTGTTGATGTCTGATGAAAAGGTCTGCTGGGAAAGATTTCCAGAATCCATCTCTTCTACAGTTGTCGTAATGGGTCCTCTATAAATTACTTCTTCTGTTGTTTGGATTTCTCTAGGACCCAGTTTAAAATGCTTCACAGAATGGCTCATCTCTGATGAGCCCTCTGTCTGAACAACATCTTCCGTGGCACTGAGCATTTCAGAACCAGGCCCTTCATATACAATCTGCTCAAACCTCTGGACTTCTGTTGGACCAACCCTAATATGTCTTACAGATTTCCTCTCATCAGTTGATTCAGGTGAGTGAGAGTCCTCTCCAAAATGTGCAGTTTCCAAAACTGAACCATCATAAATGACTTTTTCAGTGGTATGATATCCTGTGCTATCACTCTTCCTGACTGTAGATGACTTGTAGACTTCTTGATTAGCCACAGGAGTGTATATATCACTGTGTGCAGAAACATCTGTTTCTGTACTGATTTTACCATCAACTCTCTCCAACTTCTCTCTTTTCAAGGAGTGTGATGTTGTCTTCTCTTTCTCACCTGCAATTACTCCACTGAGCTCAGCTGCGTTGAACTCATCAGCATTAAGGGTCTGAGATAGATTGACTTCAGCAACAATTGTCAACAAGCCTCCCTCCTCTGTTTGATGAACTTTTTTGATATCAAATTCCAAGTTACTGGAGTCAGCTTGACTTTCTTTTGTTAATGCAGACAGTTCCTCTTTGACACTTTCTGGAAGACTGCCTTCCAACTGTTCTAAAGCTTCCTTCAGTTGTTGCTTGGGGTCCTTGGTTTCCTTTGATAAAAGCCCCTTTATTGAAGCCTGAAATTCTTGGGGTATTTTAATTTCTTTTTCAATGACAACAGATTCAACATGGGATGTTCCAGCTTTGGGATGCTCTTCTTTTAATATGTGGGCAGTTGCTTCCTCCCCTACCACTCTGTATGTTTCCTCTGGAGAGCTTACACCTTCATCTCTCTTACTTTGTGTGCCTTGCAAAAATTCATCTTGCCAAGAATACTTTATAGTTGATTCTTCTTCTATGTGAATTTGCCCATACACTGAGTCATCGTCTTTTTCATTAATAATAGGATGATCATCAGGAACAGACACAAAATATTTTTGTTCAATAGGTGAGTCATCTTCCTCAGTCACTTCCTCCACATGAGTGAAGCTTTCATGGCGTTGTTTCTTCTTTTTAAGATCTTCATATGTAAGCGTTATGTCTTGCTCCTCCTCACCATAACGCTTCTCTTTTTCAGGGAATGTGTCTTCCACTTCCTCTACTTCAAAAGGTGTTGAAAAATCAGTCCTTTCATCAGTGGCATAATCTACTGTTTCCTCCACAATCTCAACATTAACAGACATATTCTTTGCATCCCCACTTCCTTTCAGGCCATGATGTACTATATCTTCTATCTCCTGTTTGGAAGGAGTTCCCTCCGCACTTTCTAACTCTTTTCTAACATCCTGATTTGAAAGACTTCCTCGGCCAGCTTCAGCAGAAACATCTATGTTTTCTTGTACTCGGGACTGCACTGTCATCTCTGTCTTTATTTTCCCATCATCAGCTTGTTTTTGCTTACTAAAAGAGGTTACTTTTGTGTCTGTTGATATTTCTGAACTAGAAGACTGCGTAAAACTTTTAAGAATGTCAGCAACAATGTTCTCTGCTATATTTTCAGTTGACAGAGTCTCCATTTTATGACTTCTGTCACTAGTTCTCTCTTCATCTCTCAGATTAGACTCTGAAACACTGACTTTGTGAATTTCAGCAGGCTTACTTACACGGTCACCTGTCTCTCTTCCGATTGAAGTTTTAAAATCTTGGGAACTTATATCTTTGTTATTCTTCTGAGAGACTTTATCCGGAGCAGGTCTTTCAAGACTGATAGGTATCTCAATGACTTCTTTGCTTTTGGATTCGAAGGATACATCTGTATCTTTTTTGCTTGATTCATTTTTCAAAGTTCTTGCATTAGAAATATCACTCCCTGCTACCTTCTGGTTAATGACTTCCTCCCGAACATATTTTTTCTGCTCTATCCCCATTTTTGCATCAGTCTGCCTTCCAAAATTTACACTTCTTTCATCTACAAAAGTCTTCTCATCTACCTTTCTTTTCTCCTCCTTTGTTTGTTTCTCTTGCTTATCCTTTTCTTTTGTCAGTGATTTGCTTTCTTCAGTTGGTTTGCTGCCTCCTCTTTTTTCTTTTACGGTGGTCTGGGTTTCAGTTATGGTTTCTTCGTATACAGATGGTTTTAAATTGGTATTCAGCTCATAAGTTGGAAATTTAGAGAAGTTTGGTTTTGTTCTTAGATTTTCAGAAATCCTAGGTTTTGTGTCAGCTTTGTTGTCCTCGTCTGATCTTTCAGCATGTGTTGATTGTTTTGAAAAAGATACTGTAGATGAAGATGTAACTTCTGTTTTCTTTCTTTCTGGAATTGTCTTTTGCTGCATTTCAGTGTTTTTCCAGCTACTGTAGCCTGGAGTATATGTTCTTAATTCTTTGTGGTCTGTCACAATCCTTTCATCCTTTCTAATGGTTGTTGAAGGGCGATATATTGAACCTAGTACATCTTTTCCAAAATCTTTTCCACTCACTGCTCTCTGTGATCCAATCTGTGTTGATTGAGCTGAATAGCGTGCAGAACTGCTTATATTTGTCGCAGGTGTTCTGTGCCTTGTATCAGTGAACCTGATAGCTGGTGAAGTTTTATTTTGACTTCTTTCTTGATAAGTAGAGTACATATCAGTGTAGTTATATGAAGTGTTTATAATATCTGCAAAGAGAGTATAGGTAATCAAATATTAAAATAATGGCTTGTATCTAAAAAGAGTACAGAATAAAGAGGTCATGAACTAAGAAATGTAACACTAAAGTTTGAAAGGAAACAACAAATCTTCATTTTCAGTAAAGCTTTGGAAATGAATTTCCATAGGTTTGGCATGATAATTAAGTCTATGCATAAATTACATTAAGGCTGAAAGCAAAGCTTTTTACTGAGTTGCAAGTTCTTGCTAATTTAACATTTTATGAGCTATTGGATATTATGGCATTTATTTAAGAATTACTCCTTTCATATTTACATTGATGCCCATTCACATTTACAAGTTCTTATTAAATAATGTATGCTAATGTCCTAGGCTTGTTTTTTTGCTTCTTTAGTCCAAGTGGTCTGAAGTTTCTCTGTTTCTACAGACAGTTAATGGCATACCTGCTACTGCATGCTACTGTGGCTATCATTTATAGCCACAAGATACAACAAGGTACAACAAAGGAGAGTGATAAAGAATTTCTTAGGCTATATCTGTACAAGTTAATAAAATGGACCAGGAATAACTGTCCAGCTCTAAGACTAATTCAAATCTCCTATTCCTGAAAAGCTAGCTACATCTACTCTGACTTTTGGTGGTGCTTCCTGATCTGCAGTAACCACTGAACACACCTGAGCATTATCTGCAAAAGGACTGAGTAATCCAAATCAAAACTGTGCCAGAGGCAGTGATAACAATTGAACATTATAGGCAAGTGCATGCAAGTGCTTCACCTATGCTGTAGTCTATTTAATTTACTACTACAGATACAGACTTCCAACCTCTTCTGAGACTAATGTCTGTGATAGTCTGGTGAGTTTAAGATAACACTTAAGACAAAACTCAGGAGCATTATCAAGACTAATTCCGATATTAATGAGAGTTGTCATAGCAATCAGATCATAAATTCATCTCATCTAGTATCCTGTTTACAGTGACCAACAGTAGAATAAGGAAGAGTATAAGAACAGGGCAAGTAAATAGTGATACTTCCCTGGTATACTCTCACAGCCTCCAGAGATTTGCAGCTCCTAAGATAGAAATGGTATCTTTATGTTTAGTATGTCTTTGATTTGTCTTTTCTTACTCCGCTTAAATTTCTCTCTACACCCATGTACATTTATTAATGCTCACAGTGTCTCATGGTTTTAACTCACAGTGCCATGATTTTAGCTATGTTTTGTTAAATACTTGCTTCATACTTCAAAACTCACTAAAAACTATGGGCATCCAAAAGTTTTTGCACTGGTGAGCTGTGAAACATCACTCCCTGCTTAACTCCTCAGTTTGAGTCACAATTTTATAATTTTCTTATACACTAGAGCACTATGTTGATTTAAAATAATAAAACTCAAAACCAATTTCACAGTACACTGATAAAAAAGAAACATTGTAACACACTATTTTCCAATTATATTTCATATAATTCAATTTTCATTTTTTAATGTTCATTTTTTACCTTGAGGCAATTTCCCTATAAGCTGATCTCTCCATGTAATAATCCACTGGTTGCTTTCCCCTTCCAACAAAGCCCTGCAAAACACATAAAAAATCATTCCATCAAAATACTGGGAAAAATAATCATAATATTTAAAATATATAAGTCTTAGAAATGGAAAAAATTATCCTGCAATTGAGTCTGATCCTGAATGTTATTCTCATCCCATAATTTTACCAGTGGCAATTAGAAATCCTTGGCTTACTCTTAGTTCAGAGAGCTCACTTCTTTAGAATAATATGATTTTGCAGTAGGTTAAAGCATATAGATTATAACTTCCAAATCAGTCAATATATTGCTCCCTGACATGGAAAAGATACATTGATTTCCATTATGTAATCATAAAAACTGGCATGTTTTTCCAGAACAATAGTCTTATAACAGAACTAGGAAAAAATGAGCTAAGCAAAACTTAGCAGATATTCAGTAAAGCTTTTTCAGAGAAACATTCAGAAATTTTATAAAGAAAGGGCAAAATGAAATAATACTGGCAAGCAAATAACCAGCTTGGTTACATAGCACTGGAAGTATTGCAGTGTAACATATAAGGTAACAGTTATTCTAATTTCTATAGAACGTAATTTCTATCCTTCTCAGATGAAAATATTACTTCTACTATTGAAGAGCGGCTAATGCTGGAAGTAATTATTCTTAGTTCTTATTCTACCTGAAATCAACACAACATATTATACACCAAAGCACTAGGAAAAATCTTTGTGATAGAAACTTTTGCGCTGGTGGCACACATCATCTGTTCTTGGAGACATCACACCCAGCTGATTGCTCGAGAACACTTGCTATCCTACCTTTATGCCAAATTTTGTTCCCTATATGGCATGCCTGAGCACGGACACCTCTCAAGAACAACCAGACAGCAGCCACAGGCTTGTTCAGTTTCCAAATAACTTGATAGCCTACTTTATTTTCTTCTAGTTGTGGAAAATACTCCAGAGGTACATTTCCTACAGATACTAGCAAAGCTGAGGGGCAAAATATTTTCAGCATTAACTGCTCTACATTAAGAAATTAATGTAGGCAAATAACATACTCCTGCCTCCTCAGGGGAAAAAGAACCAAATTGCTCTATAAAAATAAAATTGTTGGCTTCTTCTGTTTACAGAGTACAAAAACTAGATACTAGGGTGACATCTTGTTCAGTTCTAGCATTTTTAGATATGGTGATTCAATAAGATTGGATCCCAAAATTTCTAATAAATTCTCTTGAAACACTTGTTTGCTTTCTTCTTTTCTGTTACTCATATGCTTGCACTGTCTGACATGAAGTATATCCAGCGGTTCTTAAAAAAAAGAAGAGGAAGAAAAAGAAGAAGAAAAGGTAGTTTGCATCTTCTCCACCTTAGCTGGGTCACAATCTATGCTATACTCCAAAAAAAATGCTAAACTGCAGCATTGTGGTTTATCAGCCTAGAAATTCTACAGAAGGTTCTTTAAATATGCAACTGAATGCTATAATCAGTACAGTACTTTGGTGTTTTTATGTTCACTCCTACTGGTGAGATAACTGTTTCATCATTTCCAGTTTTGGAAATGCCGGATGTTTTGCACTGATAACAGCAGCTGCAACATCAAAGTTGTCAAGGGGGAGGCTGCAGGATTATGATAGCCAAGGCTTCTGACTCCCTAGCAGGGAGCTGACAGCAATTGAAGACTGTGGGATAAACACATTTGCTATGTCTTTCTAGCAAAATGAACAATGCAGACATTTTAAATATCACCTGTAGATGATGACTAACCAGTTTGGACACTGTATGCTTCTTTTGGTTTCTGGCTGTCTCTAGATTCAGTGGGACAATGCTATGTCAGCAAAGATCACCTGTAAGTTTTTCTTTGCAACCATGGATTTACCCTGATTCAGAAGAAAAGCCAAATTAGAATTACCTAACATTATTTACAAGTTACTTGCTTCCTTAAACAGGTTCAGATAAACACTTGCAGTTTGTTAGTCAAATTCAACTTTAGAACAACCTTTACTAGTGAAAATGAAAATCCAAGCAACTCGTCTTTGTCCACGTTTAGTAGCAATGAAATCAATTCAACACTTCTAGAGAGTGTTCCCAAGAGCAAACATCGTATCTGATTAACATGGTGAGTGCCAAAGAATTTGCTCTGAAATAAATGCTAGAAAAACTGCTGACATTACAGGTACATATCAAGGAGTTGGCAATGAAAATGTTAACCATGATGAAGGAAACTAAGAATGTGGGTAGTTTGACTAAGGATTTCTGGCTGCTATTAAAACAACAGTTGTTCAGTTGCTGCAGCAACGTATGAAGTCACTAAAAATAAGATCCAAGAGGTAACTGTATACGGCAAAGGGCAACAGGACACAGAAAAGCTGGAGCTGAAATATTACTACTGAAAATATGTTGCACTTGAAAATGAAAGGCAAAGCTTCGTGAAACCTCTAAAAAAAAACTAGACAGTGGATCAGTGTTTTACTGTATACAGTTCATAATCTATTTCCTCAAGCTTATCAAGAAGATATTAAGCCAATATTGGTTTAATTAAATTACCATAAGAAACTGTAGTATAAGGTACTGAGCATTAGTCTGGAAGTCAGCAAAGCCAGTTTCACTGGCTTCACCATCACTTCAGTTTATGTAAGTCATTTTGCTTCTCTATTTCTTTGTATCCCTTCTTAATAACAATTATTTAAGCCATAAACTCTTTGTGGTAAAGTCTGCTTTAAATCTGAAACTAAACCAGTTGAATAGTGGAGTGCTAATCCCAACTGTATAAACTTCTTAGTATTTATAGAAATGACAAAAAGCATTCCTTCAAATTGCACTCTAAAAAATAACTGTCAGCAAATTCCTGGAAATCTGACTCCCTGTGACATACATAGACACTGACCTAAGACTTAACTTAAATATTTCCAGAAAATACTACATCTGCACCTTTAACACATCTAATTATTAATGCCATTTATCTAAGGTAAGCAGTTACATGGTAGCCAACCTGAAGCCTTACTGTGTACTGGATGATAAAATAAAAAGTAGTCCAGAAGAGCAGATAGATGAACTAAACTGGTTGGGTGGAGAGGGAGAAGATGCCAAAAGTAAAGGAAGTCATGTAAATGTTATCGTGGTCATTCATAACAGCAGTAACTTGATCTGTCTCAATGACAGAAACTGAAAATCTCAGAGGCAGTTTGCCAGCAGCCTGTAAAAATTCATCTTCTCCATCCTGAGTATTTGGAAAGAGTTGTAAAAAACATGTCTTTGGGGAATGGAATGGAATGGAGGAAGCATTTTTAGAGGGTAAAGGCCAATCCAGCACAGTTCTTTTCCATTGTGAGATGAGAGGACAAGGACCATGTGAAGAATAGCAGGTGACTAACTGTACATCAAACAGCCTGAACATCAGTGACTTAGAATGTTCTCCAGGAAATAAAACGAAGGCAAGTATATGAGATATCTGAGAATATAAGTTGTATACAGACAATAACAAAACTGACTGGAGAGGCTATGGTGAACATCTGAGGAGGCCTTAATGCTGGTGATGATTTCTTGAGGGGTAGAACTAGAAAGATTCAGAAGAAATGTTGATGGAGCAAACCAACCTAAGAAGGATTGGAAAGTAGGCCTGATAAGTGCGTTAGAAGGTTCTGACAACAACCATGACCAAAAACTGCTTTGTAGGCATCACTTCTTCAAAACACAGCATGATAACCTAGAACAGAACATTTGAACAACAGGATTTCAAAATGAAATATTTTACCCTTCAACAAGACAGTTAAGGAAGGGCAGAAAAATGACTTATGTAGAGGCTCAGGGCAGCCTCTGCTATTTGAAATGAAGCTTCTGATAGCTGAGGAGTCGTAGATTCATACAATCAGTTAAGTTGGAAAAATATTAAATCTAACCATCAATCTGACCTACCAAGTCCCATCACTAAACCATGTTCTTTTAGCGCTAAGTACAAGTTTCTCAAATTCTGCCAGGGATGAGGTCTCTACCGCTTCACCAATCAGCCTGTGCTGATGCTTGACCAGAGTGAGCCTTGGATCCCACGGCAGGAAGAATGAGCAGAACTGGAGAGGAAGTAACTTGGTCCTTGGGGAAGGGTGTTCTTTGCAACAACAAACCTTCTTGCCAGTGCCGATGCAACTGACTAATGGAAAGAACTAGCTTTAGAGTGGGACCCGTAGGAGTCGTAAAACAAAAGGAAAACACAGGTGGGAGGTAAAAAAAGACAGCTCCAAGAGGCTAACCAGACAGCTTTTGTGCCAAGAGGAGAGGAGGTGCCAGAGCCTTAATGGAAACTTCTCAATGGAAAGTTCAGGATATTGAAGTGAGATGCCTTTTGTCTCCAATATGCATAAACAAGGGTATATGCCAGGATCCTTTGTGGAAATGAAGAGAAGCTGGATTCATATGCCATGGTTATCGCAGATCAAAAAAACTGGCAGAAGAACTGGATTTCAAAGTATTGATCAGCAGTCCAGAATTCTCTTACTAAGCAGCTTCCTTTACAATAGAAGTAGCATCTATCTCCATAAGTTCATCTTTTTTTCTTTTTTCCTTCTGAATCACTTCTATACTATGTACAAACTGATACATCATAATTCTCCAGACAGCAGAAATACTCTGGCCTTCCAGCCACACATCTACCAAGTCTCTAGTTATATACATACAGTACTGAGGATTTATGAGCAGAAAGGTTGTTTGTTGATATCTCACACTTGATCCAAACATATTTCCCCAGCAAATAAAGAATATAAAAAACTGGGATTTATCAAACAGACTTTTCTGTGATTTTCTCACTCTTCTCCAGCTGGAATAAAACAATTGAAAACTCACTATTTCCATCAATATTGCAAGAGGCTGCTAAGCAGAATATTTAAATGATGAATTTTGCTATATAACTTGACAGATGGCAGCTATACTGCCTCATATTTATTGTCATTATCCTCTGATTATACAATTGAGTGTGACTGAAATACTTACCTGTAAGTTTCAATTTCAAGGATGAGACCTGCTTTCACCTGCAGCAGTTCTTGATAGTCCTTCAGGTAATCTGTGATTGACATGGTCAGGAACTGCTTTTCTTCTTCTAGAGCATCGATTATCCGCTAAAAAGAAATACCAATTTTTAGTTTTGAATAAACTTTGAAATCCGTCATACTTGAATGCTTAATAACTTAGAAGTTTTAATTACAAAAAATAAAAAATCTGGGAGAGCCATAAATCAACATATTCCATCACTTCAAAAAACAGAACAAATCAGCTCTGGGACTTCCCTATGCACATTATTACTGAAACACAGTTTTGTGCTAAGACTTCACTTTATCAAGCTAGTTAAATATTTAAGCAATACCCATTCAAATGCTGTGTACAAAAGTAACCAAGTGCACATAGCAAAGGAAATACACTGCTTTATAAACGTGACTTGCATGGGATTCCTTCTGTCATTTTAAGGGTTTAGATATGGATATCTAAATCATTCTTGAGATCTGAATTTTTGCAATTTCTTTGCTAAGAGAACCTGGCTGATTTCTCTTTGTTAGTATTTTGAGGTCTACACACACGTGGGCCCAAACCAGTTTTTGGATTCTAGTATACCTGGAGCTACTCATAGTGCCTAAAAGGTGAAGGAAGAACCTCCAGAAATTCCTTCCCACCAAGTTTTCTATAATCTTTGGATACTTGCTTCTAAATCCACCCACTATTCTTCTAACTGCTACTCAGAAGATATACAAAGGAGTGCTCATCTTCATTTTGATTGCTGAATATAACTTTGCACTTTTATATGGTGCCTATAAATTACTTGAGATGAGTGATGACATAATAAAGCCTGTCCAGCTCTTTTTGAAAAGTTCTGACAATGGAGTTAGAGGCAGATACTGCAAAATACTGAAGTACAAAATGCTCTAAAATTGAACATACTCATAAAATACTACATTGAAATCTAAAAGCTGACTAACCATACACAACACAAAAAGCAACTAAGACTTCTGAAACAGAACATTAAGATTTGATTTAGACTACAGTAAGTGAATTCTGCTCTTGAAAAGAACACCAGAGAACACAAGGGCTTTAATCACTGGTGTTACTTCTCACATGAAGGCCAAATCTCCATCTCCAGAAAACAATCCTCTCCCCGATAATTGAAAGGAGTTTGTTCAGTACAGACTCAGAACTGAAAGTATCGGTGTTAGCTATTCAAAGTGATTCTTAATGGTTTCTCTGCTACGGATATCATCTACTAATCCAAAATCAATCCTCCTCAGCCGGCGTGCTGAAGCTAACTAAAATGTTATAGATTACACTTTGTTCTGAGGGCTAGGGAGACAGAAACGAAAGCACAGCAAAGGCCCAGTGCTATTTTGTTCACATCGCCCTGCACTATGCAGGAACCAAACTGTCATTTACAAAGCAAAGTCTCATACACATATATGGTACTGAACAGGAATTTATGACAGCATATTTTAGATTGCATCTTAACAAATGTTTTGCAATACAGACAGCAAAATCAAGATGGTGGTAGTCTAGTTTTCAAAAATTCAAAATAGTTTATTTTTATGCACCAAGTGTTCAATTATCACAGTATGAAGAATAGCATAAAAGCATACATGCAGCAGGAGACTCCCCAGACTGGTTAGAGCTATATGATATGCTGCTGGCAGAGGCAAGGTTTAAGAACTAAGAATATAAAGTGCTAGCCTTTCAAACGTTAATAGGCTTTTTTAACGCAAAAGCAAAAAGAAAGCTTCATGAAGGAAGCTGCCTGTATCTTCATATGTGCATGGGAGTATCTGTCTACCTATTGCTTCTGTTGTATTTGCAGCTGTTGTTCTATGATTATACTGACATTTGGGCATTAACTTTACTTGATGTAACAAATCTTATCCTCGGTCTTCAGCATATATTAAAGCTCCTTTTTTATGGCAGAAAACAAATAATATTTACGTGTCTGAAACAGCACTACCAACCATCCACTAGCCTCATCCAGACTGTAGTGGAAGTAACTGCGCTGGTGTGGTTCTGCGTGGTGGCAAGCAGAACCACTGACCTTTAGAGTCTCTGAGGCAACAGTGCTATTCAAGAACTGACACAATGGAAAATCCCAAGATGAGAAGGGAAGAAAAGTGCCAGGCCTTGCTTTTAAAAGGAAAAGGCTGTGAGAAAAGAACAGACAGGGTGTTGCCAGAAGAGTATGCAAAAGAAACAAAAGACAAGAAAGGCTGGATATCTATGAGACCGATCCCTAAAGGTGGTAAGATACAAAATAAGAAGCTTCAGGCATTTGTTGCCTTTTCATTAAATACAGAGACTAAATAAATAAAACTAGTTACAGTCCTAATGATTACCATAAGGGGCTACATAACTGGCCAGCTGTGTAATTGCTCTGAAGGAATTCATTCCAACAGGAGGAGACATTCCGTAGACTGGATGGCAGACAGCCTCTTGCCCAGCCTTCCAGTCACTGATATTTAACTATGGTGCAGAGGACAACTGACACGCTGTTTCCAAGCATGCTAAAAAGGTGTCTAAAGCCCAGGAGGTGGGAAACTGACAAACATCAGTTTTGCAAAAAGTAACCTATATTGTTGCAGCCATGTTTGCTTCACACTTACTCTAAGGGATTAACTTGGAAAGATGGTTCCTCACCCATATCAACCTCTCTCAAAGTCCTGGTGAAGTCCCACTAGAACTGTATGACTGAATAGAAGTGATTTTCTCATCCTTCAGAGGTCTCTTTCCAGTCAGCAGTGGGAAATTTCAGAAGGGCAGTAGGGGAAAAAGAATGTACCTGGGTTGTCCAAACTGTACCTACTGAGGGAATAAAGACACGACATCAGGCTCCAGCCCTTTCCAGCTGGTACTGTTTACCAATCCCACAGCTCATTCAGTGGTTCAGTAGGGGGAGGAACTGTGCTTAGCTGGCTGGAAACTGGTACACAAAAAATGCATGTGACATATTGATATTACATGTTCATTTGACAAAACATTTTCTTTTTCTCTGGAGCTCACAACAAGACTGACACAGGAACCAGTCCTAAATTAGTGAAAAATTTCTGCTTCCTTTCAAAGCAATAGCTATGTCCTTTTTTAAATCTGAAAATTATGGAGCTTCCTTCTGCTGTCACTCCATATTGAAACTGGTACTCAAATCACTGAGTGTTTGTGTAAGTATTTTCAGAGCACACAGCTGAAATTATGGAAGTTAGATATAAGAAATCTATTGAGTTCATCCCACAGCACCCAGGACCAGTGAAAATGTTCCAAACAATGCATGATTTACAGCATGCATAGCTGAATTATAACTTCAAGCACAGATTTCTATTTAACGTTGCTGAAAGCTTCAGTGAGGATAGGGATGGGGTAGGAGACAAAGATGGACATATAAGGCGACTGGATGATATATGGAAAGTATGAATAAATCTAATTGCTATTACAGCTGCAGTGGACAATAATCACTTGACTTAAATCTGCACATACTTATCATTTCTATGTGACACTTTGCAATAAATAAGCACGGAATAGAAACTCTTTAAAGAGTCATAGAAAATCTATGCTAAATGTACTTTTACCAATAAAAGAAACATTGAGAGGGGAAAAAAGAAAAAAAAGAAAAAAAGGAAAAAAAAAAAAAAAGCTTTGATCACAAGAACAAAACTTGCACAAGCTGCTTCTACACATTCTGTAATTTGTTTTCCTGAATGTGAATCGATGTTTTTTTCTTTCTTATGCATAAGCTACTGCAAAGGATCTTTTTCACTGGAAACCAAACAGTTTAAACAGTGCAGCAAGGACAGATTTTAGAAATCAAAATAACTAAACATTAGTTGGCTTATGTACATTTGTGTAAACTTATGATCCTAAAAGAGAAGTTTAGAAAAGAAAGAAAGAAAGAAAGAAAGAAAGAAAGAAAGAAAGAAAGAAAGAAAGAAAGAAAGAAAGAAAGAAAGAAAAGATTCAGAAGTTAAAAGCTTTTCAGATTACTTCTTACAAACCTACTCTGACTCACTTCACAGCAATCTGCAAACTATGCAATTTGCAAACAATCCAGTAGCCTACAAAAACCAGACAGAGCAACAGGTCCCAGTCCTGTCCCAACTGCCAGCATCTCCATAATCTACCGCTGCTGGATACAATGTCACATTACCACCAGGGCTTCAGACAAACAAGGAGCTCCAACAGAGTGTTAATAAAAGGATCTAACAATGAACAAAAGAAATGTTGCCCTCGGGAAATGGATCGATGGTCTGGATGATCTAATATGTGCTCTCCACTCTAAATTTGATGAACTGATATTTTTCTGTCCTGGCATTTGCTGATCAGTTCGGGGTGATTATATGTGCCACCAAACATTATTCAGGCTGCAAGCAAATTCTCAGCTACAGATGCTATGATAACCCTCTGTTTAAAAACATCAAACATCCACCTGAAACAGCTGCCAGTCACCTATACTGGTAAGGTTTGATTATCAAACAATTCCCATTAATCTTGTTTTTGTAGCACAGTAACACGTCTTCCTGCCTTCAAAAGACTAAGTTTCCTCACCTACAGCATGGACCACAAGCACTTCTCTAGGCTCAGAGGTGTGCATAACACAGGAAGAAAATTCACATCACTTCTCTGATCTCAATAAGTCAACGTTAAGTCCCAGGCCAGAAGGGAAGCTTTGTGTCCCAGTGCTCGGGGACTCGCTTCATCCCTCCCAGGGACTGCTCTGTGTCACCGTGTGCTTGAGCCAACCTGAGCGGCAGCCCTGGCAAGTCTGAGAGCCAGCTCTTGGGAACTTGGCAAGGGCACTGGGAAGGGAGCACCTGTCACCAGGAAGATGCTCTCAGGGTCACCACCGCACTCAGAAACCCCACCCTTCGCAGAAGACTCTCCCTAAAGTGGTGCAACAAGGCTCCCTGCAGCCCCAAGAGAAGGGCTTTTTCAGCCCGAGGAAATCCTGCCGGAGGGAGGCAGGGTGGGGCAAGGGAGCCCAGGACCACGGGCTTTTATGCAATTCCCACGGCAGAAGGAGCAGGACTCAGAACCACGGGAACGGGCTGCCAGCATAACGGGGCCTTGCGGAGTGGGGTGCTGGGCGATCAGGATTACATCTCACTATGGGCCAGAACTTAAGAAAAAAAAACAAAAGTGAATGGGAGGGTGGAAGGAGATGCGGAGGGGCACCAAAACAAGCACCAAAGAGAGAGCATAAAGCGGCACGGCTGGACAGCCCCGGCCAAGGGCCGCGATTGAGGGTCGAGGCGTCCCCGGACCCGGCAAGGCAACCGTGCCACGCACCTGGTACTCCTCCACCTCGGCGCCGTGGCGGTCCTGCATGGCGAGCAGCTCCTGCTCCAGCCGCTCCCGAAGCCCGCACAGCTCCTGGCCCTGGCGGTGGAGGTCCTCCAGGTGCTGGCGGCACTGCCGGCTCTCCTCCCGCAGGAGCTCCAGGTTCTCTCGGCTCCGCTGCGCCTCCTGCTCTTGCAGCCTCTGGATCTGCTCCTGATAGCGCAGCAGAGTCTCCTGGCAGCTCTGGCTAAGCAGCATCTCGTAGGTCTCCTCCAGCTCCTCCAGGCTCAGGGCGGACAAGGGGGGCGGCAAGGCGGCCAGGTCCATCCGCAGCTCTCGTATCTCCACCGCCTCCCGCCGCTGTCGCTCCGCCAGGTGCCCGTGCTCGTCCTGCAGCTGAAGCAGCAGCTCCTCCAGCGCCACGCACTCGCCCTGCAGCCGCTGCAGCAGTTGCCGCTGCCCGGCCAGCTCCGGCTCCAGGCGGCGGCGCATCGCCAGCACCTCGGCGCCCAGCAGCTGCAGCTGCTCCAGCTCCCGCCGCAGCCCGTCCCGCTCCAGCTCCGCTTCCAGCTTCGCCTGGCTCAGCTCTTCCAGTTGCATGCGCAGCCAGGCCAGCTCCTGCTCGGGCACCCGCAGCCCGATCAGCTCCTGCTCCCGCAGCTCCGCCAGCTCCCGCGCCAGAAAGCGGTTCTCCTCCTCCAGTTCCCTCACTCGGGACACGAAGACCCGCAGCCGGGAATTGAGCTCCTGCAGCTCCCTCTTCTCGTCCCATCCTGCTTCCCAGCGCCGCCACATCTTGTCCGGACTGCGGGTCGGAGCCGCTCTGGCCCCTGCGCTGCTGCCTCCGCTGCGCAGCTCCTGCCTCCGCCGCCGCCTCACCGCGGGCTCTGCGCTTCGCCGCCGCCTCCCGGCCCCGCTCCGC
>JAOWBP010004028.1:14237320-14248607 GCA_028571105.1 Tragopan temminckii | reverse complement strand
CCTCTGGAGCCAGGGCTTCCCACCCAAAACTCAAAACTCATCATCCATCTGCCTCATCTTCAGGCCTGAGCTTTAAATTCCCAAGCTTATCTCGTGCTACAACAAGAATGAGAAACAAGACTGCTGTGGCTCCATCCTGCATGTGGTCTAGCAGTTGCAGACCTCCCTCATTCCAATGGGACTGCTTCTGCCCATCCCAGGGATTCCTCATCTGTATTTGGCTAAGGTAGGACTCACTTTTAGTAAATTGCAGAATAGTTTACCAAACATTTTCATAGAGCTAGTTGTTTTGCTGTCAGCTGGTGACCTTGTGCTAATGGCACAATGAATTACAGCTGCTGCTGCTGCTGCAAAGTAATAGCGCTGGTCCACAAGCAAATCTGAGCTTCCAAAAGGCACTTTTCAGACTGTGTGATTCTCTACATCTCACAGGTAACAAAAGCAGGTCTCTTCGTTGTTTTTCCACTGAAAAGAAACTGCAACTGCAGCTCACAAAAAACATGGGTCCAAACCAGAATGTGCAGCACCATAAGAAGAAATATCCAAACTCCATATTGCTGCACGATTTAGGAAAAACAGAACCATGCCTTCTTGTTTCAATACGAAACCAGAGAAAAGCATTTTGAATGCTCTTTGACACATCACTGCCTGTAATTATGGAAGTTTTCCTCTATGCACCCCGAAAATCTCTTGAAGTCAACAAGAGGTCAAGAGACGCAGCCACAAGCACCCAGCTGGAAGAGCAACCGTGTGGTTACAGCGCTGAGCAGAGCCCCAGAGATCTGCTCAACATTTACCCTGAACTTTTAGTAGGACCTTGGGGAAAATCACCTGCAAGTGTTCTTCTGCTGTAGTTTCCAAGCTGCAAAACAAGACTAATGCATTTACCTCTCAGCCTTTGATCTGGCTGGGCAGTTCAGCACAGCAAGGCATCGTGTTTTGCTGGTACATTTGTGCAGCACCCAGCATGTTGCAGTTCAAACCCCCTTTGAGACTCACACACCCTGACAAGACACAAGCATTGGTAACTCTCCGGTGTTGCTTTTCTTTAGCTTGATAGCAGCATTGCACATGCTATTTGGTTTCTACTTCCCCATGGCCCCGTGCTCTTCTGTAACCAAAGGAGTATATTTTTAAGAGCTTGTTTGGAAGTTCCCACTGACAAACTGCAAAATTGGGTGCTGGCAGCTGGTTTATGAGCACTCCTTCTGCAACACATGCTGCCTACAGAGTGGGGAGTTCCCTGGCAGCATCCTCAGCTGCAGCCTCAGCTGCACCCCTCCCATCCTGGGCTCTGTTAGCGCTCCTCCAACCATGCCGATGCGTGCTGGTGAAATCCCAACCCACCACCCACTGCCCTCTCAGCCCTGGCAGAAACTCATCAAGACTGTCCTGCAAATCCTGAGTGGCTGCAGGGAGTGGTGAGAAGCAGTGCCTTTTACATAGGGCCATAGCCAGTTTTCAGAAGCAGAATATATAGCAAGGACAGAAAGGCTCAGCCTTGGGCAGAGAAGGGAAATTTGTTACCTTGAGAGTCATTGGGCAGTGTAAAGCCTGGCATTTCCCTCCTCCATCCTCTGCCCAGCAGGATTCCCAGCATCCTCACTCGCATTTAGAACTATGAAGGAGAGAGCAAGATCCTGTATCCACTCGTAGCCTGTTGTACAATATGGATACAGCATCTAAATTAGGTTTAAAAATAGACCACTTTTTTCCTTGTTGTAAACACAAGTTATTATCTCATGGAAACATTTAACCTCAGATGGAACCTCATCTAATTTTTGCTGTGTTTATTATAGCCTGCAAAAAATGAATGAGTGCCACTGGTATAACTCTATATGATTATTGAGCTGCTATGGGCCAGCTGGAAAAGATTCAGCTGTTTGAATAAAGAAACAAAAGTTCTAATATTGTGCTGATCTTTACTGGACGGTCCTCTGGGGCAGGAAGTGCTGGGAATGTCCTTTCTCGTTGAGCTGCGTTGGGTTTGCCCTGGTTGTGGCTGCTTGCAGGAAACGCAAGAGCTGATGGCAAAAATGCATTGCAGGCTGAACTGCCAATAACTTTATGTGCAAAAAAGTGGATGAAGAAACTTCGGCTTCGCACTTTTATTTTGTCATAATCTTAAGATGCCAGTAATGCCACACGTTAGCATTCGTAGCTCATATTTTGGTGTGTTTAAATAATATATACAATTGTTTACTTAAAACTGTGATGGAAGTTTTTGCCTGATTCTGAAGAAAGGTGCAATTTCAACTTAATTTCATTTGAGCTAGCAGCTTTGCTGTCACAAAATAATAGTTTAAGCCGATCGTACAAATTCTACAAGCAGCTCCTGAAAACGAGTGTGTCATTTAGGTTGGCAAATCCCATGGGGTTGAGTCCTGTGGGGGCAGCAGCAGACCCCCACTGCCACTAACCCTGCAACCAGGCTTTGCCAACAGGAACCCTCGTTAGATCTCGTAGCACACCCATTCAGAGCGGCTCCGTTGGGTTTTTTTTTCATAGCCCTGGTTACCAGTGACCCATGTGATGGGCACAAAGGTCCAGAATTCGTTCTTTTTAAAACCTGTTTTCCATCATTGAGATGGCTGGCATCTTTAAAAGCAAGTCATCTTCACATTATTTCTTGCAAATTAAAGCCAGATAACAATAATTCTAGTAATAATAATAATAATAAGGTGTGAGTTCAAAGCAATTCAAGATTATCAGTTTTACAGATTGCATTTCTGTGAAGGAAATAGATGCAGTTCCCAAATGCTCATCTTCTACCTCACCCCTCAGTGCCTGCATGCAGACATAACCCCACTGCATGCAGCAGAGCTACTCCTGGTTTATTCTTGTAGCACTGAAATGGAAATCAAGCCCGCTGCAGCGCAAAGCTTAATAATGCCCATCTTCAGTTAATTCCTGCTACGCTCAACGGAAAACGCACCTTGTGAAAAGCCCAGGTGCAGGACCATTTGTTACAAAGACCATGCAGAAGTCTATTGGAAAATTTAATGTGTTTAGTTCCACTGACTGGCTTTTCCCTTAAAAGTCCTAAATTGGAAAAACATGCTCATTCTAAAGAGGAAAGAAAGAAAACACTAAAATGTTCTGCTAGCCCCAAAACAAAGAATTATCTGCATCGCTCTCTGGACAATTGGTGGGTGTATCGTTTGTGAAGTGGTGTAGCTGTAACAATTGATGTGCAGTCTAGATAATTTTTACATTACATCTGTGCTTAAAAATACTTTAATTTTAGAAGGGAAAAATAGTTGCTAAGGAACCAGTTACAAACTCCTGACTGGTTCCGCGTGAAGTGCGCAGACAAATATTTCTATTGAAGCTGTTAGAACTATTCCAAATAATAAACTGAATACTGTAAATAGAAGGACAGTTTTACTGTTCTCTTCACATTAGAGTTTTCATACTTTTACATATGTTACTTTGGGGGCAGGAATAAGTCTTGCTTAATTTCAGTAGTGCAATAAAAATATTTTAATTTAGGATGTGGGCAAGATTCTTAATGTGGAAATAACTAAATAACTAAATAACAGCCTTTTTTTTTTCCCCAAACAATAAAATAAAATATGTGAATAATCAAACAAGCTACATATGATGAAAATGGAGATAACTGTCTGACATCCTCATTATTAGTTACATCATTTAATAGTTTTATTACCTTCAGGACTCCGGCATTTAATTTTTGAGTGGCTCAGCTAAGCAGAGATTAATCTGTACTCTGCTATAAACACTATCTAATATCTTTGGTTCTTTATTTTCAATTCTGAAACAGCCAGAAATGAGAAATGGTTTGGTGCCTTGTGCTCATTTATTTACCAAAGCATATTATTTCAATAGCTACACAGGGGCTGCGTTCTCTTTGTGGGCTCCCAAACACCCAGGGCTCATGATTTCTTTCAGGTCATAAAAAAAGAAATTGGCAATCAAGGCACTGAGATGCCAGCATCTCCCTGCGAGTGACGTAACTGTGGATGCCTGTGGGATGGGAGCCCTGCTGCCTGTCCAGGCTGCTCCTGCTGTACTCCTAAGAACAACCCAACTGGATTTTTCGAATGTGCACCTTTGATAATCCGCCACGAAGACATACAACGGAACCCCCAGGGTGGTTCTGGTGCCAGTGACCCAGTCCCAGCCTCCCCTCTCCCTCGCAGTGTTCTAAGCCCTTTGGAAAGCGCTCTCCTCAGCTCTGTGATACAGCACAGTTCTCCTTCTGGCATTGTGAATCTTTGTTGCCATCGTCTCTGTCTAGCAGCATCACCACAGCTTCAGGTGCTTCTGCAAAGCAGAGCTGGAGCAAAAATCTCCCAGGGGTGTGTCAGTGTCACACCTTCACATTTCTGAGCATCTCGAGCTGCAGGGTTGAGAGGCAGCTAGAATAGAGGGAGTAGCACTGGTGCTCAGAAAAATCTCTTTGCACCCCAAATAAATTTCATTCAGACTGAAAGACAGACAGAGCTGCTCTTAGCAGGCACTGCGCTCCCCAGCCTGCTGGGACGTTGCCAGCATTTGTCTTGATGTCAAAAAGTGTGAGTGCTTCGTCATAAAAATAGTGTGGGAAGTGATTCAGCCAAAGTGAAATACTGAAAGAGAATGATTTTCAAATTTCTATTTCTTTTCCATCTGCCTAATGCAGAAAACAGTAAGAAGCAACCAAAGTTTGTATCATCCTGAGAATTGGCTCCAGATGAAAGAAAAGATGTGTGTGTAAGAGCATGCAGTCTCCACCTGATGGTATCTGCACGGAAGAGGTGAAGAGGAGCGAAGAGCCAGCTATGCTCCACAGCAAATGAAAAAAGGTTCACTGCTGATCCCCAGAAATGAATTTAAAAGGGTCCTTTGAAGGCTAAGCGTTGTTCTCTGGTGCAGAGTGAACCTGTTTGTGAGTTGTGGCTGTACAATTGTTTGTAACACCGTGCTGGTCACCCAGCATGAGGAAAGGAGCCCACAAGGAGGCTGGGCTGCCTGAGCTTCAAGTTTTGGACTTATCCCTTGCTTTGCAAAGCACTGAAGCACTTGCTGACTTGGGGTTAAGGAAGGTGGAGGCACTGGGAGAGCCTTCTTGACTCATGATATTTTCCAGCCTGGCTTGTTTGTTTTCATTGTGAGCATGAGTCCTGTTTACCTTGATCAAAGATGGCAACATCAACAACACCGTGCAGACAGGGACTTGCAAAATTCCTAGGGAAAGCACAACTGTGCCCAGACCTGCAGCTCCTGCTCTTCCCCTGATTTCTTTCTGCCATTGCACAGAGCTTTGCCCTGCTCTGCCCTGGCTGCCAAGGAGACTCCATCCTCCTTTTCCTTTTCTCTAGAGTGGCAAAATGGAAACCAAACTTCCCCGCTGCCCAGCTTGTGAGGGCTGGGGACAAGCAGGAAAGTTACCAGGAAGGCCAGAAAATTGCCCCAGTGCACTGCGGGTGGGTTTCTGCACAGCCCTGGAGCACAACCACCTCTGGTCAGATGGGAACAGCACCACCAAGATTAAGATCTTCCATTTGTTCCAGCCTCCAGAAAGCTTCTGAGCACGCACTCCTCACAAGAGCCATTGCAGACACCCAGAGCATGTCCTAACAGCAGAAATAAAGCTGTGTAGTTATGCAAAATCCATCTGCAGTTTATGGGCATGATGCAACGGTCCAACCTCAAGCAGCCCTTGCACAGGCTGTGGAGATGCTGCAGTACTGAGAACCCAACCTCAAGCAACGTAAGGGGCCTCGAGCAGCCCTGCCACCTCCCAGGAACAAGACAACAGGCAACGTCCTTTTCCCCTGTAATTTCTTTGCTCCCTTGGCCCAATTTCACTCGTTTAAATACAAAAGGCCCATTAAATTGCTCAGGTCCATCTGAAGCCTGCGGCAGGTTCCCCACCTGAAGGCAAGGGCAAATTCGTACGTGGAAGGCGCTGAACGAAATGCTGCTCCCGCAAGGAGGGATTTGCCAGGGATGCCCACGGGTGCCCACGGGTGCCCTCGCCCCGGCGTTCCCAGCACGGCGGAGGAGCTCCCCGCAAACACGCCCTCACTACCAGCGCGCCTCGCGTTTCCTCCTCCCTCAGCATCCCAGCCTGGAAGAGGTTATCAGACAATAGCTCCGTGTATCAAAGCAAAACAAAGCAGCCCAGGCGCAGCACGCCGGCAGCTGCGCAGGCAGGGAGAGAGGAGCGAGCCCGCAGCCGGAGGAAGAGGCTCTGCGGCACGGCGCGGGGCGGCGCGGGGCGGAACGGCCGAGCGGCGGGGCAGAGCCCGGCTGCGGGCATCGCCGTTTGGGATTTTTCCTTCCTTTGTTCCGGACGAAGCGAGGTTTTCAGCGAGGCTCCGGGTTTCGGGGGGTGAGATCCAGCCCGGCTCTTGCCGCGAACGCCGAGGAGGCCCCATATGTCATGGGCAAAGTATGCGGCCCTAAAAGCCCTAAAAGCCGGCGTGGAGCGGGAGCGGGTGGGAGCGGGACCCTGAGGGAGCCCGGGGGCTCGGGGCCGGCCGGGACCCCCGGCCGCGGGGATGCGGGCACCGGGCGTGGGCCCTCCGCGAGAAATTCCTGCGGATTTGACATTTGCGAGGGCCCCGCCGTTCCCAGCCCACGCACGCTCGCCGCGCATCTCCGCTCTCGACCTGGAGGAAGAAATCGATTTCCTCCGATGGAAACATCCCTGAAACGACAAAAGGTTTTCTCGTTTCGCCGCCCCCGCACCGGCAAACCCTGCGGACCGCGCGGCGTGCGGCCGAGCGCCGGCTGCGCACACAGCCGCACACTCGCAGCTCTGAGTCACGGCTCTGCGGCTCCCGCATGTGGTCCGCACGCTCTGCGGCTCCTGCTCCTGACTCACTCGCTCGGCACAGAGCAAAGAAATCGTTTCGGCCCGAGCGAGCGAACGACACGAATTTTGTCATTGCCGCCTCCCCGGGACGAGGGAAAGCTGCGCAGCCCGACCCGATCCCGCGGCGTGGGTCGCCGCCAGCCCACGCGAGTCTTCTGCTTTTCAGCATCCTGAAGTCGCCCTTCGGTCTGATCTTTGCCGTGGTCAAAAAAATTAGTGTCTAAGATGAGTAAAAGTGAAAGAGATAAGAGGAATGCTTCTCTTTTCCCAGATTGTTTGCTCGGTTCATTCGATATCGCGTTGTGGATGGGGTGTTTGATTTCAGTGTTTCCACTCTGCGGTCACTTGAATAGTTTCCTTTTGTTCCTCACATGGTTTTCTTTTCAAAATGATGCAAAGAGAGAAAGAGATAAACCTTTTAAAATGTGATGGCTGAAGCCACAAGTGTTGGCAGTTGAACTCACTCACGTCAAGTCGTGGAAACCAAAGCTGGCCAGCCACTCAATAATGAAAGCAGAATTTAGTTTGGAATTGGTTAAACTGCCAATGGGCATTCTGTTAGATGAGCTCTCAGTCAGGTCTGTGGTGTCAAGTTTGCCTGACGTTTAGTTTGCATTTTTATTTTTTCAGTTTTAAAATGATTAAAACGTTTGAAATGTGAGCAGCAATAGTTCAGCTCTCCTTATAGAGGAACAACCCTCCGCACTGTCCAAAGTGCATCATCTAGAATTGATCAGCAGCAGCCGCATACNNNAGCACTGCTCCCAGTTCAGAGCTGGGCTCCCACCACTTTTGTCCCTGTACATTCCAAATTCAAAGGCTGGAAATGCTTCTCCTCCATAACTGAGCAAACAGACTTAAAAAAAAAAAAAAAACAACAACAATGAAGGAACTGTGAATGTATTCAAATAGCTCTCTTTAACCCCTGTACTTTTTATTTAAAATGTAATATGAAATTCAAAGCCATTTAATTAATTAGAAATTGTAACACTTAAGCATGTACAGCAGAATTATCAAAAGGGATGCTACAGCCATTAAATAATCAAATAGCAATGCCATTAAGTAAGTAATTAGTATGTGCAATAAATGGCTAGACTTGTTAATGAGATCTCTCATATACCCTAAGTAGGGTCCAATCCTTCACTGCCGCACAGGAAAAATCACCCAGTGCTCTTGGTTCTCTGCTGAGAAATGAGCAAGCTTCCTTCCCTTCCCTTCCTGAGGACGTGCCCTGAATGCACAGCATCCCCCATCCAGCCTCAGTACCAGCATCGTGCTCTCAACAGTCCCTCACCTAGGAAATGCTTCCAGGAGGTCCTGGGAATGCTGGCTAACGAGGAAATCTGGACCCTTTTCCAGCAGCACTGATGGGTGAAGCACTACCCCAGTCCCTGATAGTACAGCTGGGGGCAATGGTTTCTGCCTTCAAACTACTGACTAGTAGTGAAGCATGCAGCACCGACAGCTCACAGCCTCCTCACTGATGGCTCTTCCACAGCTCTGGGTAGAACCTGGCAGAGCAGGGCACTGATGTAAGCAAAGGTGATAAATCAGGTGAATAAAAGAATTAAAAAAAAAAAGAAAAAAAAGTAAGTTGAAAAGCACGAGTGTACTCTGATCAGAAACAAGTTCTATGGAAGAATTCACGGCAGCAATGGGAGAAGGATGGTTCAAGCAGCACGCAGGTAATAGGTCCCAAAAGCTCCCTGGGCACGTTGCGGTCACCTCGAGCTGCAGCAGAGCCTCAGTGCGCCCCATACAAGTGTAGGGCCCCAGGACCAGGAGAATTAAACATGTTGGTGTGAACAGGGCAAAAGAAGTGTCTTGGTCAAAGCTGCCAAACAGATCAAGTTTAAGCCCAGCTGTCTGGGATCCCCCCTGGAGGTGCCTCTTTGGACCATGCTTTCCACAGGAGCAACCCCACAGAGAAAGGACAAGCAACGACATATTTTTATTTGGAGAGCCCAAACCCTTTGTCACACAGACACAGCTGCCCTGGCATCAGGCTGAACAACATATCTGCTCACCAGGAAAAAAGCCAGGAAATGAGACTCAAGAGCAACCCAGCTCCTTTCTCAAATGATTTCCTATCTTGACTGCATAGTGTCTACCACATCGGCTCGGCAGAAATTAGCCCAGGCTGTGCACATTCCTGGGAGTGGGTACCACCAGACAATATAGCACTAATTAGGTAGTACCAAGGCAACTGTTTACAAGTCTCTTCCAAATGCCTCCTTTGAGTTTGCACCCTCCTACTGCAAAGGCAATATTTAGTAGAAGTGTCCTAGGTACAATTCTCCAGTGGCTTATTTAAATGTCAGTCAGCCCAACAGAAGCACACTGTGAAAAGCAATGACAACAACAGGGAATGAGTTTCTGCCTTTCTTGGGGAGAAGCACTTTCAACGGGAGAGAGTTTTGGTGAAACCGATCACACAAAGGCATTGCCTCACTTCCACTGAAAGGCAGCTGCGTCAGATACCCAGCTGTAACCAGCGGAAGAAAAATACCTGGTGCTTTTTAGCTGAAAGGGGAATTTTCACAGGCATGGTGAAATCATTCATTGTGAATTCAGGTGCTTTACCAGCACGGGAAAACCTTCCCCATCAAAACAGTGGGCAGAACTTTGTCCAGAAGCTGCTTTGGTTTTCCATGGTCACCGGAAAACAAGCGGCACGGAAAGGTCACTGATATTTCTCAGATGATACGCTCAGTCTGAGTCAGCCGCTGGAAAATGCACTACAGGATATTGTCTTAAAGTGCTCTTGTAAAGTTAATCAAAAGTTTCCTGGAATGATTTACAAATCTAAATTACACAAAGGAGTACGATGAAGGGAAGTGGGAGAAGTCAGGTTACACAAAGCACTGCAGAGCATTTGTGAAAGTAATTTTCTAGCAGTCATGAGTTAAGTATTCAGGTCTGTGTGTTTCTGGAATTTTGTACTCTGATAAGTACGTATTTGACATGATATCCAGCATTTCAGCTACTGGAACAAACACTTTCACTTTCTTTAAATATGGATATAAATATAAAAGCATTATTAAATTACAAGTTCTACTAGTCAGGCTGTTGGCTCCGTTGAAAGGAGAAGAGGGTTGGCTGGACCTGCATTCTCACCTTGAGAAGAGGTTGACCCTTCAAACAGTTATTTGCAGAAGTCATGGCAATGCTGAGGAGAGAGCGGAGGGCTGGAAGCAAAAAACATTTGTTGCAGTCTTCAAAGAACAAGAAAATAACGATCCCAACATCTGGCATTTAACTGTAGCACAAATAGTGCTGCTAAGTTTTTGCAGAAGGATGGCCAGGAAGGTGATCAGCCAGGTGACCTTGGTGGATCTGTGATTTCTATACCAGCTGGCTCTCTCTGCTTCTTTGCAATGCACAGGGGATCATGGAGGCAATGTGGAGGCATGGGTGATGTGGAGGAAGCCCAGCGAGGGGGATGAGCAGGGCTCAGGGCCAGCCCCACACACCTGCAGCGCGCTGTGGCTGCTACCACCGAGACGCCCTTGGGGATGAGGGGGGTTCTCTATTTCCTCTGGCTGAGAAGATCTCAGAAATCCTTGTTACAGACCCAAGTCTTTGGAAAGCACTCCCCACCCACTGGTCATACGTCTACAGAAGAGCTGTATGTACTTCCTTCCCTTTTCTAACCACTCAAATCCAAATAATATTCAGATAATAGCTGTAAAATATTAACCTGTCGTGCAACATGTTCTATAAAGTACGTCCTGGAATGAAGGTAATTTCTTCAGTGTTACATACTGGTGAGAAACAATAGGTTTTAAATTAAACAGGAAAAAGACTGAAAGAATGGGGTGATACAGCTGGATATTCTCCTTTTTGTTCAGAAGCAGGCTAGCTACCCTCGGACTGTTCAGGATCCTGGCACTACTATAGAAAAGCCCTCATCAGTATGCATGAAAGTTTTTTTCATGGGTTTGTGGTGACAAATTTATATAAGTTTATCTGGAAGATTTCTAAAACTAATAGCATTTGTCGGATGAATATTATACAATTAATGTCTAGCTGAAATACCAGCACTCTACTATTAATTTTAACATAAGAATGGGAACATTAACATTATCTGAATTCTAATTACTGTGGGAAGAAGCAAAATACAAGTGATGGGGAAAAAAGCTGTTCTTTTCTGTTCCATTTTGTCCTGTGCCCACCGCCCAGGTGCTGGAACGTGTTTGCTGCAGGAGACTTGTTTTAAGGCATCAGAAATCCAAAATTAAAGAGACTTCTTGAGCAAGATGTTGTCAATTTGAAAATGTGATGACATTTGGTGCATCAGAGACTTCACTTGTGTTAGCCTTGCATGACAGTTTATTGCTAGGAAGCCCACTTTTCTGAAGTGGCAAGGCATTGCACAAACACTGCTACTGTTGTTCTCCATTGCCATTCACACACCTTTCACTGACGGCAAACGAGGGCTGAATTGCAGACATGGTTGCTCAG
>JAOWBP010004028.1:14209725-14228343 GCA_028571105.1 Tragopan temminckii | reverse complement strand
GGCCCCCGGCTGCCGGCCGCCTTTGTGTCCCGCACCTGGCGGGGCGTGGGGCCGCGTGGCGGGCGCTGCGGGCCGGGAAGGAGGTCGATGTTTGCGAGCGCTGCGCGCAGCGACCCGCCGCGGGGAGCGGAGCCGTCCTGCAGGCAGCGCGCCGCTTTGCCGCCCGGCACGGCGCCGGGGAACGGGCTCGGGGTGAAGGCGGTGGGCTTCGTCTCCTTCGTGAGCGCTGGGCTCGGTGCGCAGCGCTCGTGCGGAGACATCTGATGGCCGGAAGGGCTGCGTAGTAACGAGTGATTTTTTTTATTTATTTTATTTTTGGTAGCGAGCAGCTTCCTCCGTGTGTGTAAACGCGGGGCACGCCCGCCGGCCGTCGGCAGCCGGGGCCGCGTTCGGGTGCCCGCACCGAGCGCCCCTCGTGCGGCGGGTTGGCCGCCGCTCGTTTACCCGAGGAGCCGTGCGGGGAAGCCCGACCGTTTTACGGGCTGCTCCGTCTCTTCTCCCCGCCCGCAGAGCCGTGGTTGTTTCCCGTGTTTTGGTGCTTCGCCTTAATCCGCCGTGTGCGTTTTTTCAGCGCGGTCCCTGCGTGCCTCGCTTTGGGAGAGCCGCGTGTCGCGGCGGGGATGGAGGGCCGAGCCTTGCGGAGCTGCGGAGCTCCTGCGGCAGCGGTGGTTTCAGGTCGAAGTGGAAGTTCCTTGGATGCGCCGCCGACGAGGCTAAAACAACCCGCGTTTGAGCAAGATGCGTGTAGACGGAGTGTGTAACGCGTGTTGAGTAATGCCGCGTTTCATCAGGCGGCGAGTGCCAATTAACTCCTTGCAAATGAGGCCCGAGCTGGGCCGGGCTGGGAGCTGCAGCCCTGCCGCCCGGAGCCGTTCCGAGAGGCGACGTTAATCCGCAGGCTCGAAAACAAAACCCCCGTGGCCTTCTTCAGGGCTTAGGCAGGATCAGCCCGCGTGGGGACAGCGGGGACGAGGAGACGCGGTGCGCCCTGCGGTGTGCGCGCCCCGAGCTCCTGTTGTGCTGCCTCAAACCAAAGCATTCGCCCAGCTCCTGCAATAAAATCAGGCACGAAGGGTTGGGATGTTGGCTTCCAGTCCTCCCAAGCGCTTGCCGTTGCCATTTAACTGAAATGACCCGATTAAGAACCTCCCAAATGAAATATCTCCTCCTGATCTCGGTGTTTACGTGTGGGGAGATACGCTGAGGAACTCGTCCCGGCCGGGCGCTGCCTCTGATCGATCGCCTTTGTAGTTTGCACTTTAATGGCTTTTGTTTTCACCACTTATTGCCCGAAGAATTTTGCTGTCAGGGGGAAAAATGATCTCCAGAGCAGATGTTTTGCATCTCCTCATATTCTTCTCTCCCTGCAATAGTGGAAGGAAGATTAATCATAATTTTTATTTGTTTTTCATATATACTGTGTCACAGCTAAAAGGCACTTCCATTTTCGGTCAAACAAGCACAGCATTCCTAAATAGGAATACAAAGGAGTTGCAACAGGAGAGGGAAGCCCGTCTTTTCAATGCTGAATTACGTAAAATCCGTTCATGGTTAGGTGACAGAAAACTCTGAAAAACGCAGGTAGCCTCAGTGGTGCGCAACTGGCTGGAGAGGATGCTACAGGATGGTACGAGTTTGCTGAGACTTGGTTAGAACAGCGTAAAAATAACAAGGCCCTTGGTGAGGATGAAGCTCGTGCTGTGTCAGTGCCTCTGGTGCGTAGGGCTGCATTGCTGGGGGCTCCTCCATCCAGGGATGGGTTTGGGACACAGCTGAACCTCGGTGTTTTCTTCCTTTCGTGCCTTGAGCACAGGGGAGTTTGTGCTTTGCTCTCGTGTGGTCTGTGCTCGTGAAGGGGTGTCTGGGTGGGAATGGGGTGAGTGTTTAGAATGGATGGTTTTAGTTACTAATCGTAGTTCAGACCGAGGTACCCTGATGGATCTGCTCGCCTTTCTATGAGCTCTTGTTCATCTAGCCAGTCTGTGCTTTGTGTTTCTGATGCTAACAAGCAGCAGCTCACGATGTATGCTTAATCTCTATCCCAGGCTGCCTACTAAAACCTTCCTGCCCTTCCGGTGCCAGCGTTACACACACCTGGCTTCACATCAGCGCCTCCGTGTGCGCCTCGTGGGCAGTGGATGTTGTTGGATGGAGCTGGGAGGCTCCCGGAGCTGAGGCCGCAAGCAGGGAATGCTGGCGGTGGAGGAGCCGGGTGTGGAGCAGTGGGGGTGGAAAGCTGCCGGGCTGCGGCGGTCACCACGGCTGTAGGAGGGAGTGCTGGGCTCAGGTTGTGTGCTCTGTACTGGAGCAAAGGCCTGTGTGAGTCAGAAACCAGAGGGTTAGGAAATGACTTGGCCAATGTTGGGCAAAATGCATTGGGAATGTGAGAAAGCAGAGGAACGGGTGTGGAAGGAAGGTGGCTGTGAGAAGTTTCAAGGCCGAGCTGGTGTTGGAGAGAAATAACCCTCTGTGTTTGAAGGGAGAGAAGCTGTGCTTGGTTCTTGGTGGTGGGAGCAGTGAGGGGCTGCGGGCAGCAGGACGGCTCAGTATGGCAGAAGGCAGTGTGTTGGCTTTGGTAGGGAAAGCACTCGGGACTGGAGGGAATCGTAGAACGGCCTGGGTTGAAAAGGACCACAACGATCATCCAGTTCCAACCCCCTGCTGTGTGCAGGGTCACCGGCAACCAGACCAGGCTGTCCAGAGCCACATCCAGCCTGGCCTTGAACGCCTCCACGGATGGGGCATCCACAGCCTCCTTGGGCAACCTGTTCCAGTGCGTCACCACCCTCTGAGGGAGATGATGTGTGTGTACGGGGCTGTTTGCTCCTCACCTGCTGCTGGCTTTGTGGTCCTGCACGGCACACAGCTCGCCTACTTCACTGCCTTCTATGGTGGCCGTAAAGCTCATAACTCACCAAGCATGCTGCATTAAATTATTATTTTTTTAAATTGACTACAGTGGAATGAATGGTTTTCCCTCTTTTTAAAAGGTGATAACCGGGAAGCAACGATAGCTTTCGTCAAGTGTTCTTTAATCTTCACGTTATGGACTTGCATCAGTTCTTACTTGAGCTGTGGCATGAAGCTGTCTCGTCGGAGGTGTGTGGTGTTGGGGACCAGCGGCTGTGCTGTGTGCATGCATGTTTGTGTGCATGGAATGGATCAGCTGCAGTTGGTTGTCGATGACTGCCATACGTGTTAGGAAACGTCAGAAGGCTGAGGCACGAGGCTCTGTAATCTCGTAACTCCAGTTGCTGCAGGTTGGTACTTCTAGTTTATTTCAGTTCCTTCTGACAAATGCATGACTTTAAGGTTTTTGGGCTTGGATGGAAGTGGAATCTGCCACTTCTGAGAGTGCTGTGTTCGGAGAGACTTGGGGAGTGCAGTGATGTGTTTGAAAGGCAGAAATACTGTTTTAGTATTTGGGTATATTTGACGTGTGTAATTTTTCTATCACTGTAAATTGTATAGACAGCTTCTTTGTGTAGGATAGTTGGATTAGTTTTTATGATTTATGAAAGCTGCTTTAAAAAGAATGGCTTCAGAACGCTCGTATTGCACTAAAGCAGGACTCAGCAAACAGCAGTCGCTGGAGACACGCTGTGGTTGTTGGCCAGCCTGGTTTTTCCTCGTAGCCAAGTCATGACAGGTACAATCTGGGCTGGTTTCTGTAGTACTATATTTGTCTTTGTTGTGTCCAGAACTGTCTGAGACCACGTTTGAGGACAGCCGAGCGATGAGCTGCGTGCCGTGCTCACACCTTCCTGTGCTCACACCCAGCAGCACCGGCTCCCCAGAGCCCGAAGCGGGCGCTGTGCTTTTCGCAGGGGTTGTTCTGCTGCAGGAACTTGCAAACAGTTTGGCTTATTCATTAATGAAGGCTATGCGTTCCTGCAGAGCTGGTGTTGGCATGGCAGTGGGCTGTGGAGGTTTAACTGGCGTTTATCAGGGAAAGCTTTCCTCTCCAACCTCTGCAAGTGCCAAATAAGAGCAGTTCCTTCAGGATTTCTTTCAAGACAACAGTTACTTCCTCACTGTCAGTGTAAGGGGGTGTTGCTGTTGTTTTTTTTTAAATGAAATTGTTTAAAATTTGTTGAAAAGCAAACATGAGATGCAGTGTTATTACTGTAATGTACAGTTCAGTTTGCAGCTGACCTGTAAGCTTTAATGCAGTACCACTTTCTGTACTGACGTGGATGTACCCACGCTTGTGCAAGTCCTGATGCTTTGCTCCTTGCTTAGTGGGCAGGAGCAGAAAGAAGCCTGCGTGTGTTCCAGTGATGCCACAGAGGTCTTCGAGGTAACTGAGTGCTTGGACTTCCCCAGTCAGATGAGATCTGACCCCAGTGAAGTTACAGGGTTGTTCTCTGCGTGCACTGAAACACGCTTTGGAAAAACAACTGTTGGCTCTTAAAGCTGCACAAAATCATTTTAATAATAATTTGGAGGAAGGATTCACGTTAAAAGTATTGCTGAAGAAGAGGTTTCTTAAGCAGGAAATTGGTGAATTGTACATGGATGTGCTTTGCTGCAGTGGTACGTAAAATAGGGATGTGCTGAGCTTCTGCTGGCTGAGTCCAGTGGTGTGAGGAGCTGACTGTGCTGCCAGCACAGCGTGTGTGACCGGTCAGGAGAGCGTTATCTGCAGGCTGTTATTGGGGCCATTACGCTGTAAAGATAGAGCTGTTGACTTGGCAGTGTGAGCTGAGCTCTGATGGAAGCACTTTCTCCTTGCAGATGGGCTCCTCCTGCACTGCCTGCTGCTGCCCTTTCCCCCACGGCCAGAGCAGTGTGTGCGTGATGGGCAAACAGCAACGGCCCTGCAGCTCTCGTTGGAGGGAACCTTTATGCAGTGTTTTGGAGCTGGGTTGGTTGTTTTTTTTGATGTGGCTGATCAGGTGTCATACATTTTTACTGAGCGCTTCCAGAAGGTTTATAGTTTTTCGTTCAGTAGGAACAGATCACTGGTCAGCACGTTCCCCATTTAATTGGTTGCTTAGGCAGTTGTGTTGCAGTAGCAGAGGGTTGGATTGGAGAAAGTAAAGACCAATTTTTCCAAGTTCAGAATGTGTGAAGTGAATCCACGTTGGAGCAGTGCTCGGTCCTTGTGAGCTGTCGGAGTGCAGGCTGCCTGCACGGTGGGTGCTGCACCTGACGCTGGCTCTGTGAGCGCGGTCTGCGCAGATTATTTTTCAAATTATCCATGATGCTACGAGCGTACCTGACAGGTTGAAAATAAATGTCTTGTTGGGGAGAGGGAGCATGCATAAATTAGAGCTGGGATAATATGCTTTCTGAAGACTCTTACGTGTGTAACTGCTGGAACAGCTGGGTGGGATCCTGAACTAAGGAGTACATCGTTGCCTTGGGTAGTAGGGCAGCAGCTCTGGGAGGTGAAGGGGCCAGGAGCTCAGGGTGTGCTTTGTGACGGGTGTTTCTTGTTTCCTCTGAAACGTGGTGAGTATTGATGGGACAAAGCCTCTGTCAGTACCGCGGTTCAGAGGGGCTGCTGGCTGCTGTGCAGAGGTAAGGCGGGCTGGCGTTGTGCTGTTGCAGTTCTTGCTGGTTGGTGGTGCAGCAGGAGGCTCGCCCTGTGCTCGGTGGGATGCTGTGGCGGATTTGCTTTGGAGCATGGCAGTCAGCCTGAGAAGGCTTCCAGGTATGGACACGCAGGGAAGCTTGGTGAGAGCTGTACTGCTGTGTTTGGGAAGGTTTTTGGTGGGGGAAGAGGGCATGAGACGTCTTGGATGTGAAAATGTCTTCTCCAAACAAACTGATGTGTTGCTGGTGTGCTTATTTGGTGGACAAGCAGCTTGGTGTTTAGATTTTACTGCTGTAATCTACCTGAGGAGCTTGCTGCTTTCTGTGTAATGGAGTGGCCATCAAATAACAGTCAGGCTTTTCTGGAAGGGGACGGTCTGACAGGGACTAATGGGCATCTCCAGCCTTACCCAGGTACGGTGTTTGGACTGGTGCCTGGTGACAGCTGCTCCTGGAAGCAAACTTCTCAGGGAATTGGCTTGGGCTGCAGTAGGGCTTTATTCCTGGATCTCACTGGAGTGGTTTCCTTGTTATTTGCTGGTCACGGGGGAATGCTTGGGCTGTAGCATTAGAGTTAGGATCGTGTTGGAAATAGCTTTCTTGTGCTGCCCGTCCCCTCTGTTTCTTGCCACTGCAGGAGTTGTTTATAGTTTACGTGTGTGGGTTGTGATGTGCAATTTGATTATTACTGCTGTATTCAAACTTCATGTGCAGCACTGGGGATTTGGCGTGCTCCCCAAAACACGTACAGAGTTATGGGCTGTTACTGCCAGCTGCCTCAGGTGGCTTTGCCTGCACTGTATCCGAGGAGCGGTGTCTGGGGACGCACGTGTGGCACTTGGTGGGAAGTGCAGGTAGAATGCCTACCAGCTGAGCTGTGGGATGCACATCAGTTGCTGTTCGTGCTTGTGCTTCTTCAGACACTACGGGAAAATACGTTGCAAACCAGTAGAGCTTGGAGGAGGATGCCCAAAGTCCACAGGTGTGCGGGCCCTGCTCCTCACCTACCTGGGATACGGAGGTGTTGTTTGTGCAGGTTGTGTTGGTGTTCCTTTGAAGCTCTGCCAGTGGCTGCAGCCACGGTGCGGGGTGTGTGTGCAAGTGTCACTGCACAGTGGCAGGGATGGGCTGTAAGGAAAGCACTGCTGCTGTTCTGAGCTTGAGACCTGGCTTGTTTGGCACTGTGGCTCTGCAGCCTGGGAGTGACAGAAGGTTTTGCTTTTCGTTTCGGTTCTGGTGTGCATTAATAAAATACTGAGATTTCTGTCTGATTGGAGTAGGCTGGTTCTGCACTCAGACTCTCTCATTGATGTTACACCTTAACAAAAGCTACGTTCTGTGTATTTAATACATGAATTAGGTTGGGAGACCCCCTTTGTAAGTTTGAGCTTCTCCGTGCTCTGATGGGCTGTGGTTCCAAAAAGTGGCAGAAAATTCACCAGCGGTGAGTTGGGAGTCCCTGCAGGTTGGTTCAGCTGTTAGCAGCAGGAATGAGGAGGGGAGAAATGCCCCTCGGTGCAGCGTGTGCTCAGGCAGTGGTTCTGGACTTGAGCGGAATCACGTGTGAGATGGACGTCTGTTTTTGCACGGTTTCTGTTCTGTGCATCTCTTGGGAGTTCAATGTTTAAGCAAACACACTGCATTCACTGTAAGGCTGCAGTGCCTGCTGTAAAACTGTGTTGGGTTTTGTTGTTCTCCAGCCGGTCTGAGAAACAACAGCTTCACAATTCAACGCATTCGGAGAAGATTACAAAAGGAATTTGGGGTGGATCGCCATCAGCACTTCAAAAGCTGTTGCTTTGGAGTGACTCCCCTGTAACGCAGCCCAGCGCCCATGGAAAAACACGGTCATCTTAGCAGATGCAGTGTTATTTTGGAGATTCCACTGTATAAATACACGGACTGTGGTTAGATTGTGATGGCAACAGATGCAATCTCTGCGCTCGATTCTTTCATCTCTCTAATATTTAAAAATAACCCACAAAGTTAAAAAGTACAGGGCTGGGGATAGGCGTTCTGTGAGTTGCTGGGGCGGTACCTCCCGGGCCTTGCCCTGCTTCAGGTCCATCACTGCATCGGAGCAGGGCAGGTTGGTGCTCACTGCTGTGCACGTGGTGCTGCTGGGAGCTGGCAATGGGCACAGCGCTGCCGGGGAAGCAGCAGTGGGATCGGAGCCTGAGTGCGTTAACCTGGCAGCAGTGTCTCGAGTATTTTTCATGAGATTCGAGTGATGATGTGAGGATGAAGGTCACGTGCTGCACCGGCTGAGCTGGTGTTGTCAGGGACGTTTGTGATGTTTGCGTGGCTGATATCAGTGACTTCATATCTAACTTTGTCTGCGGTGCATCCCGTTGTATGAGGGCGAGGGAACTGGAATGTGGGACTCAGCATGGCAGTGCTGCACGTTGGTTTTCCTGTCTTGAACAAGGAGCTCTCAGCCCGTATTCTCTGGCTGGATTTTCTGGCTGCCAGCTGTTACGCACCTTGATTTATTAACGTGGCCCTAATGGGCAGTGCATCTCTTCTTTGTTTTCTTCCTGCCAATAAAGAGCGTTTGTCATTTTGATACGTCTGTGTAAATAAGTGACAAAGATGTTTGTTCAGATCCTCAGTTTTCACATTTTTAAGAGGCAGAGTAGGAGATTATGAATTTTCTGGTAGCTTGCTTCTCATTTGCATTCCTTTTCTATTTGGGCGGAAAACGGAATTGTAATTAAAATGTGGAAGATAAGTTTTGAGCTTTAATTAAAAACTCGTCGAGGTGGACAGGCGTGATTTAAAAAAAATCATCAACAGAAAAAATAATTTCTCATTGTCCCTGGGAACCAAGAGCTCACTGCCCATCAGCCAGGTGCCGTGCAGCACTGACGTCCCTGTGATGTTGGGACTGGGTCACTTCGGTGACGAATGGATGGCATCCATTGGGCTGGATGGGACGAGGGGCACAAGGAGCTGTCGTGTCTGGGAGGGAGCGCAGCTTTTTCGGTGTAAATTATATGCTTACTATTTTTATTTTATTCAAATTACAGTAGGCATTTACCCTAATATATGCTGTTATAATTTCACGTTCGATTTGTAGTGAAGTTTATTTTTAGAAGAATGCGTTTAAGTGGTTCATATGAAACGGTTTTCTATTTTGGTAAATGAAATAATCAGCTCTTATTGACTTTTAATTTCATGCAAATGGCTTTTTTTTTTTTTTTTTTTTTTTTTTCTTTTGATTGGTGGCTGTGTAAGCAGAACGAAACACCGTGATTTGGAAGTGTTCTCTTAAGGGGAAGAGCAGGAGGGTGGTTGTCCCACGTGGGGGTTGGAGGTGATGCACATTGAGGCATCGGCAGGTATGGAATGGAGCAGAATGAGTTTTATGTAACTTTACTGTTTATTTTTTCCTGGTGAAACTCAAAAAACCCAATACTGCTGCATTTAGGAGCTGGTGGGGGGGGGACAGCACGGTGCGGTGCTTTCTGCAGCAGCCTGACCACGGGGCTGTGGGCAGCCAGGCTGTGTGTATTGTATAGAATCACAGAATAGAATCATAGAATAGAATCACAAGGTTGGAAAGGACCTTGTGTGCCTGCCGGGTCTGCTGCTGTGTGCATCCTCAGAGATGGATGGCGGGCTGGGGGAGCTGAGCAGTGAGTCACTGTAGGGTTGGTACCATCACAATTGATCTCCGTTTCCTGTTGATTCCAAAATTACTGAAGCGTGAAAGCTGAGAGCCACCGATGGCTCCTGGGGGGAGTTGGAGGGTGGAATGTGGAAGTGGCTCTGTGCAGTAATTCGATGCTGCATGGAGATGTCCCTGTGAGAACAGGTGTGGGGCAGCAGCTTGGGGTGAGCATCACCTGATGGGACGGGGCTCGGGGACAGGACTCTGGGCCCATGCAGGGCCGGGGGGAGCGGGGATCAGCCAGGAGCGGCTGATGGGGGCTTGAGGTGAGTCTTCCCGTTAGCCTTCACCGTACTGCAGAAGTCCTCTGAGCGACCCGTGTTTCTGTGGCTTAGCTCAGGTTTTGTCCCCACGTTCCTTTGCTCCCATTCACTGTGCAACGCAAGTGCAAAATGAATGTCAGAGTGCACAGTGACGGAGGGTGGGACGCAGTGCTGTGATGGAGAACATCTGGCACATCATGGTCATTTTTTGTGGTTACCTTCCGACAAACCCTTGACCCCTGTCACGGTGCAGCGTTGTCCTCTTGCAGTGGAATGGGATCCGTGCTGTTTTGAGGTAGTAATTAACATGTTGTGGTAGCACGTGCGGGTAAGAATCTTCATGTATTTTCACTTTCTGTTAGCAAAATATTTTTCGTTACTAATGTAACTTAATAGTTCCTGGACTGCCTGCGTTGCGTATGTGAGAGCAGATTGTGCTGAAGGGGGATTTCTGGAAGAAACTGAAGGGAGGATTTATCCTGTTCTCAGTTGGGTTTGGGACCAAGCTGTGAAGAAGCCTTGAAGTGATTCATGAGGAGGAAACTTAGCTTGGTTACCTGGAGGAGCAGGAGATGTGAGGTAGGGTTGTCCCTTTTCTGTTTATTGCTTCCCTCACAGAATTGCATTTTTATAGACTTTTTCTGAAGTGGTCATTTGGAAGGAAAGCTAACAATCTGTGTTCCGTGTTGTGGCCATTGGGTGACTTTGAAACCATTGAAGCTTGCCATTGATGTGCGCTCGGATACGCTGTGCTAAAACTGACCGAGGAGGAAAAACACACTTTTTCTTGGAAAGCCCATGCGAGCTTTTTCCAACGTTGCCGTACCTAGGGCTGCAGAAAACTGAGAAGGAGGGAGAAGGAATGGTTGTTCTTGCTGTCTGAGAGCAGCTGGCTGTTCAGATAGATAAACAAAATAGGGAAAAAAGTTCTCCTGGGTTTCTGACGAGCTAGGTGTGTGGTTTTCAGAGAAGCTGATGCAGTTGGTCTGGTTTTTGCAAGTAAACAACNNNNGCAAGTAAACAACTAGAGAAATAAGTTACTCGCAGAGCATGTAAAGAACTTTGCAAACTCCCAACGCTGAGCTGCGTGGTTGCAGTTTGGTGAAGCATGGCAGGGCGGTGGTTGTTAGAGATATCAGGCTGCTGCCTCCATGCACAGTGAGCTGAGAAGGAGCAGCACACGTAGCAGAGCTGTCTGGGTTGTAATGAGAGCCCTGGGAGCTGCAGGAGGGCTGTGGTAGCAGGGAGCTGCAGCTCCCAAACCTGTTTTTTTTTTTGAGGAGAGTATTAATAAACTTAAAAGGCTGTGCCTTGTTACCTTATACCTTGTCCTTTAGGATCCGTGTTGTGATTTGCTATAATAAAAGCACTTTGTTAGAACAATTAAATGCGTGATATTTTTGTAACGCTGTGTTTTGGAAAATCAATTATGGCCATTTTGCTTTGAAATGGCAATGAGACTGTTGTGCTGACAAAGTAGGATGCATTAGGAAAGGGTGCTTGCTATCCACTCAAGAGTAACGTGCTCCTGTTTTTTCTTAGTGAGCAGGATGTTCCCTGCTAGTCTGGTCTGTACTGGAGCAGAGTGAGGGAGAGAATGTCAGGAGCAGGCAGGTTTCAGTACTACAGAGCATTTAAACCCACTGCTCTGTGTTTCTTTGGCTTACAGAAAGTCCTGTTAGAGGCCACCTCAGCATTGGGCTGTGTTTGTTTTAGACAAAAAGAATGCCTTGCCCCTCCAGCAGATCGTAACGCGTCACCTGATGAAATAGCCCAGAGAATAAGGGATGCAGTTAACACTTTTCCATTTAGCTTGGTTAAATTTCAGGAGTAGAGCAAGATGCCTACAACATCTGGACTTATTTACTGGTTCACCAAAGTACTGTCTGAAGATCAGACCTCTTCCTTTCTCGCCAGCCTTCCTCTCATTCCCCATTTTATGATCTGCCTTTTCCATATTTGCAATAGGTCTCATGCTGATTCTTCATTACTTTTCAAGACTTAAAAGCAGCCATAGATGAGGGATGTCTGCATTTCCTCTCACTCTCGCTCAGTGCTGTAGAGAGTAGATCTTGCGAGTCATGGCATTTGTTCAGGCCTTTCAGGGGAATTCTCTAAAAATGCTTTGCTTTCGATGCAGTGAAGGAAGGGCAATGGCTTGCAAGGGCTGATAGCACGGCTGGGAACTGACCTGTGCACAGACAGCACCTCTTGCTGTGGTCCCTAAGTTTTGTTGCTTCAGTGACCAAAAGCTTAGCTGTTTTTGTGCTCACATAGCACAGATGTGTTCTCTGCTATTCCTCTTGGTTGGTTTCAGTACTGGTCAGTGGAAATGGGCTGAAAGGGCACAGAAATGAAATCCTTCCCACTTGTTCTTCCCCACCTTGCCTCCGTTTGAAGAATGTGAATTACTTTGAGAAAGTGTCTGCAGCTCCCACTGGGTCATATAGAGGTTGAGATAAAACCACTTACCTGTGTGTGTGGTAATATCAGTTGTCCTTGGAGAACAGCTCGTTGGCAGGGGGTTATCAAGTCTGATGTTTTCCACTTTATTAATAAAGTTTTTTGGTGAGCACGCAGCCAGGTGCGGGACTCCAGACCTGCTTGTTGTAGGTACCTTCCTCACTGCTCCTTCTCGATGGGCTTTTCCATTCAGATCAAACACCACCCTTCGTGCTGGTCAGTGTGAATGCAGCCTGCTTGACCTGCTGGCTCACTGCCTTTATACTCTTTGGTGCAATATTCTGATAGGATTCACTCCTGTCTCACTTTCCCAGTGTGAGTGGGCACGTGTTCACACCAAAACCAAGGTCACTCTTGAGTCTGTTCTTCTTATGCTTGGTTTTTATCTGTTCTGTTTTCAGCTTGTTGATGCAGAGTCTGTTCCATGCCTTGCATAGGTGTTACTTCGGCTGCTTTTTTCTTTTCCTGCATGGGTTGTCTTATTTGGGATTTTTTTGATTATTTTGGCTAGGAATGTAAAAATCTGATTTTGTTTGTGAGACTGTTCAGCCTTTGACAGCATGACTGCCAAGAGACTCTGCTTCGGCACAGAGAAGTTCCGTTCTGATTCATCTGTGCTGCCTTCTAGTTTCCTCTTTGGTTTAACTTTCCTTTGGGTATCCAAATTGAGCTTAAAGTGTGACTCTTCAGTGGTGATCACCTGCCAATCTCCTGTGCACCAAATACAGTTGTCTGTTGGCTTCCTGGCACCTGGCTCCTTGGAGGCTGATTGCTGGGGGTTTTGCAGAGATGCTGCTGAGCTGGGGCATGAGCACACCTGGCTTTGTAGCAGCCCTAATGCAGGGCTGCACAGCGCCTTGTGGCCTTTTGGTGCCTTGGGAAAGAGAGGGAGAAGGAAAAGCAGCTGGGTTTTTTACCCCACTCAGAACGGAGGAGGTGAGAGTGGGATGGAGTCGGGTCTGCTTTTGTACCTGTGGGAGGTGGTGGCTGCAGTGCTGCCCAACGCTGCCATCCCTGTCACTGAGAAGACCCCCTTTTGGGGGGCTGCCTTGTCCAAAGCAGTCCATAAAAACTGCCAGTAGTGACTGGTGTGACCTCCACAGGACCAGGGGCAGTGTGCAGGTTTACACCTATCTGTTGGTTCCCAGAATTGCTGGTTAGCTGTAGAGAAAACAAGGGGACTACCTTGTGAAGCTGAACGGAGCTGGCACGTGGTAAAGCAAAGTGCAGTCTGCTCAGATATGTTTTCTTGCCGTGGAACCGAGTAGCCCTGCACAAATACCGTGGCTTTCTTTCACAGCACTGGAGCTGATGGAGCTGTGAGCGCGGCGAGGCCAAGGGCAGTCAGCTCTGCTCTCGTGTGGGTCTGCCTTGAGTGAGCCATCCCCAGTGCAGCTGGAAGGGAGCTTTTCAAATCCTTCCTCTTTGGAATGCTTTTACCTACATTTTTTTTTTCCTGTTGTTTTCCTTTGTCAGATCAGAGTTGGTGCGTCGCCATGGAGGTGTGCTCAGCGTGGCTGTGGTGCTCTCATTACCCACCATCATGGTTCCATCATCCCCTGCCCGCAGTTGGCAGGAGCAGTTGGACTGGCATGGCTTGACGCTGTTCAGACAGGCAGGGAACTATGGGCAGGAAAACTCTTGGGACTGCTGTCATGGCACATCTTATGCAGCGGAGATGAGGTTCTTCCTTTACCTTATAGGACTGGCAGCTGGTTATGCCGTTGCATTGCTTCTACAGTTTTGGTTAAAGAAGTTTAGTACTGAGTAAATATATTACTCATCTTTTGGTTTAGCAGAAGTACAGAGTGAGCATGGCAAACGTGGTCACCAACAAATGAGCATTCAGTAGCTGACTAATGCCAGCAAGCTTAAAAACAAGAAATCGTTGAAGTTGTCAACTTGGTTTTGTGTAAGAGTGTCAGTGTTCTGAATTGTGTTGGTTAGAGCTACTCAGCTGAAAGAACAGAACAGTAGATTGGTTTTGTCTCCTTCACTTTGTGACTATCCACCTTTGTTCTAGCTCACATTTCTTCTCATTCTTACTTCACCTTATGCATGAGTAGAATGAATGTAGAAATAATAGCAAGAAGATAGCAAAACTGTGCTGGAGGACGTGTTTTCCAGCTGTATCTGTTTCTAGGAGCGGGTTTTGTATACGAGGTATGAAGTAAACATAACCACGGAGATATTCTGAACCTCAAGATCTCAACCAAGGCTGGCCTTGATTTACCTTCTGGAATGAGAAAGTGCAGGTGGCAGTGAAGGGAGTCCTAAAGTTTCACAAGCATCCAGGGTACCTGATGCTGTTGTTTTAGCATCTTTGTGACAGTAAGTGCAGTTGCCAAGCAAAAGAACTCGGTACAGGCAGACTGAATAAATACCTATATCAGGTTGTTAACTAGAATTAAAATTTGTACGTTGTTCACAGTGCTTATAGACAGTGTTTAAAAACTGCTTATAGGGTTGGAAATCCACTGGCTTGGACAGTAGATAAATACAAAGTCAAAAGTCAAAAGCATCCAGAAAACCAAGGTTTGCATGGGAACTTCCTACTGCTACAGCTATGTGGGTTTGTATTACTGTTAAATTTGGTTCTGGTGCAACAGTTTGCAGTTGATAAGCCCCAGACTCGTCACTTTGTCTCTGGTGCCAACCCACATGTTTTACCATGTATTTGGAGAGGAAGGTTCTTTTTTCAGTCTAGTTAGCTCATGACTGGAAAGCCCCACAGTGCCTGCATGTATGTAACTTAATACCTTTAAGGCCCTTTTTTGGGGGTGCAAGTTGGTCATGTTTTAACTGCCTTGAAAAAACAGGTTCCAGCACGACCTGTGTGATTTCAGCTGTGTTGCTGCCATGCGAAGAGACGGCTGGGAAGGCTCCCTGCTCTCTTAAATCAAATTTGATAGCACTGTCTTTTTCTCATGTGAATTAGATGCTTTTAAAAAAATATCTTGCTTCTCTGTTCTAGTGAAAATTTTGATTAGGTTTGTTAAACAGAAACAGTACTGCAGAAGGTCAGAGCATGCAGGATTTCTATTTCATCAGAGATTATTACTATTTGATAGTAGGGTCGTGTACTACATATTGTCATGAATAATGGTGTCAGACTTGTCATTCGCTGTGGATTCCTGTGTAGCTCGGTACAACTTCTGATTCTCTTAAATTCTTTTGCTGACCGTTAGAAGATGGGTGCAGTTATGTACTATGGCACAGTAATGTTCTGGCAGTTTGCTTCTAACGAAGTCAAAATGATCTCGTTGACCGGTTGGTTTTTGGAAAAGGGAAAATAGAAGTGCTAAAATACGTGAAGGAGAAGCCAATTCCCCAGGTAAATGCAGGACAGCAGCACAGTAAGGTCTCCGTAAGTGTGAAGTGCAGAGCCCAGCAGTGATGACTTCTCGTTCTGTAAGAATTGGCTGCTTATCCCTGCATCCCAAGTGCGTACATCCCATAGGCTCCCATCCGTCAGCTGCTGACTCACTTGGATGTGTAGACAGCTGTTCTGAAAGTAAATAAAGAAAATCATGCGCGCAATTATTTTTTTTAAAGGTGGGGAAGAACAGTCCCCAGGAGAGATGGTTTCTGCTAAGCCCTATTGTCATGGCAGATTGTGCAACATAAATTCAGTGTTATAAACAGCTTGTAATTTTAGCCTTCCATTTCTGTGTTAGCAGGAATTAGACAGAAGCTACTGGCATAGAGTTTAAACATTATTACCACAGTAAAAAAAAAAAAAAAAAGTTTTACACTTGTAGTTATCGATCATAATGTGCCACCAGCTTCCTTCTCCATTGTGTACTTAGTATAGAGCGGGATGCTTTTTATTTTGTGCTGCTGTCAGAGAGCTAGTTCTGCAGGGCAGGAAGGAATGCAGAGGTTTGAATTCTATCTTCTCATGAGGATGAAGCTTGTCTTGTAGTTTGGGCTTTACCTGCTTACTCTTGCGGAGGTTTTTTTAGTTTGTTTGGCTTGTGCAATGTTTTCACAAGCTGGCGAGCTCAACTGTATTGTGACTCAAGTGTTGCTGTGTAGTTTTTGGAGTTATTCTGCAATTGCGTTAAGCTGTTGCTCCATACAGCCCCCAGTCACCTCACCAGAGTTTGGAGCAGCCAGCCGCGATGCTCCAGCAGCAGCTCTTGGGCACACATAGGGCGATAATGGGTAAGGACTTTGCTGTGGATTTCATGTTAGTTAGCTGTCGTCTTCTATTGAGAGGCAGAGATTCTTGTGGGTGTTTTGTGACCCGGGATCTACAGGTTGTGGAGTCCAAGGTTTGGTGAGTTGTTTGATAGTCGGACTGTGAAGCGTTACCATCCAAGCCCGGCCACTTGGATGTTACTGCAGTGCTGTCTCCCATTTTTGCCCTGCGTACCCACGAGGACAAACAGCAATCCGTGCCAGCGGAGCTGCTCACGTTGTGCTATTTCAGTAGCAGGAGCTCACAGATGTGGCTTCAGAGGAGCCCCTGAGGGATGTGCTGGGTCAGTGCAGCCGGAGTGAGAGAGGATTAATTTGGGGATGGCTTTGTCATGAGGATGCTTTCATGTGAGCTCGGCTAAATCCAGAGCTACTTGCTCTGGTGAGCCGTGTGGAGAAGGCATCAATCAATATTATTATAGGGATTCAGTTCGTTCTGTTGGCTCCGTTTTTGCTAAGCTGCTGTTCCTGTTGACATTCAAAGTGAAGTGTTGGCATGGAGAAAGCAAGCAAGATGAGGGACAGAAATGCAATTTATTCTGAAAATTTATTTGTGTGCTCTAAGGGGGAAGTCGGAGGAAGTTCGTGGAAAGCAGCAATGCCAGAGATAACTTCAGGCTGTGACAACTGAGATGGCAGGCACAGAAAGGCAGCTCTCAGCTGTGATGTGGGTCGTAGTCCTTCTGTGTGTTATTTCTGTGAATGGTTAGTTCTGGTCAGCTTGGTAACGCAGTGGCCCTTGGGTTGGAAATACGTCGTTGGTAGAGTGGTAAGGGAGAAAATTGCAATAGAACGTATTTTTCTAGGGACTGTGGGAGACAAGAAGAACATGTGTGGAATCCAGTCTGTTTTTTGGGTTATTGGGCCAAATCTCAGTTGTGCCTTTGGATACTGCTTTTTGCTTCCAATTCTAGGAGAGAGGAAATCTATAGGATGATGAGAGGCACAAGGTTAACTGATGATAACCAATGGTTATATTGCAGTATAATCACCCGTCCCTCGAGCATTCAGAAGTTGGTTGTGGTCTAGCTTTGCCCTCAAAGCTTGACTTCTAATTAAATGAACAAAAAGCTGGGCTTAGATGTGTAAACAAGAATGCTCTCAAGACTTGCATTCAAATGGAAACAGTTAGTTTTTGTTTGGGTTTGAGTATCCCTTTCATGTTTTGCAAGCTAAAGATGGCAGTGTTGTATGAGTATTAGAAATAGAGAGTTTTAGTTACACTATGGCCTGAAATGGTTGATGTTTCCTGGATTGGAGGGTGTCTTTTGTCTCCCTCCCAAAGCAGGGAGAACTGGGTAAGTCTCGGGTGGTTCAGGTGAATTGAGTGAGGAAGCAGCCTAGTTATGGCTTGGAAGGCAGCTCTGAGCGCGTGGTAGAGGATTAGTTCCTTGTTACTGCTTCTGACATCCCAAGAGGTAATAGAGGAGCTGGCTTCCCTAGGAAGAGCGCAAGTGATTGATGTGACACATACAGGATAGGTGAGCTTAGAGAGTACAGAAACTTTGTGGGAGGTTGTGTAAGTACATTAAAGGCACTAAAATATATATTTCATTCACAATGTCACTACGAAGGCAAAAACCGAGAGCGTGGTGGGTGGTGGAAGACTGTTTTAATGTAAAGTGTCGTAAGAAATCTCTCCAACCACTGATTTCTGTGAACTCCACATTTAATTTCATCTTTACACAGTATGCAATTAAAGAATCCTTAGATTTCTGCAGTAACATTTCTCCCTGCGTCTGCAGATGGTGCAGCTATGCTGAAACCTTCCTGCGTGGGCTCGGAGGGGGATTGTGGCTGCTGATGGGTTCCTCCTTGGGCTCAACATGCTTGATGCCTTTTGGAGTGACACTACAGGATGGGCTGTGCAGACGGCCGGGCCCCGGCTGCAGTACTGGGCTCTTCAGAGATGGCCAAATAAAATCAGTTCTCTTTGTCAGGGCTGTATGGGAATGCTGGTGGCTTTATTAAAACAAGCATGGTAGGTATCAGGAAGAACAAAGATGGAGATCAAGTATTACTGTTCCTTGTTTGTAATCTGTACAGGCATAATGTTTTCGGACCATTGCCTTTCCATTTCCACTGATCCTTTGCTTCCCTTCTGAACAATTACAGTTGTGTAGAAGAGAGGCTCCCTTTCAGTCTGCTGAAGGGCCTTATTGTGCCTTGGTACCTTTTTGGTAACCTGACTCGGGTCGGTTTTGAGTAACCTGGAGGCTGGGATGCTGTCATCAGCCGTACTTCTTTAACCCTCCAGTGTCCGCAAGGTCTTTTTTGAGCCTTTTTTTTTTCGTAAGGTGCCAGACAGCCCCTCTATTGAGTTAACCCAATATATAGTAAACATGTCAATATGCAGACCGTTATGCATTATGCAGATCTCAATCCATCCGGTACAATAAGTGCCTTCTTTGTTGTTGTGAAAGAGATTGTGACACTGGAGATGTTCGCCTTGAAAAGGACACTGTATGGTGCGGA
>JAOWBP010004028.1:14198558-14209625 GCA_028571105.1 Tragopan temminckii | reverse complement strand
GACACTGTATGGTGCGGAGCTGGGATGAGCACCGCTGGACCGCAGCCACGTTCAGTAGCTGCTTTGGACTTTTAATTAAATAAAGACCTGCCATAGATTAAAAAACACGTGATGGGTAGGAAGTGGCTCTGTAGGGAATAAACACCAACGCTGTTCAAAGATGTGCTCTCCCAGCAGGCCCCAGCTCTGGGCTGGGTTGCTGAAGGATGGTGCATCTGAGCCTCTCCTTATAGGAGGCTGGGAGATGGCAGTGATACCTGCCCGGCTCTGTGGGCACGAGCACAGGACTTCTGTGCTGAGGTGTTAACTCCACAGAGGTGTTCGTGTCTGGGTAAAGAATCTATTGCTGCTTGTTATTTAAATAAGCATTTCTTTCAAGAAGCGGTTTCCCACCTAAAATCAGATTTAGTTTAGAATAAATCTGAGATAAGGTATGTAGCTTAAGGAAAGGGTGGAAGGTCTATGTGCAGCTGAATGAAAACAGTGTGAATCTGACGTGGTAGTTATCCTGGGTGTTGGTAATCTGCCCGAGAGCCGCTGGGGCAGGATGAAAACACATGCTGCCTTTTTATTTTTCTGTTAGTGAGAAAAGTAAATGCATGATAGTGAATTGCCAGTTCAGAACTGAGCACAAAGAAGAAGCAAGCTGTACCAGTCATATTTAAAAATGATATCTGCTAGGGTATCAAAATCACTTAAAAGGAAAATAAATATTCTGAGGAACATTTGAGATGCGGTTCGGCCTGACAGGCCAGAGTGTATTGTGAGTCCACGTACACTTTTTGTAAAATGGGATCCAAGGAAAACACAGCGCTGCCAAATGGAAATTGTGGTACACTTTGAGCTCTGATTAATTTGTTTTTCATAAAATCCCTTTCAGGGCAATGAGAAAAACGTGAGAGAAGATGATGCATTGTGTTATAATTAACTTTTGAGAACAACGTGAACTTTAAACGAACTGAGGAAAAAAAGTCTGCTTTGATTGGAACTGTTTCTCCCAAATATTAGCACAGACCGAGGTGCTTGTCCTACCTCCCTTTCAGGGCTCTGCAATTCTCATTATATACGTTGAGGTCTGCAAGATGTGACTTCCTAGATAAATGAATAAGTTCTTAAATCAGAAGTGTTCGTAAGTTCTTAGATCAGCAGCACGCTCATCTGTAGGCAGTTCTGAGGCTGGAGCCTGCTGGACTTCTTCCTTCTCTGTGTTAAGGGGATGAGGTTTCATAACTGGGGAAAGAGAGTGCATACTTTTTCCATAAAGTTCTAGGAATCTCATTGATTTATAAAAGCATTAAATATCTGAAATTAAGTAACTTTCAAGCTGAGACAAACATAAAGCTAAAACCAATATGACTTGTAAAGCCAAGCTGCAGAACCGGCGCAGGAGCAGACGTATAATGCTTTAGTTAATGGTTGCTGCCATTTCTCTTACAAATTGTTCTTTAGGGTATTGTAACTCAGCTGTTTCTAAACCCATCACTCTGGAACCTTGCCTACAAAATGTCAGCGCAAGTGCAAATTTTACTCCTTTAACAAAATAAAGGGCTTGGAGCAGCTAAGCTTTCTAAAATTTTATGGCAGTAAAATAGATTTTGCTGCTTCGGCTTTGCCATAACAAGAACCATACTGTTCACCTTGTCCTGCCAGGAGGTTGAGGCAGAAACCGAAGCAGTTAAATTGGAGAAACTGTGCTCTAATTTGGCTTTTCTCCACAAGAGAAGCCTACTGCCCAGCTGTAAATATGCTGGTATTGGTGGGCCGCGCTTCGGGCAGAGGGCACTGCCTCTTGAGGTTGGGTCGGAGGGATCACAGCATGGTAGGGGTTGGAAGGGGCCTCTGGAGATCATCTAGTCCAACTCTTTGTTTGAAAAGATGACTTCTTCAGAAGAGAATTCTGGAAATCGGAGCAAGACTTGGTGCTGCCTTGTAGATGGAACTTTACCTGGGCTGGGGTTGTCTGTGCGGGTTCAGGAGGAGAAGCCCGTGTTTGCCTCGTATGACTGCTCCATCTGTAAGCAGGGCCGTGATCTCGGATACCTTGTATGTTCCTTCTCTCCCATCTGGCTTCGAAAGCTGAGCAGTGCCAACCCATTCACCTTGCTGTTTTCCTTTCCTTGAAGTCAAAACCTTGATGCTTACCCCATGCAGCAGTATGCAGTTCTTCTGTGATCAGTATATACTACAATGGCAGTTTCTCACCTTGCTGCTCCTGAAGGCCGGGTGTTCTGCTAGGTACGCAAGGTTTTGTTGGTTTGTTTTTAAGGTTTTCTTGGTGGTGGCTGCTTACAGTGCAGCAGTCCCTATTAAAACAGCCTCTGCTTTCAGCTCAGATCTTTACAGAAGGAAGATTTGGTAGCAGTTTGCACAGAAAACAGCTGCTTGTCAGCAGAAATCCTGTTCTGTTTTGTTTTTTTAACATCCCTCTAACAAGAAAGTGGCACTCTTATTTTGCTTGTAACGTATGTTATGTGCTGTAATCATTTGGTGTATTACCTGTCTTTTAATTCCTTGTTGGATGTTATGAATTCGTTGTTGGACGTTAAAGATGCTGTGGTTTTAGAGTGTTTGCGTTCTGGATCCTTTGTTAGCTGAAGTTATTAGCTTTAGATAAGTCTTGTACTACAGAAGGGCTGCTTTGGATTGTCAGAGTAGTTTCTGAGTCTCTGGACTGTTTGTCAGGGTTAGAATTAAAATTTTTGGCTTCAGTGTTTATGTTGAGGCTTATTCCTCGTCTGAGGAAAAGCTGTTGTTAAAACAATTAAGCCTAGCATGTGTAAGAAGAGAACCTTTCCACAAAATTAAATTGCTTGGGGTTTATTTAAGTTCTGGGTTTCCCAAATAAATTGGCATTTGACTTTGTTTGCTTAAAAGCAAGTCATTATCTGTTCTGGGGAATCTTTATTTCCATGTTTTCCGTGGAAGACAAAGTCAGAGGGAGTCCAAGAACAACAGCTCTCTGCACACCATCATTCTTTGTCTTACTTCAAAGTGTATTTTGTCTAATTATTGCATTATTATTGCTTTTCTTCCAGTGCCTTTAAAATTCTTATTGTGGTGCATGTATTAGATGGAAGGATCTAATACATAGACTTATTAGGGAAAAATCCTTTTGGCCATTGTTTTCTAGAGTGCATTGAGTTCAATCTCATGTTTTCAAGGGAAATTCCTCACTGTGATGCTGTGTGTTCTTGTAAACAAACTTATCCTGTTTCTTAGAGGAACTTTTTTGTCTTGATGCCAAAAATCAGTGGAACTGGGTTCACAGGAACATGGGAATGCCACGCTATAGTTACAGGCCCAAGTGCTTTCTTGCCTCCCAGTTGCATTGCAGGCTGTGCCGAGCACTTTCTGTGGTCCTGGTGGCGGTGCTGGTCTATGGCAGGGCTACCATTGAGAATTCGGGCTAGTTTAACCTGTGACCCTGGAAGAAAGAACGATTTGAGCAGTTGTAATTTTTAAAAATTTTTTTTATTTTTTATTTTTATTTATTTATTTATTTATTTTTAGAAAATGTTTGCCTTTATGCCTGTGTATCGTGAAGGCTGGGGAGGAAGGAGGAAGGAAATTCAGTATGCACTGACCAGTGGGTTGCTGTCTGTGTTACTTCTTGGGAGTTGTGCGGCCGAACCCCTGGTCAGATCCCATGTATATCATGATTTTAACTTGCAGCAGGGCGTGCAGATGCACTCAGTTTGTGTTCCTTAATCTGTTGCAGCTCTCTTTTCCACAGCAATAATAAAACAAGGCTTCCTTGTCTGCTGAAGGACATGGCTTATAGTGCTGTGCTGCTGCTGGTAGTGCTCGTAGTGATGGGTTAAATGATGCGAATATTCAGGATATGTGTAAACCAAGTAGTCATTTCCTATTTTAACATTGCAGCCTAATTATTAAGTTAAAACAAAAACAAAAAAAAAACAACACTCAGTGAGCGTATGGCCATGGGAGCAGCCTACGTGCATTACAACTGTAAAAGTCTTAAAAATGCTTTATTGCTAACTTTCCTTTTTTCTTCTGCATTTTCAGTTTGTGGGCCGAATGTTGACATTCGCAATGATATCCATGAGCTGAAACGTCTGGAGAACTGTACGGTAGTGGAGGGTTTCCTTCAGATTCTGCTCATCTCTAAAGCAGAGGATTACCGCAACTTCCGCTTCCCGAAGCTGACTGTCATAACTGACTACTTGCTGCTGTTCCGCGTGGCAGGCTTGGAAAGCCTCAGCGATCTCTTCCCCAACCTCACAGTCATTCGTGGAAGGAACCTCTTCTACAACTATGCCTTGGTTATCTTCGAAATGACAAATCTGAAGGAGATTGGGCTTCACAATTTGAGGAACATAACCCGCGGGGCCATACGGATCGAGAAGAACTCTGACCTGTGTTACCTCTCCACAGTGGACTGGTCTCTCATCCTAGATGCGGTCTCTAATAATTACATTGTTGGAAATAAACCGCCCAAGGAGTGTGGGGACTTGTGTCCAGGAACGATGGAGGAGAAGCCGCTGTGCGAGAAGACCTCTATTAACAATGAGTACAACTACCGCTGCTGGACCACCAACCACTGCCAGAAAAGTAAGAACCGAGCAGCTTGTGCTTTTTGTTATCTCTTTCTGAAGTAAAGGTTTAATTTTCTGGTTGTATTTTAAGCTCTTTAACGACCTAAACTTTTATTCTGGTATGTAGGCCTACATGACGTGTTATCCAGTTACTAGACAGATGAATTCCTATCAGCGAGTAAAGGCTCACACTCAATTAAAACAGCAACAAAACGAAGCCAGCCATGAAAACTCACAAACTTTCTGGGCTACTTCCTCATTAAGAAGTGCCAAGTGTTTCAGTGTGGAATTAGAGCCATTGTAGCAAAGCTGGAACCACTTCTGTGTTTGTGAATGATTTAGGCAGGAGATGGTACCATCTTCTTGCTGAAGTGACATTCCATGTGTGTCTGTGTGTGTGCCTCTCATTGCTGTGCTGTTTCCCCTGGCACGCACCTTGAGGAATTTCTATTATAATAAGTTCTGTATGTAAACATTTTTACTAAAATCATTTTTTACAGCACAGTCTGTAGTGTTAAAGAGTCGATGGCTATCGTGGCTCTCAGTGAAATGATCCTTGCCTGTTTTCTTGTTATCTGGCACGACGGGGTTTTTGTTTTTCCGATAGCAATCAGTAGCAAAAGCACAGGCTGATCTCTTCTCACTTTTTAAAAATAGAGTAAACAAATACATAGTTTACTCAGATAACACGATTGCATGACAGGCTCTTTGAGTTCATCCTGTAACTTCAGGAAAGCTGAGCCCTGGAGTATCAGCAGGTCTTAATTACAAGCGGTCGTCGCTGGGAGGAACGGTTCCTAAATTCCATGCACTGTCCTGAGAAAGCTGCTCTAATGCTGGGAAACATAACCTCGGCTGTTCAGCCTACCTTTGTCTGGGGAAGGTGGTTGTTTACTTGTTTTTAGGTGGGTAAAGCCCCCGTGTTTAGTTGGAACTGAAATGGAGCACCTTGTTGGGCCCGTTCAGTGAGCATACAGCAAAAATATCTCAGAAGTCACAGATAGGACTGTGATTATTAATTAATAACTTGTACAGGAAATGAAGTTTGTGTTGAAACGAGAGAACCCCTCACACTTAACTGGTAGGCATGTGGCTTGTCTGAGGTGAGGGAAGTGAGCTGCTCTGCTTTGTTCCCATGTGCTGCTATGAGTCGTTAGGCTTCAGCAGCCAAATTTATGTCCTCATCACATGGGTGCAGCTCCGTTCTCTGCAGTGTCATAGGTGATTCCTTTGCAACCTCCTTTGCCCTTAGTGGCTTGAATGGATGTAACTAGAGTATGTTTAATGGAATACTTTTCCTGCTGTGCGCTGTGGCTATTTGGAGTAGACAAAAACAATGTACAAGGAAAGCTTGTTGACTTCTAGGGGAGTGTTAACATAATTTGGATCCCAAATGCACACGAGAAGAGATCTGTTTAAATAAGATGAGGTCATAGTTAAACTGTGATGACAGCACTTTTAAGGAAGGAATGTAAGTAATGTAGTTCTTTCCCTGTATGCTTTCATCTTCCTTTTGTGGGAGATCGTGAAGAAGAAAGCAAGTATTGAAATATAGCCTTAAAAGGCTCATGAAGAGCATTATGCTGTAAAAACAGCATAGTCCTAGGCTCTGAACTTCAGGATATCTTAACATGCAGAGCGTAACAAAAGCTACCAAGTTCTATTAAATAAACAGTGAAGAAAGTGGGCCTATTTAATCTCCTAGTCCTGATAAGCTACGGACTTTGGAGGGGAAGGCTTTCCATTTGCCAGCTGTTGGTCTTAAAAATAAAATTAAAAAAGCCAAACCACAATCCAAAAGTCAGTCCCCTTATGAAGATAACTGAGGGAGGTGTAAATGCCCAGTTGTTCAAAAGGAAGCTTTTAGTCTGTTGTGCTGCATTGCGTGAATGTGTTGGCAATGAACTCCTGGTCTGGAGAGGATTCTGCTGTATGAAACTGCAAGGGCATGAAAAAGAATAGAAGCAAGGACTTGAAGTGACTGTGTGTTGTTATCTGTGTTTTCCTTCCAGTGCAGACATGAGACCTATGCTATTTTCCAGGGCTATTTTCTCATGTAGTATTTAATTTAACCCTGACATTCTCCTTGTGCGTCACAGTAACGTTGAACTGAAAATGCTGTCTATCACTCAGGGTTCATTTATGCCTTTTTATTTTTCTTTGTTCTGGATCTGTGGAGGAGTGTACATGAAATCTCTTTTGTCCTTGTGTAGGTTTTACGCTGAAAGATATCAGGTTGGTGGGTAAAACGTTGTGTGGGAACACTGAGTACTTTAAAGTAGCCTGCCTTCTTGTTTAGCGTTGCCATTGAGTAGAAGTTGTTTTCTTCCTTCTCTTTCTTGCTCACAAACAAAGGAAAAACGCTGTGCTTCCTTCAGTGTAACTTGTGCAGGAACAATGTCGAGGGTGGAGGGAGGAGAGGGGGAAGGATATGCTGCGTTTGACTCACAATAACCCATTGACGTCTCTGTAATAGAGCGAGCTGCAAAGCTGTAACTCTTTTCAGTTTTGTTTTTTAAGGTTCATCATAAAGCGTCAGCAGTGTCTCTGCCAGCTGTGTTCCCTGGTGTCTGTGCAGTGTGCATCCCTTTACCTGGGAGTGCCCCAGGGCAGCAGCCTTGCTTTGCTGGCTGTGCTGTGTTCGGCATGCTGTGATCTCTGTGACCTGCACCTAGTTTGCTTTTGGTGCACCGAATGCCCGCCGTGCTTCATTCATTTCTCTTGCAGATCCACACAGTACTCTTCTGACTTAGAAGAGTACTGAAGTTGTTTACATGAATGGTTGGGCTTTGAGGCACAGGCAGAGATGGAAGAGGTAAAAATGTGCTCAGGCACATAAATAAGAATCTCTTTGGCTTTTTTTCCTAGCAGTTGTGACTGCTGGGAACACTTGTGGAAAGCTGCTTGCATCTTACTCAGCAATTGATGTGGGAACCAGAATGATGTTCCTGCTGTGCCCCTTGAAAGAGCAGTCACTGGTGGCACGTTTACTTGGCCTGTCCACTGACCTACTGTAAAGAGAACTCCCATTGTATTCTATATTCTTTTGCTGATGGCTAAATTTTGAGGTTTGCTGCCCTAGTCACTGGGCCTTTGCATAAACCAATTGTGAATTGCAGCCTTGAAAGCTTGCCTGGAAGTTTCTGATCCCTTGTCTACCATAATCTGTGTTCAGTTTTTTGAACGAGTCCAGCTAATGCTTCCTACAGAACTTGTGCTTGCAGAGGCCATGAGAAGCAAAGCAGGCAAGGTGTTCGTGGGGAGCAATAGCAAAGCCAGCAGTGATGCAAGTATGTAGGATCTGTAGGGTTTTTAGGGTTTTTGGTCTCTGTATCTTAATCATTTATCAGCTCTGCATCCACCATCAGGTATCAGCTGTAAATACCGTGAAAGCGATTGTCTGAAGTGTATGAGAGACCTTTAGAATTAGATTAAAAAAATAATATGGGTTTAAATTCTTTTTCTAGAGAGTTGGGACTGGAAGTGTGTGTTTTAAGAGGTGAATTTGATGTGAAAAACAATAGCTCGTGTAGACTGCTCCAAAATACAACAGAAGAAAACTTCAGCCTTCCAAGTGTGTGAAACCAAAGACCACAGAAAAGGCATGTGAGGATTTAGAGGCTGATAAAGAAGCAGATGGCAACTGAGCACAAAATGTTTTCAATGAAAATGTATCCTTATTCCTCTCTGAATTGCTTTGACAGTGGCCTGAAAAGATGCGGTCTATGTGGGGAATGGTGAACAGGAGGGAAAGAATGACAGTGAGTGGGAAGCGTGGTCCATATGTATCTTCCACTGAAATGTTTAAACATATGGAGACAGTAACATGATGTGTTCTCACAAATATTCGGAATCTGCTCCTGTTTGTTTACACGGAGCTCAGCAGATAATGCAGCTGAGTGGTATCGTTTGACATAGCTCCATTGACTCGTGCAGTGCTTACCAGCGCGCGCCATCTGGGGCTCTGCTCCCTGTTGATTCAGCAGAGTAGAGGCGAAAACCATGTGCTGGGATTTGTTTTCCCTTCCTCCTCCTTGGTTTTCCCTCTCTTTCTCGCTTCCTTGTCCTTTGGAAATGTTGGATGTATGCGAACTGTGTACATGGGAGGGAAGGGGGCAAAAGACAGCAGGGAGACAAGCTGGGAGCTGGAGGTCTGGATCACCCTGCCTGTGTTTTGTTTTCGATTACATGCAAGCACTGCTGTTTGCTTCTTTATTCAGAGGTATATTTTTGTGTTTTGTTTGCTTGTATGAATCCTGAAATGTAGTAGAAATTTCCTGTGTCAGCAGAAGACAACGTGGGTTGCAAGCTTTTTTTCTTCTAGCAAGCAGATGTGACGTGATACAACATTAAGTGGAACTTGTGTGCATAGCACTGATCCAACTTCTTCTGCTGGGTTTAAGAAAAGCAGAAAAGGCTTGATACAAACCTGGACATATTTAGATGTTGACAGGTTGTTTGTCCGTTTGGTTGGTATGCAAACTGCAGCAAATAAACATCTGATGCGAGGAATAAACAGAAGGGTGGACAAAAATATTGGAAAAGACGCAGTTGGTGTCACCAAGTTAGAAAAATCTGGAGCATGTCAAAAATTTTTTTGTTAGTGTTTTGGTGCTGAATGAAGCTTTCCCTGACTTTCAGTTCCCTCCTGAGCAGCCTGCTTTTCAGCCAAAGGGTTCCCAGAACTTGTATTATGGCTGTGAGAGCATATTTAATTAGGAAGCTGGAGCGGCCGCAAAGTAGTGCAGGCCAATCTGCAGTTAATTACGGGAGCAGTGGTTCATATTCTGAGAAAAGGGCTAAAATGTAAATGTGCGTTGGCTGTTTTCCTTTGTGCTGTAGCAAGGTTCTGTCGCATGTTGCCATAACCTGGGAGGAGCATCTCAAGTCCTTCAGCCAACGCCAGGCACCAAAAACCGAGTGCTGATGTTTACTATTTGTGATTTGTGTTGGCACAACTATATAGCATTTCTGGGAGGACTTCAATTTTTTGAGTTTTGCTTTTCGTTATTGAAGGCATGATACAGTGAATTGTGCGCAATGGGACTTTGCCAGTGGCTTTTTTATTTAAAAACACTTCAGAATCGAGGCAAAAGTTGTAAGTTATAAAGTCAAGAGTAATACCTTGAATTTGTAAGGTAAAATGAACTTTTCTTAGGATCTTGAACTTTGTGTTTTCTACTTGCCTACATGTGTGCACAGTCTTTCTGCTTTTGGTTTTGCGTGCAGCGCTTCTGCAAATAGCTGCTAACTTCTATCACTGCACAGGCTGAGGACAATGTAAGGTTTGAAGAATTACTTTTTTTCCTTAATTATTTTACCTTCTTTTGCTGCGGTGCCATTCTAGATCTGTGAAGTTAAATATGTGTCTAAACTTGAACCTCAGCTTTGGTTACCATGCACAGCATGGGTTTCCTGGCACTGCTGATAGATGTTAGGCAAATGTTTGGTAATAGAATAGGCAGTTGTGTAGTTAATTAAATGCAATGTAAGACTTAAATTTTATGATAAATTTTCGAAACAACTGGGAATAGCTAGCAAAATGTCAGGGAAATGTCAGTTGTAAAACCAGAAGAAAGCTGTGTTTTTGCTAATGTTGCAGGGACAAGGCGGACTTGCTCTGGCTCAGCGTTTTCTGCAGTTCTGTGTCTGTGCCTGTTACTTGTGCAAGTCGGCTGTTGGCTAAGTAGTTGCTGGGGATTCCTGTTGTGACAGTGATTGTGTGGATGTGAGTGAAGTTAGATGTGAGCTGAGCCGTGTCCTTCTGTCTGGGAGGGGGCCCTGAAGAGGTCTGTCCCCCACCCAGCTGTCCATTTGCACGGACTGCACAGAGTTGTCTCTGCACTGATGGCTGATCTACAATGAAATTTGGCTGGAGTGGGCTGAAGGAGACTTGGGAGTGGCCATGTGAGCAAAGTCACTGAACTCACCAACCTGATTTTTGTATGAAATAAGGGTAAATCTGAGTTCAACCCTGGGTCAGTTGTGCCCCCTCACATTTTGAATGATACGTGCCATTTTTCTTTTTCCTCCTCCAAATAGCATGAATGTGGGAACTAATTGTCCTGAAGTGTTTTCATGAATTGTTTTCTTGTGGCAAACAAGTTTCTCAGTGTGTAACAGTGATGAAGTTGTTTAGGCTTCCTTCCCACTAATGGTGCGATTTCCCTCTCAAGTCAGTTTATGGCTCTGAGAATGAACTTGTAATAGGATGCTTGAATAATTTGTTAATTCAGACTGTAGGATCACTTTGGTCATTTTTTTTCTCTCCACTTCTGGGGTGATCTGGGCCTCGTTCAGTTGTTGAGTCTCTTCTTTTCCATCCCCAGTGAAATTCTCAGCGTTGGCAATGGAATGTGTATGTGCTGTCAGCTCAGCACCGAAAGTGCTGGAGCCAATGGCTTGTCCACCATAACGTGGTCAGGTCCTGAGGTGCCCACATTCTGCACGGGTGAAGCTAAAAGCCTGTGAACTCAGGGTGTTCTCATTTTTTCTTGTGGACTGTATCTCC
>JAOWBP010004028.1:14184565-14196016 GCA_028571105.1 Tragopan temminckii | reverse complement strand
TAACGAATCATCCCCACTCCCCAAATCTTACTAGAAGAGACTGAAATAAAACAAGTCTCCCTGTTTGTGTTGCAGGCAGCGACAGTGACCATGACAGTAACTTGCTGGGGTTCTTGCAGGCCATGCTCCTGCGTTCTCTGGAAGGTCTGCCTGTCCTGTCCTCCTTGCAGTACGCTGTGAGGAGCTGGGAGCCTTCCTGCTGCCGCTTGTCGCCTCTTTCGGAGCAGCACTGATGCGATCTGCCTGTCTGTTGCATTCTGCTGCTGCTTGGTAAACTAATGAGCAGAGGCACTGCAGCTGCCAGCAGGAATTCCTTTCCAGCAGTTTTGTGAGAAAAGTCAGCAGGATTAGGGCTTGGTTAAAACTTGATGTTTCAGCAGATCTGCTATGCAAACCATTTGGATGAGGGAGAGAGCAACCAGAGCAGCAACCAACTTTGCTTGAGGCAGAAGAGAACTGTGGGAAGAAGAAGGAGACAGTCTTGTTCTCAACCAACTGTAGTGCTGCTCAGATGTGAGCGGCTTGGTGTGCTTGAATATATGTATATATTACGTGCCTCTTTTCTGGAGCAACGCTCTGAGCTGCCCTCTGTCCTGGCTTAGAGGCAGCAATTATTTCAAAAGCCTTTCTAAGTGGCTGCTCTGATGTTTTGCTGTCAGAGGTGCCAGCTAGTGCCAGATCGTGCACCAGATCTCGCTGCTCTGCAGCACCTCCCTTGGTATCTGTCTGGGGAGGGAGCACTGGGGCACCTCCCGAGTATATAAAAATAGAAATAAACATCTCATGCTCTTTCTTCCTTCCTTGATTAAATTTGTAGGGTTTGTGTTGGGCTTGTTTTGGTTTGTGTGGGTAAATGGGTGTGTCTTGTGCATGATAAAAGCAATTGCAGGGAAGTTAGAGTCAAAGGATTATGTTCATGCATTAGTTTAGAAGCCACAAGGTCTTTGATCGTTCTGCTTTCTGGGTCAGTTTGCTGGGTTCCGCTGTTCTAACCGCTAAGACTGAATGTGTTTGTTTTGGTTCCCAGTGATGGGTGTAATGTGGTTGCAGGGGGAGGCCAATGTCCCGGCAGTGTGAGGTCATTTGTGGCCATGGCATGTGGGGGTCTGGGATGGGACCTTGGTCTCTACCCCCTGGAAGGAGGTGAATCTCATCGTCCTCCTGGTAGAAAGACAGGCTGCAAACAGTAGCTTTCTAGGATGTAGGAATTACAAGTCTAGCAGTTGCAGTAAGCAACAGAGGAAGAGTCACAGATGTGATTATGGTAACATACTTCTTAAGTAAAATTAGATGTGGGAATTGAACTTGTTTTTAATTTTCTTGTTGTCTCGAGTGCTTTTTGTACTACTTGTTTTTTCCATTCTTGTGAGGCAGGTGTGGTTTTACCTTTTTAATGTACTGCAGTAATGAATGCTTAAACTTCTGTGTGTAGTTGTGGAAGATGAGCTTGTCAGAAATAACAAAAACACAGCGTTTGGTTTGTGCTGCTGTGGGAGCTGATGGGACACCCAGAGGCGAGCGATGAACCAGTTAAGCAGGGACCAAGCACTGGTTTAGCAAGCCAGTCTGAAAGCAAGGCATGAATGGAAGTTGGTGGTTACAAACTTGTTTCTCCTACTCTGTGGCTCCTGAGCCAAGCTGCCTTAACTCTGTAAGGGAATTGTTTCTTCAAGTGACTTCCAGTTAAATCATTATCGGGGTTCAAAATGAATCTTTTGTCTGTAGCATTCCTGTCTCCAGATGACCAGAGTATTCCTGAGGGTTGGGTCTGTATGCATGTCCTTTGGAGGAGCTCTGTTGACATCTTAGTCTGCTCTCTTACTACTTATTGTGTAGAAAGAGGTGAGAAAATGGTAGTAATATAGGAAAATACTTGTGAGTCACTGGGCCAGATGGTCTGTTTTATAACGTGTTATAGAAGGCTGTTCAATTTGTCTTCAGCACTGGGTTTTGTGAATTGGGGGCGTAGAAACTCTCCAAAACCAAGTGATGGTTCAAAACCCTTGAGTCCTGTAGTGTTGGATGAGTTCTCAGGGAGTTTCTCTGGCAGACTTGTTGCTTCTGGTCAGACTGGGGGAATGCTAACCTCTCAGCACTGATGTCAAAGGCCTTTGGAGATGCTAATAGAGCGTGCAAGTGAACAGAGGAGTGCAAGTGGTCTGGGGAAAGGTTACCTCTGGACTGCTGCTTGTTTGGGCTGTGCTTTGAGTGGATGAAGTGAAACTGGAGTATTTCAGTGTTTTTCAGTATGATATCCTGACTTATTTGTCTTTTTTCTGGTATTTTTAGGAAATGCTGCCGTCCACAGCTTTCAGAGCTGACAACTCCAATGTAAGGTGTCTGAAACAGGCAGTTGTATTGGGAAATCTAGGCCAGAGGATTTTTCCAGCTGTAAATATTGACTCATGATGTGAAAAACAACCAAACTTTTTTGGTTCATTAACATAATTTACTTGAAGGCAAGACAATGCATTTGACACAGCTTTTTATGCCCAGCTTTTACACAGCTCATACATCTCACAGATTCTAGCTTGATTTGTTTAGGTGGGCCAACCAAAAGGGACCTTTTAAATCTATAATAGTAATTCCCAACTTGTCCAATTAGACTTGATTTACTGGTGTCATCTTGAGTAAGATCAGTCACCTTAGAAACTAACCTGTCTCCCAGTTATCTCGGCTGGAGTTCTCCTGGGCCCGCTGCCTTGATGAAGTCTGGAAGCACGGAGCCTTCACTTACAGCATCTGGCTGCAGAGTGGGGGAAAAAGTGGATTGTGGAACTGAGTCCCACTCAGCTCCTGTTGGAGCCGGGGGTGGGTCTGCATTCAGAGAGAGCTTCAGGTTGGTGCAGACCCTGTTCTGCTGTCAGCTGCCCTTTCATCTGGCAGGTTTGGGGGCGATTTCACCCCGCATGAGTCATGGGGAAGAACATGGGGTTGTGGAATCTCCCCAGCCTTGTGTTCCCCAGGGCTCCTTGTTGTCAGTCCTCATTTTACCCCCCACGCCCATCAGCCTCTTTTGTTAATCTGTGAGTTTTGGGAATGCATGAAGAGTGTTTATTGCTTTTATTGTTTGAGTGGGAAAACGGCCATGGAGCTTTGATTGTTCTATGGCAGGAGAAAGGCTATGTGGAACCCCAGGCTTTTTTTCTTTTTTAACCCCAACAAGGAGTGTGGAAAAGTAACCAGTAATTTAATTCCGTATGAAAAATCTCTTGCTGGTTACAGCCTAGGGGCATGCTTTACTTGATTCCAAAAATCAACCAATAAATAAATTTAATGACTCTCTAACATGTCTTGTTAAAGTATAGATCAGTCAGTGCTGCGAAGGCGTTTTGGAGATGAGGACTGTGGGCTTTGTGGGGATGGGAGCTAACAGCTGGGTGTCTGTGCTCGCTGCTGGCTGCCCGTACAGCTGCAGTGTGCCATGGGGGAGAACTCAGAACCTGTTCTGTTGTGCCTCATTGGGAAAGCTGGGATCTGGGAAGGGGGAAATGAATACTGCCGTGTATCTAAAGCAAAAATGCGTAAGTCTGAGTGGCTAATTTTGAAGCTTCTAAAAGAAGCCACTTCTGTTTTTCTTGATAGGGGTTTTATCTTTCTATATCTATCAAAAATTCAATTTTTAGATGGTTGGAGTCATAAAAATGTCAACAGATTTAAATGATGAATGCCTTGCCTTGTCATGGTTTTTGCTGCTCTGATAGATGGCTTTCTGCAGGACAGGGCCCTTTCTTCTAACACATTCAGCATGTATTGAATGTTTCAGAATGATGCTAAGCAATGGTCCTTAAGCTATATATTCCTGCATCTTCCCTCTGAAAAAAGAGCAGAAATACTGAATAACTTTTTGTTCCCAGCAGCTAAAAACCAAATGCTTGTAGACATTTTGTGTATTCGTTTACATGCTAAATGCTGCTGGTAATGATTGGAAATGTCAGCTTCTGTGGTTTTTCATGTTTCCTGTATTCACAAATCTACTTTGCTTTGACTTTAGAATTGTGGTGAATATCACTGATAATAGAAATAAGGGAATTTATTGCTATTGTTCTCTATTTCATAAAATCCCCAGGATGCTTTTTTTTAATGCTCTCAGTACCTTTAAATTTTTAATTCTATCAATCACATCTTTTAGATCGGTCTAATCAGAATTTAGCTTCATGTATCTGAATTTTGAAGTCTCTTACTTATGTTGTGGGTAATGCATTCCCTGTGTCTGCTCTGCATACTGTTCTGTGCATGGGCAGCTATTTTGAATGGTCTCACACCTTCAGGTGGGCTCGCTTTCTCTTTCCGTCCCATGTTTGCTTTACAATAAAGTAGCTTGTAAGTTGCAGGGTCCCAGCTGTCCTGTAAGGAGCATGTTGTTATGTAGCATGAGTGTCGTGCACAAGTTCATGTTTGTGACTGGTTGCTGGTGCCTTTTAGCTATCAGCATGAAGAACTGATGAGCATCTTGCTTGGATGCTTTGATGTCAGATGCATTTCTGTTATTCTGCAACCCTGTTTTTTTCCATTGCACTGCAGTAGTGATGTGCAGGACTATATTAAAGTTCTGTAGCTTCTTGCTTAGGGAAAATCAGTCTGCTTGGGTGAGCATGCTAGAGGTTTTTGGAAGCATGTGTGAGGCCTATTAAGTGAAAGAGACTGTGATTCATTGCTTCAGTACAAAGGTCTATCAGGACAACTTAGGTATTTTTCTTCCAGTTTGCTATGTAGGGACTTGAAAGCATTGTAGAGGAAGAAGGAAGCATACACAAGATGAAATACCTGCTTCTCCTGTTCTTGCTGGTGTTTGTTGCTTTAATTTCCCGTTTTCTTCCACATATCTACTTACATTACCTAGGCAACAGCAGAATGCATGGACATGTGAGTCAGGGGAGGAAAGTACTTACTCTTAGAGAATAATTTGATTGCTAAGTCCATATTGCTTGGTTGTTTTGTGAGGAAGTAAAGAACATGAGCTAATTGTGTGCTCTGGAAAGCCTGGTCGTTGTTTCAGATGCATCTCAGCAAGAGGTTAATGGTGTAGTGCAGCGTGCAGGATGAAATGCTGCATGAATCAAACTCTGGCTCTCCTAAGAAGTTGGAGGTGATGGAGACAACTTACTGTATAATGCATGATTCAGTTATAGTAGCAAGCGATTTGTTTCACTTGATGGTGTCTGTATTAAAATCACACAAATTGCAGACCCTTTGATTGTCCCCACGCTTAATGCAGTTACGTACACCAAGTATGCCAGCGGTGGGAATGGAGAATGGAAGGGTGGAGGTGAATGGGAGGTGAAATCAATTATCTGCTGACACATTGGTGCAGGTACGTCTGCAGGAGCATGAACTGCTGCTGTGGTATTTGCTGAGCAGCCTTCAGTGTGTGTATGTCCTGACACCAGGGCTTCGTATTGTGAGGTGGAACAAGCATTGAAAAATAACAGCCCCTGCTTCCACTGAAAAAAACCCCAAACAAATGAACTGTCTTGAGACGTCTGTGTTTTTAAGTGACACTAACAATTGTGTGAAAGCTGTTTGTCTCCCACTTTAGCATCTTTATTCAGCCAAATTCATTTACAAAGGGACAATGTATATTTGGCCAGGGAAGAGAGGTCAGCTTTGTATGTTAAAACATTTCTAAAGTGGGCAACGTGTAGGAAGGAGAAGTGCTGGGGTTTGTTTCCCCTGAGCATCCCAGCTCTACTGCTGACCTGCCAGCAGTCACTGTGCCCCAGGCAGCAAGACATGGAACACCAAATGACACATGCGGCTTGAATAATTGCATCTAGGTATCATTTAGGAGCTTGGTACAAATAAACATGTTTATTTTTCATTTTAAAGAAGGAAAACAGTGCTGATCTGTGTTGTGTTGTGTTGTCGGGGAGCCCCAGCCTCCTGGTAGCTTCCTCTTCTGGAGTTCTCTGAGACACAGAAGAGTTAGAAGGGGTTTTCCTGTAAGGAAGAAGGCTTTAGCAGGTACCAGTCTTAATGTGAGGAGGATTTTTGTTTGTCTTAGATAGCAGAATCACAGAATTGCCCAGGTTGGAAGGGACCTCAAGGATCATGAAGCTCCAACCCGCCACAGGCAGGGCCACCAACCTCCACATTTAATTAGACCAGGCTGCCCAGGGCCCCATCCAACCTGGCCTTTTCCTCTGGAAATCACTTGTTAATGGGTAGCATTTACAGAAATTTGAGTGTGGTGGTGGGAGAGCTCTATTTCAGAGAGGGGAGGCTATGGAAGATCTTTCTGTGGGATCCTTCCTCAGCAAACATGATGCACATTGTATGTAACTTGCAACTTACTGACCAGGCTGGGAGAGCTCTGAAGGGATCACGCTGGTTTCTGGTGAGTGCCCTCATTCTCTCAAATTCTCTAGTAATAGCAGGCCTAACGTTTTATATTTTTATATATTTATATATGTTATATATTTTTATTTCTTAAAATATACAAACTCAGATTATTGCTTGGTGGTTGGTTTGCCTTGATGTAAGATGAAATACTTGGCACAGCACCAGCTGTGGTCGGTGTTTCTAGAAGCAAAGTTTCCAGAAGTTTCCTAGTGCAATACTGAATTATATTTGTATTTCATTGGTATTGAAGGAAGATGTGCATCATCAATCTGCAGCACAGCTATACAGGAATGGCTTTACTTTTTCTATTCTTTCCGTTTCTCAGTAGTGTGGCTGATTTAAATGCCTCCTTGCCCCTCACCAACCCCTGTGCTGGTACAATTGTTTATGAACTCGAGCAGTAAGTGGGAGCAGAGAACTCCATCTGGTTTAAAAATAACTTGGTCTTAAAAACTAAACTGTATTTTTAACCTGGGTCATGTTTCTTGCTCCAGAACACGGTGCAGCCCTGTGAGTGCTCACAGTGACGCAGCGTGGAGGTGCTGCAGTGTCCTCGGGGCAGCGGGGGCTGTTCCAGCAAGGTTTTACCTTATCCACCAGGGGAAAGAGGCTGGGAAGTGAGCATGGAAACTAGTTCTGCTGCTTCCTCAGCCTACAGCAGAGGGATGTGCGTTGTGGATATTTCGGAGCTTTGCATCTCTTTCACTCCTTAGAAAAAGTGCACGGAATCATCCTTGAGCTCCAGCAGTGTTACAGCAACTGCTCAGCTCTGTCAGAGTTGCTTTTTGCAGGTTTAAGTTGACATCTTCCTGAAGCCGAAATCTCCTCTTCTACTCTAAAAGAAGGAAGAATCCCATGCACCTTACACCTGAAAGAAGAAATGAGTGTGCAGTAGCTGATTAGTCAGAGGGCTCAGCCTTCTCATCGGTTGGATCTTTAATTCAGGCCTCTCTTCAGCACACCTTCCATCAGTGCTCTGTTTTCCACAATGGGGAGAGGGCTAATTTTGTTTTTCTTGCACTTCACAAAATTATTTTAGTGCATAGGAGGTCCTAGGAATGGCATGCCTTGGTCCCTAATGTGGCGGATCTGCTTCCTGTTCAGACCTGGGCTGTATCTGTGCAGCCCTCATTGAACCAAGAGTTGTTTTTGAGGCTGTCACTTTTGGGTCTGGGACAGCACTGTGGGCAGGGGCAGCTGTGGCTGGGGGTGATGCCATTGGGACAGTGGGAAGCTTGCCTGGTGGGGCTTAGCCTGGATCTGTGCTGTGTATGAGAGGAGTCCACGCGTGGGTTGGACTGGTTTTAGGGTGAAACAAGAGAAGGTTGGATATTACAAAAGGCTTTTCTGCAGCACTGGCTGGTACAGGGTGCTCCCCGTGACTTGTGAAAGGCAGCTTCTTGGTGCCAGCACCTGGATATCATCTGATTCCTTGGGGCTTTCTACATAATTACCTTGCTTTGGTATGTCTAATTTTTTCATAAGTGAAGAAATACCTCAGTTCTCTTGTTACAGTCATAAACCCTTGTCTGCAGCGTGGTGTTAGCAGCATGTGTTGAAGTAATCACTTGCAGGAAGTGCTGGTTACCTTCTGTCCTGAGAGGTAGATGTCTCTCATTTTTCCAAGATACCCTGTTTTCACATTTCCTTTTGTTTCTTAGGTAAGAATAAATAAATTACAATTCTTGAAAGTTCTGATGTATGAAGATTCTGGTTGCTGTTTGTGCTCCTGAATGTATGTGTGCCGAATGCTGGACGCATTCAAATGTTGGACAGAAACTTCAGAGTGGCAACAGGGGAAGGGAGGGGAAAACTGTTTGTTTGATGGTCAGTGCACCCTGGAGAAGAAATTTATTGTGTTAGCATTAGGATAAATAATATCCTTCCTGAGTGTAGCTTTACTTTTCTAATTTGTATTTTTCTTTGAGTGGCCAATTTCTGCTTGAGTTTGACCCATACAGGTTTATAATAAGGGTGCACAAGAATATATATTTTTGTATTGTTTTCATCTGAGTAGGCTACAATTGATATGTAGCTCTTTGGTTACCAATAACAAACAAAATTCCTTCTTAATCATTCTGATCCTACTCCGGGGGAGATGTCCTGGATTTAATGTTCCGCTTGCAAACTGCTTAAATTCCATGTTTTCTTAAGCAAATTCTGAGTGTCTCTGCTGAGCCGCTTGCCCACGTTCCTCATTTATCTGTAGCAGACTCTGCGTGCGCACAGTGGAAGATCCTTTCTGAGATGCACTCGTTGGTTTCATGGTTGGGCTTGCAAACCTGTCTCAGAACTTTAGGTTGTTGTGATATGGGAGCTGCTAAGTTGTAGCATCAGGGTCATCTATGTTATTTTGCAATGCTATTCTCCAAAATGTGTTAGTAAATACTACAGATATTAGACTGCCCTGCCAAGTTCGAGTGTCCTACCATGAACATTTGTACCTTAGATGAGTCGTGCTCAGTCTCTGATCCGTTGATCAGATCTCAGCCCGTAAGCCGTTTGTTGACCCAATTAAGTGATGTTGTTCATGGTGGCTGGGTGAGGTGCCACCCCAGTTTGGGGTTCGCTTCATGGCTTTGGCACTTTGCTCATGGCACAGGAACACACTGTGAGCAGCTGTGAGCGACTTTGGAATGAGGAGCGTGCCTCCCACTTGGCTCCCAAAGGTCACTGCTCTGCTGGAGGAGCTGCTGCCAGACATGCATGGCCATTGCAGAGTTGGTCCTTGTTTTCAGGAGAAACCAGCAGTACAGCTCTGCCCAGTGCTGCACCACACTCAAGAAGCTGGCAGTCCCTTTAGCCTTGCTGTTGTTATTGCTTAGGCTGGGCTTGGTGGTGGTGTAGGCTGTTTTTTGTTTTTCTTTTGCTTAGGTGAAGTTTATGGGTCTTCTTATTGGAGTTTGTTGGGTTAGCAGTGAGTAGTCTGCTGCGGGGCCAGCTCTACTCCTAAGAGGCAAACGCGGTTTAATTTCATGTTCCATGCTGGACTGAGTTTATGTACTTCAGTTCATACGAGATTTCTCTCACACTAATTATTGGCTCTGAGAAATGATTATAGTAACTAGAAAAATAGAAGTTCTGGAAGCTGTTGTGCCCCATTTGTTTGGGAATGTGGTGTCAATTTGTCTTAGAAATAAATGCCGCTTTTTCCTGTAATTGTAGGGATGTGGGGGCAGTGAGATGGCTCCTGCCGGGTGCAGCATTTAGATCTGTGGGCTGGATTGGAGTTATGTGCTGCCATTTATAGGATTGTATTTACTTGGTTGTCATAAAGACACTGCATTGTTCAGCTGCCTTCTTTTATTCGTGTTTGTGTTAAAAAGAGAACAGGCAATAAATACCACCTCCAGTTCTCTTTTTGGCCTTGTCCTGTCTCTCTTGGGTCAGCACCAGCTTGCTCTGTGTGTGAAATGGGACTAGCACTGACCTTCTCACTTTATGAGAAGCCCAGGATGTGAGCATCATCAGCATTGCAGATGCAGGCCCAATACCACAATAAATACTCCTTTTACATGGAGCGTTGCTCCCAAGCTCTCTGTACCATGGGTGAGCCTCTGTCTGCACTGTGCTGGGGAGCAGGCTGGTGCTGATGTGCTGTATGCCTTGCCCTGCCTGGGTTCATGGGGCGATCCACGTGCCAGTTAAATTCATCTGCTGGTGTGTTTGTATGAAGGATTGAACTGAATTGCTGTCCTGGTCCTCCATTTACAGATACAAGAGTAGTTTTTCACTTAAGGCTTTCACTTAAATTATTGATCACTGTGAGCTTCTTTTCCATCTCAGACCCTGCTGCTCTCATCGAATGCCAACTGGAGATGTCCCCACCATGCAGCATTGCTGGGATTGATGTGGGGAGAGGAAGAGCCCTGCCAGTCAGCGTGAGGCTGAAGCTGCAGTGCAGCTGGCAGGAGCCCTGCAGGACGTGCAGATAGCTCAGCACTGATAACACCGTGTTGTGTGAACGCCTCTGTGGCCAGCAGCAGTAACTTGGGTCACGGTGACATCCTTACCTTGAAAGCAGAGCTAATGCATGTGTGGGCTGTCCTTGTCCCTGGGCTGCTGGGTTTGGGAGATATGGATCATGATGAGATGGTTTCCTAAAGCTTCCAGTGTTTCTTGTGTGCCCTTACTGATAACGAAGGCACAGGAAAAGAAATGTCATGGCATTGGTATCATGGAGTTAGGAATGTTGCAGTTTACCTAAACAGCAGGATTTAGAGCAGAGATGTGGAATTTCTGATCCTTGGGTAGATGACAAGCTTGAGTTCCTGCTATCAGCCTGGAACAGAACCATTTGTCTCCAACCTGAGTGTGTTTACCTTTTTCTTGTTTACTAGAAGTGAGTGCTTTGCTTTCTTGCACGTCCCCCATGCCTGCAGCCGGCAGTGCAGCAGTTCTGCTTCTGGGGATGCTGTTTGCAGCAAGCTCCATCCTGCTGCATAGCACATGGCTGTGGCTGTTTCTGTTACTGACTGACGTGACTGACAAAGTGCTGCTGGATTCTGTTATCAAGGGGCTGTACAAATACCCATAGTGCTGCTGCTCTAATTCTGCATTGAAAGCAAGAATGTTCATGGAATCTTGGTCCTATTCTTTAGGCCTTGCATTCCTCAGTAAATAACAGTATTTGACTGTAAAGTACCATTTGGGGTTTGGGTAGGGGAAAGCAGAAGAGGCCCAAATGCATCAGTTAGCTGCTGCTGCTGCTCTGGGCTCTGTGCAGGGGGAGAGGCTGCTGGGAGGTGCAGCCCAGCACTGTCACCCCTCTGTTTTCCTGTCCTTTAAAGCTGTCTGTCCTCGGGAGTTCCGTGTGCCACAAATTCCCTTTTCTCATGTGCTGGCATTTCCTAAATGACCCTTATCTGTAGGGGCGTGACTTCAGTGACCAGTGAGGGGGATCTGGGTGGTCTCTCTTTGTATTGTGCCACACTGGCTTTGTTTTGAGAGCACGTGCTGCTGGTCATCAATGCAAATTACCTCAATTCTTGTTGCTTTTCTGGCTGCTTGCATTCTGCTTCAGAGGCTTGATAATGACTTCTAGGTAAGAATCCTGTTGGAAAAAAAAAGAAAAGAGAAGAAAAAGGAGCTGGGCCTTTGGGGCATGTG
>JAOWBP010004028.1:14166923-14181944 GCA_028571105.1 Tragopan temminckii | reverse complement strand
AAAAGACTTTAAAGGTCATTGAGTCCAGCCATCAAATCGCATCAGACTGTGGGAGAAGCCTACACCTGGATTTATTAAATCACTGCAGGTCGCTGTCACCAACCTGGAGCAACGCTCGAGGCACAGGGATGCCCACAGGGCTGGAGGACGCTCACATGAAAGCAGATGAAGAGCTAAATCTGCCTGTAGTTTGTTGCAGAATAATAGGTGACATATGAATATATGAACTGGGCAAATAAGAAAGAAGGAGTTGCTTAAAAAATTCATCAGGCGGCCCAGGCTCCAATTGAGGCTAGACAATGTGCTTCCTGTGACCTCAAGTCAATCACTTAATCTGAGTAATCTCACTTGGTGGCTTGCTTTCCTGTTTAAGTTAGGAGGGTGATAGTGTTAGCCACTGCTGCATGTCTCAGGTGTGTAAGGATTAGCAGGTTAAATTTAGCTAAGACGTGTCAGGCACAAGTAGGAGATAAGTGTAATAAAAATGCTGCTGTTATTGAAATGCAGTTGAGAAGTAATCTCCTTGATAATGCTTGCCAAGCACAGGCTGTTGTAGACAGGACATTTCTAACTTTGCACTGTTCAAGGCAAAACTCTTACATAGCAAGTCACTAAATTGTGCGAGGTATGGTTTTACTGCTGTTTTCTCATGCCACTTGTTAACAAATCAGTCAGTCATTTATCAAGTGAAGCTGGAGGCCTCCTGCAACATCTGAACCCAGAGATTACATTGCAAGGGTCACATAGGTGGGTTGGCAGGAAGGTGACAGCTACAGCTGAGTTGGGGGGAGCTCAGGGTGTCTGCTCTGCAGAGGTCCTCCTGGGGCTGCACACTGCCTTGGGTTACCTGTATGCAGCTCCTGCAGCCAGACACAGATACTGTTTCTCCGCAGACACCGTAGAAATGAGAGTTAACCACCAATAAATGGAATTTTCAGCTCTCTAAGATGGGTACTCCCCTACCTGACTCTGGAAGAGTTTTTGGGCAAGCAGGAGGAGGTGCAGCAGGGCAGGGAGGTTTGTTCCTCCTGTGCCTTGGCTGCCTGGTGTTGGGAAACCAACCAGGCTGTCGAGGCCAGCACTGCAGCATGCAGAGAGCCAAAGTCACTTCAGTAAGTGCAATTAGCTGCTGTCTGTCTGCATCCTGTGCCTGTTGGAGCTTTGCTGCTTCCCAGCTGTTTTCTGCTGCTCCTGTGCCAGCCATCTTCTCTCAAGAGCCGGTGGAATAGTTGGAGTGTGGGCTTCGTCCAGGCACAGCTCTGCAGCACTGTGCCATCACCTGCACCTTCCATGTCCTTGGGATCCTGCATCTCCTGTAAATACACGTAAATACAGCAGGGCTCGTCTGGAGGAGGAGGGAAGCGGGGGGAACGCACTCAGCAGATTGCTCCGATTTCCTGTGGAGGCAGTGAGGGACAGGAATGTCATGGTCATGTTTAAACTGATGTGAAATAGGGCCTCTGTGTGCAGCCCGAGGAAGTGTGTCCTTATTAAAAGAATGGGAGGTGAAACAGCTGCTTGTCCCAGAGGGTGGGAACTTCCAGAAAACAAGAAACATCAGCTAAGGTTCCTTGTCTTCTTTGCAGAACAAGCAAAGGTTCTCTGCCTCATCTGTTGGTGCCCCGTCTATAAGAAGGACTTGCAGAGCTCAGGCTGTAATCTGAATGGGGACTGGTTTGCGAATCCAGAGATTTGCAGATGTGCCACAGAATGTATTCAAACTTCTGAAAAAATGAGGAAAAAGATGATATCCATTTCCTACACCTCATTTTGAAGAGACAGAGCACAGTTTTCAGTACAAATCTTCACTTCTCGTGAATGGATTTCTCAAACTTGCATGAGGATACCCGTGTGCTAGAGCCTTTAGTGACTTGCATGCAGATAGTGCCTGTCTGAGTGTACTTGTGTTGTTCTGAACAAAGCCAACCAAACCACTTCTGGAGTTGTTCTGATTGTAACGTAAGAACCTGGAAATGATTTTAAATGGAGAAAGTGATCCAACCTTGTGCTGTTGTTATCTAAATGCAGTCACTGTACGCACAACATCGCTCCATCTGCTGTCTGTTTGCCAGCAACTGCTGCAGGTTCTGCTGAGAAGGGAACAGTTGTAGAGGTGGAGGTATTCATCTGAGTCATAATTCTCTCAAAATACTGTTTTTTTCCCTGAGATTTGGAGGAATACAAAAAAAAGAAAGAGTTGAATCTTGTAGTAATCTTTCTTTCTCCACTGCAGACTCCTGGTCCCCCTTATCAGCCATGCATTTATCAGTGCACATTGGGGCTGGTGGCACGGATTGTTGTGCAGTTGTGCCCCTGCAGACTGTGCAGCGTGGTGTGTGTGTGCTGTGCTCTGACCTTGTGGTCTCTCTCCCCCTGTTTGTACGGCAGCCCTGAGTTTGTGCACTTTTGTACTAGCTGCTCAGCGGGACTGGGAGAACTTGTGATGTAAAGTTCAACTCTTGCTTTCAGATCTCTCCATAATTGATACAGGGAAATAGCATTGCTGAGCTGCATGAGAATGGCACTGACTGGTCAGCAAAACGTGCAGGCAGGGCGTGCTGCAAGGTGAGGAACAAGCATATAAGCAACGTCAGCTCTGTCCTTTGGGGGTCTCGGCCTTGGAACACCCTTCACTTGTAAAACTTATTAAATAAAAGGGTCATTAAAAAATAAAATCTCAGCGCCGTTAAGCGTTGACTGTATGAGGAAAAAGTGTTGACGTTATCAGGACTTGCTGCAAAAAGATGCTTTGAGCTGAAATGGCTGCAGTCATTTTTATAGATTAATAGGCTTGAATTTCTTAATAGAAACAGAATATCTTAAATTAGCGGGTGGTTGTGTGAATTGATTTATGTTCTCGTGTACGCGTTGGTCTCTGTGAGGTTGTTTTGTGAGCAGGGTTTAGGAATGGGGAGCGAGTGATGGATACTGTGCTTGGCAGGCAGATCTGCCCACACCTTATTTGTCTTTCAGGGTTGCTGCTGGGAGCCAGGTGTGTGGCTGGGTGCAGGCACTCCTGGCTGAGCGTTATCTGTGTGAGGCCAAGCTGTGTGACATTGAGGATTCTCAGCAAGATGATTTTTCTGAAAGCTGTTGGTGTCAGTTTGGGGGATAATGAAGAGGGAAGAGGATTTGGGATTAAAATGACTCGCTGCCTGCTATGTGCTATAGATAGCTGTGAAATAGTGCAGTTTGTTCGGGGACAGCTTTGCTACCTGGAAATAGAAAATAATCCTGGAATGAAGCTGTGCGCTGTGCTTTCTGTCGGAAAGGCATCCATGTGTGTGTGAGGATGGGGCAGCTGCTCCCTTCCATGTGGGACTGGTGCTGCTTGTGCCCGCTGTGCTGGGTGCAGGGCTGCATCCACGTCCTCTGTGCTTGTATATCAAAAAAGAAATGGCCGTTGTTGGTGGGTTGCTGGGGGTGCTTGGGGATGGTTTTATTCTGCAAAAGCACTGTTTGCTTTTTCTCGTGTTTCTGATAAATGCGTGAGTTCAAACTAGAACATTTTATCTTGATATTTCACTGTAAAAATAAATTTATTTAGCTCTCTTTTAGTCAGTTGGCCAGAAGTTGAGCTTTGAACTGGCGCTGGGCTGCAAACCTCATAAGCTCTGCTATTGTAAGAGGGTCACTGTCCGTTTGCTTTTAGTCCTGTTTACTTAGAAAGTAAGAAAAGAAACAAGGCGGTGGAATTGCATACCCTGAATTGAACAGGAATGTTTTCTATTTGAATCAGGAATGGGCAGTTTCTGCCCTCATCCTTGGAGGGATCAGCTCTAGCCCAGCAGCACTTGCGATGCTTTTGCAACTGAAGAGTGAAACAGAGAAATTAAACTTCTTGGGATGTGCGTGGGGAACTGCCTAATAGTACTGAAGAGCATGGGAAAAGAAAGCGATTTGGGGGGAAAAAAGAAGAACAGGAAGAAAACACATGCAAAATGCATTTTAATTTCATGTTGATTGCGGAAGTTGATGAAAAGTAGGGGAATAATTACAACAGTACATATCGCAACACTGCCATTCGGTCCTGTAATGTCTTATAGTAAGAAACATTGCTTGTCTTTGTTCTCTAATGGTAACGTAAGAATGTGAGGTAAGAGGGGAAAAAACAACTCTGAACCTGGAGCGTGATTAACTCAGTGCTTGAGAACACTCCTCTCTGTGGAATAGCACCTTGCTTTTTGGACAGAAAACCCAAAACCTGAGGCATCACGAGTCTGCACTGCGTGCAGGCACCCGTGTACCTGAACGGTGAAGTGATGGGCGTGATCCTGGGCAGGGTTTGAAGTCCCCGTCTGGTGCCGTAGGAGGACATGCCACAGCCACCAGCCTGCTGCCAGGTGTGTTCTGCAGCCCTGCTGACTGCAGCTAACCTTGGAACAGGAGGAAGGAAGCTGTATTGAGAACACAGCTGGTGAAGCCTTCCCCACTCAATTTCAGGTTCTGTATACTGAGTTCAAGACTCATTCGCAGAGCTTGCATAAAAGAAAAGTAGTACTAACTTGCATTGCAGCAGTATGTTTCCCATTCATTTTTGAAGTCTGCATAGCCTTTAAAACATCCGAGATGCCTCTACCAGAATTCTAATGTGTTGCTAGGAGTTAAGGTCAAAGGGTAAATTGTAGTTGCTATATGAACAGCCTGTAACGGGGCTTGTGAGAAGTCAATGCATGAGATGAATATAAACCTTTTGTATTTGTCTTCTTGCCTTTGTTGTTGTTGTTGTTGCTGCCTGGGCATGCAGAAGATCTGTACCTCATTCTGCCAAAAGGTTGCACTGGGATGAATGGAGTCCAGGAAGCGTAGCTATGATCTTAGTGGTCCGTAAACACCTCCAACCTTGCTGGGTGCCATCTGAGCTCATTGCAGAGCAGCAGCTGTTGGTGACACGTGCAGGTGTACCTGGTGGCTTTTGTCACCTCAACGTTGTGTTCTGTCACTGTGCTGGAGGCGGTTCCGTGTGGCTCCTGCTGTGCAATACTGAACTGAGGTGCTCCCATTTGCCTTAAGGCAGGAACAGACTTCTGAAATACATACAGTGAAAAATACTCATGTTGAAGTGTGCTTTCTTGGCTCGTTGCAATATCCAGCGTTTTGTGTTACTGGGAGATATGGAAATAGCCATTCACCCAGTACTTTTCTAGCTCTTGGGGTTTACACTTGCGAGGTTCTCCGATCATTTGTGATCAGAGCTGTCCCCCAGTGGGGTGATAATAACCCCATCTCTGGCAGTGGGATTGCTGCTGTTTGCATGCTGCTGATCTGCTCAGAATACAAGGTGCTCACAGGCATTGGTTTCATTTACAGTTGGAGTATATTGAGATCATGTGTGAAAACAGAGGAAAGGCAGACACTTAGCTACATCCTTAACATAACCGACTGCAGGAAATAATTCAAAATTATAACTCTTTTCCTTTTGAATAAGAGTTGTATAATAAGCTCTTTCATATTAGCAGTCTCTTTGTATTGCCAAGTCTTGATTGTTCCTGTGTTCAAAGGAATTGTTTTATGGAGTGTTTTGTTTTCATTACTCGATTAGAAGTTGCAAAATAAAAAAAATTGCAAGTATTGCCACTTTTTAAATTGAAGTTTTTCTCACCGCCTCAAACACCTGAATTTTCCAGGCTCAGTTTTGGTGGCAGCAGGCAGTGATGTGGCACACGGAGCTGTGCCCATTTTACTGAGAGGAGCATAACCAACCTACATCGTCCTTCATCTAAAGCCACCCGTGAGCCATGTCTGCGTGTTGGGTGAGGGTTGGATGCACTTTCCCTGCCTGTTGCACTGCTCCCAGGTGCCCGTTTGGGGCACAGAAGCCCTTTGGAGAACCGACTTCTCTGCAGTGGCTTCTGGACAGCTGAGCTGGAATGCATGGCTGCAGCCAGCAGCTGCACAGAGCTTGTGTGGCACTGATTTAGTTTCCTTTTCTATGAAAAATTTCTTTCTGTAGGTGAAATATCCCATGTAGCCTGCGCTTTTCTATTACCTGGTGATGACACTGTTCTCTCTTGCTTTTGGTACTCCATCCAGGTCTTTGCTGGTAGGCACCTGTGGTAAAGGTGCAGTGAGAGGAGGAGGGCAGCGGGTGTGGATCTGTCAGTTACGAGTTCATTTTTCCTGGTAGTATTGCATTCATTCTAGGGGAACTGAAACTGTGCTTTATCATCTTGGCATCACCCTGCAGCTGCAGGTGGCTGCTCACTGAGACACGGAGCTTGTCCTGAAGGAGCTCAGCAGCGTCACTGAGGTCAGAGTAACTCCAGCAGCTCCTCCTACCTTAAGCATTCAGATCCAGGGAAACCAGGGCTGCCTCTTCTTGGGTAGAGACTTCTCAGTCATTTTGTTTCTAAAGGGCTGTTCGGTACAAATCCTGAAGTTTCAGGACATCCCATTACCTTTCACATTGCTTTACTGGAGATACTTCAGGAACCCTTTCATAGCACACACAGCTCTGTGCTGTGCTGGGGATTTCCTAGGTGTAGCTGTAAAGTTTTTGCTGCTTCTGACGCTGGGGAAGGCAGTGTACAAGCTGAGATCTGCTCCATGCACTGGTGGGAAGAGGGATGAGGAAGGCTTAGAAATGCTGGGGGGTTTCCTGCAGCCTTGGTGTGAATCCCTGAATTTGCAAGGTGAGATTTGGAAAAGATATTGGGGGAAAAAGAAATAGTGTCAGTGAATGCTGAGAACATCGACTGTGTCATTTGAAGGGAGGTACTGCTCTGTTCAAAATTGGAGAGATGTTCGAGGAATGCAGAAATAAGCACTGGAAATAAAGCTACATATGGTGAGATAGACTTAGTGTGAGGATGCCCACTTGTTTCATTTTTGATTCAGAATTGTTCTAGGTTTATGAATTTGGAAAAAAATCCTTAAGCTTCTGCATTGCTGATAACAGGCAATCTTGTGTTGCTGAAGTGTGACTTGGCAGCCAAGCATCTGACCCAGAGTGTATCCTACCACCACCTGGCAGTGCCACGTTGTCTTCTGAGGGCAAAATTACAATTTATGTGCATGTCCTTCTTCTGTAACTCCTGAGGAAGAGGCTGTGCTGCTTGCCCTGCTCTGTACTGTGAGCTGAGTGTAGGTGTGAGTAGTGGCAACACATTTGTCAGTGGGTCTTAGAATCTTTTTAGGAGTGGAGTTGGAATGGATTTGCATCCCTTGCACAATGCTTCTGCTGCATTTGCATTTGTTAGGTGGCTTTTAATGCTTGAAAGTGCTAGAAAACAAATTTTAGTGACTTTCCAGAGCTATCAAAGTACTGACTGCTGGTGGATATATGTCAAAAGTGAGTGTTCATTGAAAAATTTATGTGCCTCACATCCAGCATAGCAGTGAATACCCATATCCAGCATACCTGTACTGAGGAACAAGCGCAGTGTGAAGGAGCAGCAGAGCTTGGTGAGTTGGTTTTCCTGAGTCTAATCAATAATTAAAGAAACACCTGGAGATCTGTTTTTGTACTTTGGTCTGGAGTAGCATGGGAGGTGGGTGGGAGGAGGGATGAGACAAAGTCTGCGGGAACTTGCCCTTCTCTTTGCTTGCTTCAGCAGCAGGAGGTGTATGGCACTGCGTTATGCTGCACTTCCACTTTCTCCTTTCTTAAATGCAGAGTGCTCATCTGGGGAGAATTCTGGAATCTAGTACATGGGAACACCTCCACATCTGCAGGAATCAAGGAACTGCAGTCTGAATTCCTTAGAAAGTAATACGCTCCTGGCTGAGAGTCTGATGCCTGGGAGAAGATGTTCCTGTGCTGTGTTTGTGTAATTTTTTTACCTTTGTTGCACGCTGTTGAGATGTCGGAGCTTCTTGCAGATGGAGATCTGTGGGCGCTGCCTGCAGACGCTGTGCAGTGTCTGCTTGGTGCCACCTCACAGCTGCAGGGCAGGATCAGTGCTCCTGCAGCCTGGCGCCGAGGTGCTGCTTCCCCTTACAGAGGTGGAGGGCGTTTCTATGCCAAGGCTGTGTTTTTCAGCGCAGCGCATGTATGCAGATCAGCCTGTGTTTATGCATACATATATTTTTTTTAATCTAGGGTGTGGTTAGAGCAGACTGCCTGTTCCTGTACTCCCAGTCCTGAAAACAAACAGCAGCAGCAGAAGTGGGGAAGCAAACAACACGCCGAGGAGATGGAGCGAGTGCTTTACAAGCAGCGGTGGGGCTCTGTGTCTGCTGCAGGCTGCTCCAGGTGCTGCAGCCGCGGCCCAGCAGCGTGTCGGCATGAGGCACCTCGAGGGGGAAGGCGAGGGTGGCCCGTTTCTGCCCTTTATGTGTGTGTGGGAAGAGGAATGACATGCCGTTTGGCTTTCCGTCCGGCTTTATAAACCCGTACCTCCCCACACTTGCACTGAGGATGCTTGTTTACTGTGAGAGCAGAGATTTTGTCACCGCTCACGTCCCTGAGTGAGGTTTCTCCTGGCTCCGGTTAATGAGGAGCGCCGCTGGAGCTGGCTGTGCCTGGAAGGAGGGCGGGAGGCAGCAGTGCTGTGCCCTCTTGTTTTTGTCTCGAGCAGGAAGAAAAGCTGAGGAGCCTGTCCTCCTCCTCTGAGTCAGCTGCGGTTACGGTTTGCTGAGTAGGCGTGAGTGTTTTGAAGGGAAAAGCGGCTTCCAATTAAGGCAGCTCAACACTGCGCCCAAATGAGTTTGGGGAAGCTTCCCCTCCCTCACACGCACTCTTGTTAGAGCTGACAGGATGGGGGAAAACTGGTTTGTGATGATCGTAAAAACTATTGTATGCATTGGGTAATTTTCCAGCCAAATGGGAAAACAGGTTTTGAGCCCTGGTGAGCTTTTCCACATTGATGGCTGTTAGAGTAGCAAGCTGATGCTCCGGGCCGGAGGGAGCAGGTGGCACACACAGCTCCTGGCTGAGGGGACACGTGGGTCCTGCTCACGGCACCAGCACTGTGTGCTCACTGTGCTGCAGTGTGGGGCAGCTCGTGGTCAGCAGGCAAGGGAGTCAGAAGGGGAGCTGCCCCGTGGTGAAAGAGAAGAACAGATTAGAAGGGGTGCTGCGGAGTTCCTGTAGGAATCCAGAAGCATGGAAAATGGATCTGAGGGTTGGCAGGTGAATGCATGAAGTAGCTCTTTAACTGTAGTAGGGAACGATGGAAAGCCAATTCCACTGCCGTTGTTTGGCCTCTCATTGTCACACATGCAAGAAAATCATTTACTTGAGAACGTCCATCAAAAAAAAGAACCTGATACACGAATGTTTGTCTTGAGCAAATGCTTTAAGAGTGCATGACGCTTGGAAGTAATGAATGGTCCGTTGATAGCTGCTGGGTGCTACGGGAGAGTGAGAACTGACCTCAGTTGGCACCGGTTCTTTCCATAGGCAAACAAGCACGGGCTCTGTAAGGCATCCTGCTTCTCTGTTCCAGTTTCGGCTGTGGAAAGTATGGGGACATTTCACTAAGCTTTAAATGAGCCACACACAGGTGTTCCCACATCAGGTGATGATGCCTGCAGTCTCATTCATCAATATAAGGTCAAAATGCTGGTGGTTGGTGCTGAGTGGACTGACAGGAGAGTGAGAAGATGGGAGGCACAGGAGCAGCAGTGCCCACATGGCTGCTGGGCTGGGTGGGGGCACTCAGTCACCAGTGGGCACTGGCTTGAGTTATGCGTAAACTTGGTCCAGTGTTTTGCAGAGGAGCCTGGCTCCTAATCACATGCCTTCTGATGCTACTATGAGCTATCAGTACGGCTGGAATAGTTAATGCCTTGTTTCTGTCCTTAGTTGCCATATCTTTGCTAGCGGAAATAGTCTGTTCTTATTTTTGAGGGAGATGGAAACTGCTTTACTCTGCTATTCTTTTTGTGTCTTATCCTTTTTCCTGCCAAAATGAGCATAATGTGATTTGTAGTGGTTACTTTTTGGACAAAACGATCTGCGATGAAAGCTAAATGACTCTGTTTTGCCAACATCTGGAGTTCCAAGTTTCTTCATGTCATTTTGTTTTGCTCTTTTGTGTGGACTTTGATCATGGTGAAGTTGCAAGAAAGTAACATAATGATGTTTAAGTGGAAGAGGGAAGTATAAAAGCTGTTTCACTTGTCATGAGCCTGTGCTCTGCCTGGATAGTAATCTTTGAGCTGTCACCCACAGCAAAAATAAATACCGAAAAAAAGAAAAAGTATGTGGGCTTCCTGGCTTGGTGCAAAATTAATATTTTTAATGAATGCTAAATGGAAGCTGTCTCCTCCCCAGTTTCTGGTTCGTGGTGAACAAGTTATTAAGGGTTGTCTCTGGTCTTGGTGAATTGCTGAGATTCGAGACCATGCTTCCTCTTAGCAGATGTGGTGCCTGCAGTTTGTGGCTTCTGTGTCTTGCACTGGAGGCCATAAGGCAGCTGTGCAGTGCTGGTTTGTGCTCTGTGTACCTGTGGGGTGGGCGTTCTTGGACCTGCAGGACAAAAAGTGGATCTGTGTGCTGGTGGGCACTGTGGAGGATTGAGATGATGACAGCAAAGGATGTTTTCAGATTGTAATTCATTGTCATGTTTTCTATATAGAAAATATCATAAATAGAGGAAGAGCTGTGATTTATAAAAAATAAATGTGTTCAGTTGTTTTTGTGGTGTGTCAAAAAGGCTTGATATGCTTCTGATACTGACGAGGACTTGGTACTGCAGAGGTTCAAAGAGAGATCCCACACTGCAGAACTCTTTGCAACCTGCACAGGCAATTTCATGCACCTCGGAGGCTATCTGAAGACTTTCAGCACCTGATACCAGAATACTAATTTTGGGTCAGGCACACAGTTTAAAGAAAATTAACAAGGAGCTAAACAGGCACCGCCCCTCCATTGGTCTCCTGTTCTGTGTAATGATGCAGTTTAGGTGCACTGAAGAGAGAACGTGTTCTGCCCAGCAGATCGCGCATGTTTTCTTCCTCCTTGCTGAAATGCTGCCCGAGGTGAAATGATGTACACAGGAGTTCACAATTGCGGTTCTGGTCCAAGAATCTTCTGTCTGTTCTGTAATGGAAACTGTTTCAGAAATGTGAATGGAAACCATGCTCACAAACAACTGATGCTGCAGCGTTCATCAAGAAACTTTCTCCTACAAAGGTCCTGGCTCCCACCATCTCTGCAGCCTGGGATCTGCCCTGGTGATCACACCTGCGGGGGACGGCAGCTCCAAATGGCTTTCAGCGCATGCCTGTGGGACTTCTTCCAGCAAATACACTTCAGACTTACACAAGCAATTGTTGAAATATTTTACAAAGAGTTATTCTGGGAAGAGATGCCAGCTGTGGTTTGTTTGATAACGCTATGCCTGCTTTTCAGAGGGCATGCCTGCAGGGAAATGCTGTCTTCAGAGCTGTGGAATGGCAGGACTGGAACCTGAGAAGTGGTGTGGGTGGGGTAGGGGCACATTTCCTTTATTTTCTGAGTAACTTTTTAATGAGACACTGCTGATTAAGATATAGTCTTGGACTGAGGATTAATGTCTTACTGCTTTGTTTTGGTAGACGGGCACATCTGGGTGGGTCAGATGTGGCAACAATTGCTTGGGAGTTTGGAAACTTGGTTTTCTCCTGAAATGGATGAGAGCTGATGGCTCGCTGCTGAGGATCTTGCATCATCTCACAGCCTTCTGTGGGCATTCTGATGGACGAGCAGGATTGTGTGAAATACCACTGAATTATCTGCTCCTTTAATCTGTCGTCTGTAAGTTCCAACTTGTTTATTCAGGGCCTTTTTTTTTTTTTTTTTTTTTTTTCCCCCTTCTCTCTGGTCTGGAGAGAAAATAACTTCAGTGATAAGACATAGCTGGCATTTGGGGTCAGTTCTGCAATGCACATGGGTTATTTTTCCTCTAGTGTGAACATGATCCTTCCTTTCTTCTTAGTGTAAAATGAACAAATGAGAGCAGGGCAGGCTTTCTTTTCCTGCCTGCGAGCTGCTCTCAATTGCATGCTGTTGGCTGTGGGCCCCTTCGGATGTTGAGGAGAATGGAAGAGAATTATTTGTCATCTTTTGCATTGTCCAGTTATTCTAACTTGGGAATAAGGAACCGCTTTCTTATGTGCATTACTTATCTTGGGAAGTTGGCTGTAAAATAAGTCCTTTATTAAATCACTTTGTAAGAAGTGGATTTGAACTTCCTGATTTATTGTTCAGCTGGAGAATTGGTCATTGTTCAGCAGGAATTGAGGTTTGTTTAGCAGGAGAGTCAGAAATGGGGAACTTGCGCTGATGGTAACAGTTACAATCAGTCAGTTTATTGTCTGCTAATGAGACAAGTCCTCGGTCAGGCCTTGGCCCCTTTACCAGATATTATTAGTTACTCAGGTTTTGGATAAATACCCAAGTTTTTAGCAAAGCTTATTTCAAAAAAAAAAAAGACGTATTTGTGGGGGGAGAGTATTTATCATTCCTCATACTTGCAGTGGTACATCTGCACAAACACAGAGCATCACAGGTGGGCTCTTCACCCTCTTCCCTGTATCTTTCTTGCTCCTAAGCACATTGTCCAGTTCAATTTCTCTTTCTTTAACATTTTGGAAGCTGCCTTTGTAAGCGCAAACACTACTGCCAGGGATTTATTCACACTGATATTGTTATGGCATGCTCGAGTCTTATTCTGTCTAATTAAAATGTAGTGAAGGAAATCCGAGCTGCACATAGCATGAAAACAACAGTGGGAACCAATAGGTTGAGCTATACATGCACATTAGCTGGGAAAAACTTCTCATTTAAGCAGGCAGAATTGGAGGTGCCGATTTCTTCCCTCAGTCCCATCCTGTTTGGTTCTCCTGCCCCGTGTGCGTTTCTGTGCACACTCCATCCATAGGGTCTCCGCAGCACGCTGCCCACGAGGAGCACAAAGGCGGCCTTTGAGAGGGGCTGGCAGCAGCAGCGTGCAGCCCGGCCTGCGGAATCCTCCGGCGCTCGCGGTAAACAAGGCTGCCACCGTCCCCAGCTCCAGAGTGAGCAGCAGGCGTCGGAGAGGAGAGAGAAGCGGAGATGGCCAGCAGGTCCTGAGCCCAAGGGCAGGCCGGGCTGCTGCCTCTGGCTGTCGGCAGATGCATTGGGACGGCTGCAGCTGGAGCTCCTCAGCAGCCATTTATGAATGAGGCACCAGAAGGGGAGGAGGGGATTTCTGCTCCAAACCTGCTGGGGCCGGGTTTCATTCACACCTCACCATCCCAGAGTGACTGATGCTGTATTTTAATAACATCCTGTCCTATTTTTTTAAGAACAAAATGCATTCATTTCTTTCTCTATAGTCTGCTATGTGATTTACTTCCCTTCTGCCTTCCTGCATCCCTTCCCCTGCTCCCCCAGACACCCACCCCGCACACTACAAAGGACAAGGCTCCCGGTTGTGCTTACTTAAAACATGGCAACAAATGGTGCAGTAGTCTGGGGTACAGGATGGGTTAGGCAAGGGGATTGCAGCACTTAGTCCCCTCCATCCTCCTACCAGCTACTCTAGGTAGCCCATTATTTTGGGCACTTCAGGCCCCTTTGTTGTAACTGCATTGAAGCGGGTGACAATGGCAGCCTTGCTTCCTATTCACAGCAAAATGAAGAGACAGGCCATTGTCTTGAGCATAATTGAGCCTCTATCAAAACAGGAACAGAAAGAGATGGACAACTCAGTTAAAGCTTCTTGTTTGAGCTATAACAGTGGAGGCTGTTTAGGACTTGAAACCTAATTACCAACAGTAAGTTTTCTAAAGCTGCTGCTGTATCCCCTTTTAATTTGACATGCAAGTTAAGCTTTTTTTGTGTGGACATGCTACAAGTAGTGATGCTGCTGATGGTGACTCATAAACCACCTACCTCCCAAATTCGGTTCAAAAAACAAAAAACCAGTCTGGGTGCACAAGAGATAACAAGTTCTGAAATCAAAGATGTCTCCTCAATTAAGCTCACTAAGCCAGTGATCTCATAAAATTCTCGAGAGCATGAATCTGGTCAGGTATGTGCTGCCTTGTTGCAGTACTGCGCTCTTCCCTTGCCTAGCAAAGCTACAGCATTAGTAATTGTTCTTCCTGTCTAAGTCTTAAAACAGTCACTTTTACATTTTTACTACAAAAAGCACTTTTTGTTTGCTTGTTTTTAAGCGACCACTCTCGTGAGAACTGCTGTGATATGGAAACAGACCAAAACAGCTCACCTGTGAGTTTATTTGCCTAGTCTAGATGGCAGTCTTTATAAGTCACGTCCCCTGCGGTGTTGGTTTGTTGGCCATAGGAGAGTGACAGTGTTGATGCCAGATACTGGTAAGGTGGTGGTGCTGGTGTGTATCCTGAACAGCCCCATGCTCTGTTCTAATGATCATTAAGGTGAAGGATAGTGCACACTGCTGTAAAAACAAAAAAACCTCTGTATTGTTATTTCCAAAAAAAGTTGCTATTTTGATCATCTGAGGACTTGCTAAGATTTCATTCACTTAATCTTGTGCCGAGTGCATGATAACTTCCTAGGTATGTGTAATATGTGTAGAGTGGATGGGTTTTTCAACGGGGAAGATGTCACTAACAGTGGAATCTCCAAGCTGGCTTGTGACTTCAGAAGAACTCTTTAAAAGGCTTCTTTGGCCGGATATGGGAAACTGATGAAAAGGTTGGGAAGTATGGTGAGGGAAGCTAATTTCCTGTTTTTTATGTGGTCCTTTGAGAACTGTATCTAAGCGGAATGAATTGTTGGTGTGAGGAGAGCGGCTTCATCTTTTTTTCTGGTTAAAAGGTATTTCAGAATTGTGAACATGGTGGGCATTTTACCATGTGGAAACAAATGCTGTGGAGCTCCAAATGTTGATGGCTGCTGTTGTGAAGCTAGGCAGGTGGGCTGCTCCTTGAAGCAAATTCTGGGCAGATACTTCTAGCTTCTTCCAGAAGTGAGCAGCCATATATTTTAAAGATATAGTACAAAGTAATCTCATTCCCAAAGACGCAAATCCTTTTTGGAATTGTAGCGGTGCTGGATGAACCCGGTGATGTTCAACCCGACAGGTCCACAGTTCTTATCTGTGAAGAGACCTCCACTGTCCTGCT
>JAOWBP010004028.1:14142548-14154507 GCA_028571105.1 Tragopan temminckii | reverse complement strand
TCATTTGCTCCGGTCCAACTACTGAAACTTTTCTCATATTTGGGCTACGTTGGATTTCATATGACACATATAAGAGATGTTTGATCAGCTTTAAAGGCTGGGATTCCTAAGATGTTTGTTAGAATGAGAGTCAAGCAAGACTCAGGAAGCAGCTAGGACAAAAGGTTTCATTAAGAGCCTGCACTAGATTGCTTCCGTGAGGGGTGAGAGGTAGGAGGGGGCGAGTTGTCTTCCAAAGTGAGGAAACTGCAGAATGAAAGGCTGCGAGCGGCTGCTTCCCCTGACCTCTGGCAGCCAGATCATAAATTGGATTTGCTGCAGGCAGGAAGCTGAGCAGCGGAGCAGCCCGTGTGTTCTCTGGTGCTTGTGGAAGCCACTCACATCACGATCCAAACTAAAGGTGTTTGTTTTCATAGTACAATATAGAAGTGGTTTAATGCTTTCTAATTGCTTTCTGGGAGGAACGAAAAAAATAAGTTTATGCATTTATGTGAGCCACTGAAAGATGTAATTCATTTCTGAACAGTCAGAGTATTTTTGAAACATATGCGGCAGCTTCAGATAGCTGGATTATTAAGAAACCACACTGGTACTATAAATTAAGTGTTATTTTGGAGTTTGTTCTTTTCTTTGCTGCCAGGTGTATGGGAAACTTGTGCATCTTTGGACCAGGGGGTCATTTCTATAGTGTTGTTCTTATCGTGTAAAGAATCCTACTGTAATGGCAATTATTTACACAAGAATGCATTAGGAAAATAATTAAAGTGACTGTACTCATTGAAAGTCGTCTTGGTGGCTTAGCAGCACTGATGCTGAGGGTAAAAAGAGTGCTGTATTTTACAACCAAAAACATGTTTTGGAATGGCTTTAAAACACCTGAAGAGACCATAAACATCCCAGGCTGTAACTGGCAGGTGGCTGCTGCTGCTGTGTGTGTGAGTGTGCAGCCACAGAGCCTGCATTTCCCCTCCTTATGGAGGTGAAATGAGCCAAAGGCATGTTAAGTTCCGTGGAAGCTTGGGTGGGCAGGGTGCTCTGAGAGCAGCCATCACCATGGTGGTGTTAGCTGTGTTCTTTGAGCTCTTGGCAGCTCTGGGTACTTGAGGGCTTCAGTGATGAAGGTGAAGCCCAAACTGGTTTGATTCCCATTTGAGCAGAGGAACTGCACTTTTCTGTACTGGACTGCTGCTCTTTGTAGGATGTTGTTGAAAAATAGCAGCTAGTTGTTTTTTTTTTTTTTAATCTTAATTTATAGAGCATCTCTTACACGTAGTTTCTTAGAGGAGTACTTTTTACTTGAAAGCAAAACCAGTACAGCTCAAGTGTTTCCATTTATAGCGTATCTAATTCTGGGAAAGTCTGATATAGCTGAATTGAAAACTGAAGACTAGACATAACCAGCTTTTTTTTCCCACTTGAGTGCTACTTCAAGTTATTCCTGATGAGCTACAGTGGCAAATTTTGCATTGTAATGGAAGTTGGAGATCTTTGTGGGGCTGTTTTTACCAATGCAAAGACTACAGATAGAGCTATTTGATAAAATGGGATACAGAATTCACTGGTGAGTGTGCCCCAAGTGCAGCCAGTGAGTGCGTGTGGGTCTGTGCTCCTTTCTTGTTCTTGGGTGTAGGCACTTGTATTCAGCAGTTGTTCTGGCTTTTTGTGGTATATGGAAATAATCATCTTAAATAGGAAATGGGTAAAGTAGAACTGTGGAAATGGCTTACTGAGCTTGTAGCGGGGTCCTGTATTAGTATTGTGTTATCACGTTATATTTGCAAGCAGTAGAAGTTGGCATTGAGAGAAGGGCTGCCAGGCCATGTGCAGATGCTAGGCTGGATTCATCAGGAGTTTCTGACTTGCGCTGGCTTGCTGGGTCTCCTGTTGTTTCCTTTTTAGTTTAGTGCAGCGACTTGTGAAGATCTCTCACTGCAGCACTGAGAGTTGAGGATGCAGTGGTTACTCAGCTGGTCAGCAGGAGGACTTCCTGCTGATGGCTTGGGCATCCTTGCTCTTCAGCTGGTATGCTGTGTATTGAGCATTCCCTTCCGTGCTCTGGTAGAAGAATGGCTGGTGAGATTTCTCCTTTTAGAACGTGGGCTGCCGTTGTTGCAGTGGCCAGATGTAAGAGCCGGGCAGCTGGCCGGAGGCAGCAGAAAACAGTGGCTGAGGTTGGTGCCGGAGGTTATATCACATAGCCTCTCTTCTCATCAGTCTTCTTGGTTATTGCATGAGCTTTAATTTTACAGGCCAGTAATTTGACCAAAGCTGTATTCTGCGGTTGGACTTCACTTTTGAGTAAGCTGATATTAAGTTTAAATTGATAGACAGAGTTACCAAAATGGCTTGGATGTTTGTGCTTTTTGCTGTTTCCTTCCTCTTTCCTACTTCTGTTCCTGGCAGCTGTGAGAACAGTCCTCCGGACGTCTCCACGAGTGGCACAGCTGACCCATTCCCAGCCCATGGTGGGATGGCTCGGCTGCATTCCCTGCTGTGCTGTGCACCATTCTGGTTGTCTTGGGTCATGCAGAGAGCTCGACAGGAAAGGACATGCTGGTTGTATGGTCCAGGGCTCATATCTGGAGTTGATGTTGGTTTACAGGTCCCTGAGTGTGCTTTGTGGTGTTGGTGCTGCCTGACACTGCTCATGGATCCTTTTTAACTTTATGTTTATTTATATATTTACTCCATCTTTTTGTGAGCTGCTGGTGGTTGGTTCCTTGTCTCCCTACCTCACCACCATACCTTCCCCTACTCCTGCATTTGTTTTCTTTCTTCCATTTTACTTCTTTGTGCTGTGCAAATAGATAATTAGAGAGTCTCCTTCAAAGCAGATGGCCAGCAGGCAGGTTGTTTTGGAGCTGTGTGCTTTTTTGTAGCTGCATCTCGTGCTGGTGGTGCTCTCTGAGCTGCTGGCATGTGGAGGGAGGATGACTGCTCTCATCTGGTTCCTATTTCTGATGTCCGTGTAGTGGAGCCTTGTGTTTCTCTTTACAAATAATAGCTGTCAGAGTTCCCTGAAATTTCACATGTATTTCTTAGCTTAGAATCTTTAGATCAAGCAATAAGCTGTTGAGAAATACGAGTTACTAATGGGAATGCCAAGTGGTAATGCCAGTGAGTGAGAAGCAGGGATGAAATGTCACTGAGGAGAAAATGCAGGGTCTAAAGGTAGCAAAACAATTTTTTAAGGAAACACTATTTCAAAGGCTGAGGTCTTCTGAAAACAATTTGGTGCCAGAAGCTTAACCTGTTTTTCATAAACATGGTTGCTGTTTGGAGCCAAAACAAACAATTAAGGTCCTTAAGTGAACCTAAGTGAGGAATCATAGCTGCCCTCGCACAAATGCTGTGAGCATGGCTCAGCAGTGGGGCTCAGAGCGCAGGGCTTTGCAGCCACTGCTTCTTCAGCACTGCAGATCCTGGAGCTGCATAAGGAAGATGCTTTGCAGTGAGATCTCAGGGTGATGCGTGCTCTAACCTAGGCACCAAGGTGGCTCTCACTTGGTACAGGCTCCTGTGATGAGAATTTGTAGGGAGCAGTTAAATTTGTGGGATGCATTTGTGGAACTGGGAAACTCTCAGGGGTCTGTTGGGGTCTCGGGCAAGTTGTTCTGTTGTGCTTCGATCTGTTCCAGAAAGAGAGGGCTTTCAATTACAAGCAAAATCCCTCTCTCACAGACAATGACTGTGAATTTCTGAGGGACACTGTGGTCATGTTGTTGGACTTAGATGTGTGCTCCTTCCTTGGCACGGTAGGGAGGCAAGCAGTGAAGGTCACAGGCTAGAGAAAGCTGTGAGAGTACTGTTTTCTTGCATGTTCATTTAGTCATCAGCATGGAGAGACAGGTGAGGATTACTTACAGCCCCAGATTGAAACAGTTTCAAGTTAACTTTAAATTTACCTCTATGAACAAAGGAAGGGTGGTAGTTTTGTTTTTTTTTCTTCCTTTTTTTCCCACTGTGTCTTCGAGGGAAGTGTCAAACTGTTATTTATGAGCTGTTGCAGATATTGGACTTCTGCATGACATCTTCACCTCGTAAATGCCTTGTTGGAAGAAGAGGAATAGCTGGCACTGTTATTTTCCAGTTCTCCAGCTCCCACAGCTGGACCCTGCTTATCTGACTTTGCCGTGGGCAGCCTGGAGGTTCTCTCTGGATGAACCTGGGGAGAGTTCGGTGACACAGATGAGCTGGATGTGTGCTCAGCTCACTATAAACAAAATATTTGTCCTTAAACATTAACCAAAAAGGAAATGAAGCAAGGAAATGTTAGTGATACTCCTTAAGGAATGTCAGTAACAGTATCAGTGTTGATTCTTTAAAAAAAACAAAACAAAACCACCAAACCCCAGTACAACACAACATCATCTCTGCCTGCTGAAATACTGTGCTGTTTTCTTAGCAGACGCAGTTTTCACCCACACCAATGAATTCCTTTACAGTGAGTGTACCTGCTGGTTTTAGGTACAGCACTACTTTGGCATGTTAGAAATGGGCCTTTTCCTCAACGCTTCGGATCTAAATCATAAATTCAGTGCAAAGCTCTGCGGAAAACAGAGTGCGGAACCACTCTGAGAAAGATTTATCAGCAGCAAATGCACTGAGCTCTGAGTACGGGGTTCTACTGCAGCCCCAGACTTTCTGATCCTGCAGATCCTTGCGTCAAATGTACAGTGAACTTTTATGCCTTCAGCATCTTTCTATCCTCTGATGTTTTTACTGCATTTGTACACGTGCAAGTGTGGCAGCTTCACAGCTTTGTCAGGCAGGAAGGCATCTTGCTGTATGGGCTGCTTTGGTCTCTTTACGTCAGAAAATAAGTGTGGTTTGTGTAATGAACTGTGCCTGTTTTAGATCTGTTACTTGTTTCTGTGCAAGATGGGAACTGGCTTTATTTGTTGGTGGTTGGTTCAGCACAGAGAATGTCAAGCTGAGACAGCCAGAGTAAGAAACTATCCTTCCTGATTCTTGGCCTTTGGCGCAGTATAAGGGACTGCATCAACAAGCGACACTTTTTCCTTGCTTATTTTTACACACTGTAACCACTGTTTTTCCATAGGTTCCCCTTGCTGATGATGTGGCTGAGCTGTTGCATTGGGGACCATTTGCTGAGAATCGGGGACTGGGGGCTGACAGTGTTTGGCTGTGATTGTGCACTGAGCTAAACCAAAATGGACCCTTGGCAGCCGCCCTCGTGTGGAGGTGGGCACGTTCCTGTTCAGCTGTGAGTTTCTGTTAAAATTCAAATGCTGAACTTCTTCATTAAAAAGAGCTTGCCCCTCTTCCTGCAACTTCAGCTAGTGTGGGAGCACTGCTGACAAGGCAGGCTCTATATGTATGTAGTGAAGGCATTTGCAGTGTCGGATTCCTCTGTCTGGTAGGTGGATGTAGGCTTTTTCTTAGTGAAATTGGACCTGGTTTTGTTCGTGTTTCAGTTGCAGTAGCCGAATGACAGAATCTTTCTTAATAGCTTCAGCAGGGAGGAATCAGATGGCAGTGTTAGCGAGAGCAGTGATTTAATAAGTACTTAACCCTACAGGAGAATAAACCTTGATTAATGCAGATGAATTTAAAATATTTAGAGGCACTTGAAGCTTTTAACTGGCTGTTGTGCGAGTAAATGACTGGCAGTTAGGGCAGGATCATAAACTACCACGTGCCTCCTGATCGGTCACCCTGCAGCCAACAGATGCTGCCCTGGTTGCAGAGGTAGAGCCCCACGCAGGGGCACACGGCTCTTGGGCAGAGCACAGGAAAATTCCTGACATATTTGACAGCTTCTTTGGAAAGCAGCTTTGTGTGTTTGTTATCACTTGGTTTAGGAAGTAAAAGTCAGGCTCTGTGGCATACAGAACCAGATGATGAGCCTAATGCTGGACTTCTGCACTTATAGCTATGGTAAATCGGGGTTTTTATTTTTCCAAAAGTAAGGAGGGGCTTCTTGCTCTGTTTTGGGATTTTGACACGTGTTACCAAAATATTTGCATTGCAATCACGTGTATTCTTTCATCTTAAAAGTGGGAAATAAAAACATATTTGTTCCTATATGTAAATGCTCTTTTCCCACCCAAAAAAAAAAAAAAAAGTTTACTTTGTAAATCCAGTCTGCTTTGCTCCTCAGAGTGAATGTCTGTGAACTGCAGCTGAGGAAGGCGCACACACTTGCAGGTTATTGTAGTACCAAATAGAGGGGGATCTGGGCTCTCCTCAGTGCTCGTGGGGTTTGTTAAGGCAAGTACCCCATGCAGCACTTCAGCGACCTTCTTAGGAAATGCCGTTCATGCCGGAGCGCATAACCTTCCTCCGGCCCCTTCCCCAGCATAGGAGGGGCTGCGGGATACAAAGGAGCCTGGGAAAGGGAACGCAAATTCTTCGGTACAAAGGAAGCTCAGAGTCCCATGGCATAGACATAGGTCTCTCTGTCTTTCCCCTTGAAAATGTTTTTCTTTGCCCTGTAATCAGTGAATTTTTTCCTTATTAATTTTACTTTGGGTGGAGGGAAAAGGGAAAGATCTATTGTTCGGCTGGAAGTCGCTGCCGGGGGCACAATTGGGCTATTGTTGGGCTGTAATTCTAGTCTGGGCTCCAGGGAGGTGGAGAGGAAGAAGAGGAATATGAAGAAAAACAAGTATTAAACGAGCATTAACTCTGTGATCTGCTCCCGTTGTTTACCTGAAGAGCTGGAGCTTTCATCTTTTTTTTTTTCCTTTCCTTTTTTCCTTAGGGCTGATGAAATGCAGCATTACTACAAATGGTGCTGCTGCTCCTTTGTGAGCATCTCAGCGAAGGGAACGAAGGGAACTTCTTTTCCTCCAGTTGAGAACGTGCTGTTAGTTATTTTTCTCAAGCCAAAATCAGAAGTGTCAGCTGAAGGCAGAAACAGGTCTCAGTAAGGGAGTCAAAGATCCCCGTTCTTTGGGCCATTCTTCATTTAATGCAGAACAATAATAATTTTCTTTAATGTCCGATAAAGAAATATACTTATTATCATAGTGTGTTAACAGAGCTATAATTAAGATTGTTCTTGTCACTTTTTTTTGTATACCACCTTCCTTTGGGAGATCTTAATGGTTGAAAACTACTTTGTATTTACATTCGGCAAAAAGAGGCTTGGGGACTGCAGAAGTTCACTAGTGTGGTTGGCCTTGCAGGTCTTCTACATGAAACTGAAAATAAAACTAGAAAAAGGAGTACAGATATTCTCTGGATCAGCTCAAGTGCTGCTCAGGCTGTGTCCAGAAGCACAGACAAGCATGTCCCTATGAACTGCTTGGAAGCTTCCACCTGCCTGGTGTTTTGAAACACCCTAAGTGGCTTTGGGACCTCACAGCACTCTTGAGAGCACAGCAGGCTGCTGGCACCACCAGCCTGGTGGATATGCTTCTGCTTTGCAAAAGGGAGCCTCTTGTGTGCTTGAATAGTCTCATTCTTTTGATTAAAATCAGAAATGGTCATTTTTCATGTGTGTTTGTTTCTTTATGATGCTATTGATCTTGACTTCTGACTACTAAATGGTGAAGCTCCCCAAATCCTGTGAGAAGTCACACATGCCCTACTGCAGACTTCAGTGCTCGGTTTTCATTTCAGTTGGTTTCTTTCTCCAAGAGCTACCAGTTTCAGGTGATTTCAGGTATTCCACAACTCATTTTGTGCTGTGGATTCTTTGTGTTTCAACTAAATAATCTTGTTTTAAATTAGTGTTTCCTGAAGGAAACCATCCAGTGTAGTGAAGTGCTCTGTCAACAGTGCATGCTCTTGTAGCAGCAGAAGGGGACAGATCCGTTGTCGTTACCTGGAGCTGGTGCTGCAGATTCCCGTGAACAGGGCTTTCTGTTCACCACTTCTTCCTTGCACAGATGGATCTGTTTGTTTTTGATTAAACATTAATCAAAAATCAATTTATGACTCCACATAAGTGGCGTTAGATAATTCTTCTTTTATCCACGGTAAATGAAAACATTGTTCAAATGTGAACAAACAGCATTCGTGGCTTGGTTCGAGTTTGAAAGTAGATTGGGACAGCAGATCTTAATTAAAATTGCAGATTTCATTAGAGGATGTGTTATTTCATGAGAATAGTTAGAGCATAGCAGGATAAAAAAAAAAAGGAAGTAAACATCTAGATGTTTTGCAAAAAGCAAGAAAGTAAGGCTAACAGAGATCTATCAGTAGATTAAATCATCTTGTTTATTGAGCAGGGAGGGAGGAGATTCCTGAGTAGGTAAAGAGCAGCCTGGAAGATGATGGAAAATTTGGGCAGCCCGCAGGATTTTGGGGTCTGAATGCTCCGATTCACTTGAAGGGTGAACTGAACATCCACCCTGAGAGCTCCAGAACACAAACAAATTCATTTCAAGTACAGATGCTGGCTTGGAGGTAGATGAGGAGATTTTGTTGTTGGTGTGCTGCTGATAGATTGGTGCGCTCATGGATTTCAGAAGCGCTCAGATGAAGCTTGCTGCACAGGTGCATGAAAGCTGGGCAGAGGCCATTTTAAATATTCTGAAAGTATATGTTCTGGGGATTACTGTGCCAGGAAGGCTTCTCTAGGACAGCAGCTAGAATTTCTTGTTTTCTGCATCTGTACCTTTTTTCCCTCAATGCAAAAAAAACATGCAGTTCTCCACGTGAAAACCAGTAATATGTTATTTGCTCCACTTCAGGTAAATGGGTCTTGGCGTAATCCTTACCACAGGATAGAAGGATAAGACCAGAATCCACCCAGCCTACCTAATTTGTAACAAATGTCTGTTGTAATTTTACCAGGGGGAAAGCTGATGTGCCATTAGTTATGTGCATGGTTAAAAATTAGCTGCTGTGGAAAGCAGTGTGTTCTGTGACCCCACTGTAAGCACACCTGCTGGTTGTGTGAAATGCTGAAATTAAGTGCTGTTCCCCAAATTAATCAAGCATTGTTTGTGTTTAAATGGTAGTAAAGGCAGCTGGTTTATAAGTATATTGATCAACGTAAATATATTAGTTTTATTTTAAATGAGCCGTGCAACAGCTTTAAGGACATGCAAACACATTGCCCTGCAGCTTTTTCATGGCCCCTTGGGAGCTGTAGTTGACACTGGTATAGCGATGGGAATCTGTATCACTTGAAGATAGAGCTTATGGTGAGGGAGCTGCTGTCGTCTCAGTGGGTCCCTGTCATCCTCTCTGAGCCATGTCCAGATTTATTTCATTCGTTTGATGTGAAGGCATCAGAGTCTGTATTCACCATGTTATCTGTACACGTGTGATACAGCGTGACTGGGAGAAACTTCTTGGCCGGCTCTGACTTGTTCTGTTTGTTACTTTTGTTTGCACCCAGAGTGCAGGGAAGAGGATGCTGAAGCTTAATTCAATCCTCTGTTATCGGGCTCAGTGCCGCTACTTTTGCTGCCAAGAAAGCCCACAGCTGATGTGTAGGCAGGAGCAGCGTGGGAGTTTCAGAATACACAGCATCTTCTAATTGATGCTGGATCTGTGAAGTGCAGCTTGTGTAACAGGCGCTACCTGATCTCTTGTCCCCTCCAACAGGCATGTTGCTGATCCATATGAGCCATGGAGGTGTTTCTTGGTTTTGGAGAGAACTGCTTGGCTGATCAGAGATGTCTTGCTGCTGATTTGCCTGCAGGCTTCCAAATGGAAGCCATTTTCAATTGATTCAGAATGCTTTCTTGTCTACACAAAAGGTTATTCTTCTGCTTTTAAAGGTTTTCAGGAAGAGAAGGAAGCATACAGATAAGGGAGGGTACGGCAGTGTTTGGTATGCAGTAAACAGTGGCAGCTCACACCAAATCACATGCAGCTCTTGCTGCTTTTCCTTGAAGCTGCATGGATATGTAAAGAACTGCTCAGCAGGTATTTTGGTGATGTGCTGCTTTGCAGGTGTTTTGTCCAGTGATACAGCGTTTGCTTTCCCTGGTGGCCTGGGCTCCTGTTCAGCCGGGCCAAGGCTGCTCCCAGTTCAAGCACAAGCAGTGCCAGGACGGCCTTGTAGACTCTCCATAGATATGAAGTCAGTTGTGTGTTCTCTCTTCTTCGCTCTCTCTGAAGTTGCTCTAAAATAAGTGTTTGGTTGATTTCAATTCCTATTAATGCAACTTTGAGGTTACTTCACAGGTTTTTTTTCTTCTCTAGTAAGGTCTGCAGTCTTGGTTCTCATCTCCTTTGCTGTCCCTGCACCTCTTGTGCTTCAAGACAAGAAGTGGTAGCGAGGGGTTGGGGCAGCACAGGGTTACTTTTCTCTCTTCCTTGTTCTCCCCATGCAACTTCCTTTTTTTAAAAAAAAAAATCAACAAATTTTAAGTTTTACAGACATGCTGATTCTTACTTTGGAGAAGATGGAAACAAAATGTTTAAGATATTTCATTTAAATGGACTTTCTTGGTTTAATTTGGTGTTTCCTGATGTGTGGGATGCAGCACTGGTAGCAGTGTCTGTATGCAGCTGTGTAAGGATGAAGTTCCTGAAGTTCCTGTGTTCCTGAGTTCCTCTGCAGTGCTTGAGGAAGAAATGGAGGCCAACTTTTTGTTCCCTGGAATGCTGTGTGTGTCGTCATTGACTTGACAAAGGAAAAAAGACGAGCTGCCCTGTGGCTGTGCAGCAAAAAGGAAGGCAACATTTTCCCTGGCGATCTGATTTGTAGAATGTTCCTTATGCTCTGGGCTCCTGCTGCTGGGGAACTTTTTCTTAGTGTTTCCTACAATACGAATAGCTTTTAAAATATGACCCGGGGTCCATTGTGTCTAGAATATTCCAAATGTTTTCAGAGCTGCAGCACAAACATGCCCAACTCTGTGCCTCCCAAAATAAGCACCTGGAGGGAAGTGTGGGGCCGGCATGGAGCTGGGCCTCACGCTGCCACACTGTCTCCCCACACAGGCTGCATTCCTCTCCTGAAAGCCACCTTTCAGGCCCATGAAGTTGCATTGTGTAAACATGTTCAGCAATAACTTACTCTCTTGTAAAAGGCCAAGCTAATCCTCCATCCCGGTTGGAGCTGCCTTAGAGGTTAGGCTGAGCCATGCATTTTGTGTCTTCAACAGACGTGACATCACGTGAGTAGCAGCAGAATGTGGTCAGATAGCATTTGAAACCAACATAACAATTCTCTCCCGAGAGGCAACGACACTGGAAATGTTCACCCCTCATCTGTATGTTGTCAGGGTAAATACCAAGTGTTGGTTTTGGTGATGTTTCAGTATGAGTGGAAAACACTGCTAATTTCAGTGTGCTGATAATCCATCCTCCCCTTTTCTTTTTTCTTGGGAAAAAGAGGAAGCACTGTAAAAGAAAGGTGGAGAATAATCTGTACACATCCACCTGCGTAGAAAATAAGTGGAATTATGTCCTGTAACTCAGAGTACTTGTGAAAATTGTTTTAAGCAACTTTATTAAGTCCTTCAGGAAAAACACGTGATTGATTTTTATTTTTCCCCTTCCTATTCCCTTACAGTTTTTAGGGCAGCCCCAAAAGCTCCGTGTTGTTGCTATGGCCTGCAGTAAGCTCGCCTGAGCAGGGACAGGGCATCTTTGGGGTTTACCTCTGTCTGCAGCCCTGGAGCTTGTTTACTACTTTCCACTTGGAATAACAGGGCCAGTCCTTGGGATCCTCCCTGTGGAGCAGGATTGGCTTCTGCTGAAATAGCTCTGTGGGGCTGGTGGGTGCTGCCCCAGGAGTTGGGGTGCTGCCCAGGGGCCGTGGGGATGCTGCAGAATCCCTGGGAGTGTGAGTTCAGCCCATGTCTGCTGTCAGATGGCAGCGAACAGTGAGCCCCTTCTCAGGAGTGAGGTGTTTTTAAGCCTATATTTGGATGCTGCACCTCTTCTAAATTTGGCTTTCTCCTCATTAATAAAAGAGCTGTTTTAATTGCCCTCTAGGGAAAAAACACAGGGTGGGTTATTTTGGTGTGTTTTTTTCCGCCCCCCCACCTTTTAGAAAAGACCAAGGTCTGTTTTGACCAAG
>JAOWBP010004028.1:14117494-14130868 GCA_028571105.1 Tragopan temminckii | reverse complement strand
CACTTTTAGAATTTGGAAGACAGGCAGATTAGATCTTGCTTTAAGCAACAGTGCAGGGAAAAAATAACAACACTCCAATATCTTGGTTGTGAAAGCAAGGAAAGGAAAAAGAACTTGGTTGAGATCTGCTTATTGTTCCCATCTGCATTCCCTCAGTGGGAAATTCACTCTTTGCTGTGGAAACAGTAGAACAGTATGGTGCTGATCATAAACTTTTCCCAACCAATTTGCTTACCTGGTGTCTAAGATAAAGTAAAAGTGGCCTTGACGCCTGCTGGGTGCTGTGTGTGCGCCTGAGCTGTGTTTGTTTGTGTACTGAATTCATACTGGCGTGGAAAGGACAAAATGGACTTGTTTTTTTCCTCTTTCTCTCAAGTGCCAGCTGCAGCGATGCCAATCTGAGTTGTGCTGGGCAACATAAGCTGTTTTGAAAGAGAATGCAGTTCGTGCTGCCCGTTCTCATCAATAAGTCGTGTTTATTTGCACCTTCCTGCTCGCTGCTATTACGCACGTTGGAGCAAATGGAGGAATGTACAATCTATTGGTTCCTGTTGACTGTGGTTTAAGGCAGTTGTTTTCTTCACTCGGCTTTCTGTTTGCTCTCATTTCCGTGAGATGTGAGTAGCTGTGGGAGCTTTTAACGGGGCTGATTGCTTCATCTGCAGAAAACCTGAAAGGTTGGTTGGTTTTGCAGCACCAAACAGTGTCCCTGCATCCTGTAGGCACTCTAAATAAAACAAATTGAGCACACATCGTTATTTATTACAGCTTGGGGAGCCTCAAGGTTGTTTTGAGGGAATTTCTGGGGTGGGAAATGAGTGATAGATGACGGAAAGAAGTGGGGAGGGCCACTCGAAGTCCACTGTATCCAACTGAAATGTGCCTGTTGTTGTTGGTTCCATTTTCTGATGGGAACTGTTGTATTCTTTTCAGCTGGGAAGGAGAGCAACAGCTATGCTGTGTGTTGGGAGGGCTGCCCGTGCCATGGGCCTCTGGCTCCCCAGGAGCGTGCTTTCTTGCTGCCTGTGCTAGTGTGGCATGCCCTGTTCCAAGGGAGGGAGAGTATTAATTTTGGTGAAAACATATCCCAGGACTAGAGGGCTCACCACAACAGTATGTTCTAGAAGAATATTCATTTTACTGAACAATGAACATCCTCTGCCTCATGCCTTACCTTGGTGGTCTCTGAGCATCTCCAGGTGCTGCATGGTGCTGGGCTTCCTTCCTCTGGCCAGTCCCTGCTCTTCTCTTCCGTATCCTTGGCAGTTGCTTTAGGCTGATCCTCTGTGGCATTTGTACCCAGCTGCTGTCTGGCAGGGCATTACACAGGCTTTTAGCACGGTTTTGGACTTTAGCCACCAAATGCTGGGGAAGGGGGATGTCCAGGTAGATTGCTTGGTCAGTGTTTCATGTGCTTGAAGACTGAGCTGCTGGTGGGCTGATTGCAGGTTGGAGATATCCTCTGAGCCACAGTTCGGAGTGCTTCGTGGCACCATGCCTTTCAATGAGAGATATTCTCATGTGGCATCTGTGATAAAGTGCAGTGTTGGGGTGCAGGGGATCAAAAAGCTTTGCATGTAAGCCAAGCAGATGTAGCTGAACATCAGCTGGATTTGTACGGTGGGAAGAAAATAGTTCACAGAACAACTTAGGAAGACTTTCAAGATCCTTGGGAAGGTCTGCCAGATAAAAAGAGGCTGGTAATAAGTAGGATGTAAACATGGAAACACATGGCTTTAGTGAAGTGCTCTCCAGTCAGATGTGCTTGCAGGCCAGGCTTAATGCCCTGGTCTTGACTCTTGGTGGAAGTTTATATAGGACCAGCCAAATAGTCTAGTGGTGAGAATGACTGTATGTGTGACTATATGACTGTATAGAATTCTACAGAGAAAGTTGTTGATCACTTTAAATTCATAGTATCAATGTTGTGTTAAAGTGAACCTTTAATGAGATCAGGTTGGTAATTTCAAAATGTGCCACGTTTTTATGTCTTAGCTGCTGGAAGGTACGGAAGTTCTTTGATATGGTAGCTTTTTTTTTTTATAGGATATTTGCCAAAAATGAGATACCAGTTTTAGAGTGCAGGAGAGAATGGAGAGGGAATAATGCACCATTGTCAATGTGTTAGTAGTACTTGTTTCTATAGCAATATGAAGATTTTCTACAAGTCATGTAACCAAGTGGCTTCTTCAGTTCTTTGGAGATGACTTTACCCATATTTCTGTGATCAGAACATGTTACTGCGTGTATTTAACATGCATATTTCCTTCTTGCAGCCTTTATTCTGTAGCTGTTTAATTCCAGCTCTGGCCGTGAATCACTGGAACTGGATTTTCTGAGTAACATCTCCAGTCTCTCCATTCTTACCATATACCGGGCAAAAGAAATCAGGTCTTGTGTAGGCTGTGCATTTGAAGTCAGCTGTTTGAAAGACCAGACCAAAGTTTAGACCATTAAAATGCAATATTTTAAAAAACCTGTCATGTAGAAGGATTAGCATTCCAAAAATGACTGTTTTTTTTTCTGTCTTTGTGGATAAATTTAGACGGCTAATTTTTTCAGTAGTTGGCTGGGAGAACATCCTCCCTCCCTCCTCGGGTTTCTGCTCAAAGCTGGGTTTTTCCCTTGTCTTTCAGAAATGCTTTATGTGAAGGATGCGTTAAGAAAGGAGAAAAAAAAAAATAAGGATTGAATATCGTTTCAGAAGGAGAGAAAGAATCTTAAAATAATAATAAAATAGTATCCCACAGTTGGCAGCCTGGTGCTTGCCCGCATGCGACTGGCCGGGTGCCAGCCTTGGCAGGGCCGGCCGCCACGGCTTGCCAGAAGTCTTCCTCTCCTGGCCGTGCTCCCCTCCATGAGACGGATGGCTCGTTCACCTGATGCTTCTGTTCCAGGGCTGCTGAAGTCCCAGCATCTTGGCACTGATAAGAGCACTTTGTCTGTCCAAACTGTGCAATAGCCGTGATGTCAACGCGGGGCCGTTTCAGGGAGCTTTCGCTCTGTGTCACTCCATGTAACACTGAGATAACTCATGGTAGAAAGCCTTATTGCCACCTCCTTAGTGTGAAGCTGTCCCAAAAGTAGCTGCTGTAAATATAGTGATGATTTATTTCTTGCCTTTTTTGTATTGTTTGAGGATTTCCTAACCTGGCTTTTAGTTTGCAATTTCAATTCAGCATCTCGGAGATTTTAATTGAGAGTGATGAGTCTTGAGTTGGGTTCTCTTGGAATTCTTCTTGCTTCTTTTTAAGATTTGCATTTAGTTTTCCAGTACCTCCTTTCTGTGTGATAGGTCTGCCGGAGCTGCTCAGTGAGCAGCTATCTGGAAGTGATATATTCTGCATTTTTGAGTAATCCTGTCTTAATAGCATTTGGAAGATCTCTTGAATTGCGTTGACAAGGAAAACTTTTCATTTGAAGAAATCAGAGGGAAGGTGAAGCACAGAAGGTCAGAGAAACTACTGCTGTTATTTTTGCTCTGGTAAATTTGATTTGTGGCTTCTGGTATTCTTGTCATGTCATTCTTTGAAGAGCTGCTGATTATTTGGTACTTTCACTCCCTGAAAGTAAACAGTGAGGCTCTCTGGTCTAGTCAAGCCACTGCCATCTCTTCAGTAAGATCATGAAGCTGCTTACGGGTCTGCTTTTCCCTAGGTCTTGTTTTGGCTTCTTCCTTCCATGGCTGCACTCCAAGGTCTCTGAAATTTTCCATTATCTTGGTAGCTCCACGTGATGACAATTAAGTATTTCTTGCCCTTGTGGTTGTCAGCAAGGATTTGTTCTTTTTATCTTGTGTACAGCCATCAGCCTTTGTGATTCAAGGCACTTTTGTACCTAGCTGTTAAATTCTGTCCCAAAATGTCAGCCCACCATTTGTTTATGTTTGTCTGATGTTCTTGCAGACTCCAGTCAACAAGTATTCAAATGTAATTCAGTTGGTTTTTTTTTTTTGCAGGCTTTCATTTTCAGTGTTTTGCTGCAGATGTAGCAGCCTAAGTAGCACGATGTGGGAGGGGGGGAGTAAGGCTGATGTTATGTCGTGAGGCTTCTGAGCAGGGCTGTCTCAGGGACCTGGCGTTTTAGGCAGATAGGACTTCGTGTTGTTCGTTCTGTATCCTGTACACACAAAAGTTCTTGTCCTGCCTCTTCTAAGAAACAGGATGCCCGTATTGTCTCCAGGCTGAGAACTTTGCCAACATTAGCAACAAGTGAAAAATAGGGCTGAGAGAAAAATGAGGTTGCTGAGCTTTTAAAAAATTATCTCCACAGCGTTTTCAGCAGTTCTCATTCAAATGACTGCCAGTAAAACTATTCCTATGAATAGTTTTCTAGTGAGCTAGAAATCCAGCTCACTGATTACCTTGTTCACGTGAACTCGAATATCCTCCTTTGCTTCGCTTTGTACTCCTGCAGACAGCAGTCAGCAGATTTACAGAGAGATGCAGGGAATCCTATTTATACACCAGTCTGTTCCTGAATTGCAGAGGCACTAAGGCAGTATGGAAGTCTTTCCCAGGAATGAAATCATCTCGCTCTTTTTCTACTACGTTCACGTGGACACTTAGTGCGGCAGCCTTTGTTTTTTGCAAGTGTCTGCCCAGATGGAAACATGCAGTGCTGCTTCAGTAAATCTAGAACTTTGGGGAGGAACGGGGACATGCGCTGCTTCTTAGTAGGGCTCTGAACTGGGAACATTTCTACTGCACTAACTGGGGGCTCACTCAGAACAGCAGTCCGTTTGCTGGCAAGGCACACTTTCTTGTTTGTGTGTTTGTTTTTTTAACTCCGTAGTAGTTGTCAGTGTGGTAGTGCTGTGTACCTGAATGTGCCTTACTGGGTGGTGTGTGGGCATGCTTCTCTCCTTTTACACCGATGCAAGTAACCATCAATAAGACACTTCACACCAATATCCTTTTTTATTTTTGTTGATGTGTGATGTAGGTGTTTTTTCCTTCTTCAGAGGAAATCAGGTATACCCATGCTGTGCATTCTGTAGCAGTCCTCACTCCTGCTAAGGGTTTTGGAAGTAGCTGTCCGTACAGAAATGCCCTCACTTTGACCTGCTGTGGTGTGTTTGTGCTGCCTTCACCTGGTCTGCCAGTTTGGCTAGCAGGACATGCAGCACCACCTTCTGCAGGTTGAATTTCCTCTGCAGAACGTTTCCAGTGGTGATCGTAGAAGCCGGTTGGTACTTGGATGCCAGCCTCGACTTGCAGTATTGGCAGCTGGGGCTTCTTTTAAAAAGGGGCCGGGGGAAGTGCAAAATATTGAAGCAAGATCAGTACGAACTCATTTGGATTACAAATGCAGAATTGTCTGATGTGTGTCTTATGAGTCCACGTGGGGGTGGGCACTGGCTTTTTGTAAGCAACACGTAGATCCTGATGCAGAGCTGTGAACCATTTTGATTTTTAATGCGCAGAGGAATTTAAGAGTTTTCTGGTTTGTTGCACGAGTTGAACAAAATTTCCTCTCAGAAATTCATGCTTTGCCACATGGCAGATTTTTGGCAATCAGGAAGAGAAAGTTGCAGTGCAAAATTTCTTTTGTGGAATTGTTAACAGTATCTTAAAACGTGTTTCCCTGCAGGCTGGGCTCTGTTGCTTCCGTGTTCATTCTGGGACGTTAGCTTCTTTGCTGGTCGTGTGCTTTTTGCTCAAGTAGCTCAGTTTAAATGTCTTGTGGTGCTTTGCTTGGATCATACTGGAGTTGTACTACTGAAATGCTGCTCTACGCTGTTATTATTGGTACTGTTTTTTAGCTAAGTTAGAAAGTGGAAAACAGTCACTTAATGCAAACCAGATTTCCTATCTGTGTTTGTTTACAGAGCCTCTGGCACACAGCTCGCATGGCTAAAGGGCCATACAAAGCTGCAATCAAAATGTTGTTGTTACATAAATATAATGCTGCCACTTCTTTTGATGTAACAATAGTGAGATTGTCTGGTGACGATTCTGCTCTTTGTTCATTTCTTCCAAGCCGAAATGCTTTCACAGAAAACGAATATCTCAATAAATTTGCACTTTTTTTTTTTTTTTTTTTTTTTTTTTTTTTTTTTTTTTTTTTTTTGGGTACTTTATGTATTTTGTTCTCCAAACCTGGAATTTGGGGATAAGGCAGAATTCTGTTACGCTCTTCAGGGAGAAATAGCAGTGCCTCTGATTGCACAGTATTTGATGTTTACCATCTGTACTTTATTAAACCTCATTCTGCATACATAAGCAACATTGGGATGCTACATTGGGGTTGACCTAACCATGTGTGCTATAGTATAGCAATGCTTTATTGTACAAGTGTAATTAAGTTGTTTAAAGGAGGCTTATTTTCTTGCCAGTAAAGACCAATTTGAAGTACAAATGGGAAAGACAAGGAATGCTTAGAAAGACAATAAGTTAGCGCTCAAAAAAAAAAAAACACCAAAAAAACCCATAATTCTAGGGCTTTGGGATGGAGGAGTATTGAATTGTTTCCATTATCCTTATGTTGTTCTTCTTTTCAAAGCTGCATTATTTCATTGGCTCATGTTATGAATTTCATCTGCAAAAAAGATATTTTCAGGCAACTGAAACAAGAAAAAAACAGTCAGTTCTGTCAGTTTTAAAGGAATTGGCTCTTCTACAGAGTTTCCCTAGAGCCCAGGCAATGAAGACGTAGATTTGTGCAGATTGGGGTTTTTCTATAATACCATTCCCCTTACTTCACAGCAGCTCACATCCCTTGCCTTCTCTCTTGCAGTGTGCCCCAGCTCATGTGGCAAGAGAGCCTGCACAGACCAGAACGAGTGTTGCCATCCTGAGTGCCTGGGGAGCTGCACAGCACCCGACAACAACACTGCTTGCGTGGCCTGTCGCAACTACTACTACGAAGGGGTCTGCATGCCCACCTGCCCTCCCAACACCTACAAGTTCGAGGGCTGGCGCTGCGTGACCAAGGAGTTCTGCTCCAAAGTCCCTGCCACTGAAACAAGTGAATACGAGAGGTTTGTGATTCATAACGATGAGTGCATGGCAGAGTGCCCCTCTGGATTCATACGCAATGGAAGCCAAAGGTAATGAAACTTTCTTAAAGTCCGTCACAGCATGTTTATTCCCCCCTCCCTACTCTGTGGCAGCCTTGTGATGCAAGTTGCATTTGGTGGAAGACGTGTTTTGGAATTTCATCACTTCCCAGAAAAGGCTTGCTCAGACATCATTTTAAAAGTCTAATTATGGCCTGTGCACATCAGTTCATGCTGCTTGTTCTGAAAGGCTTCAGAAGGTCAGAACAGTGCAAAACCAGGTTTTGAAGGAAAGAAAGTGAGAGCCAAGGAAGACAGGGCTGGAGACTGGCAGATTACCATTGTCACACTCACAGCAAGCTAGGAGCTGTCTTGTTTCACATGTTATTTGCTTTATGTATACTTACATTTTAGACATGTGTTCTTTAGTAACTTTATTTCCTTCTTTTCACTCTTTCCAGAAAATAGCAATGATGTTTTAGAAGAGAACAATCGTAAATTTGGTTACAAAAATGTTGCAGATGACATTATACAGAATAAATTTCTGCAAGGATGTAACTCACGTCCACTTATTTCATTCTGACAGTTGGATTGATGTGTACTTAACACTTCCTTATTTTACGTAGGGTTAAGCTAACAGCCTCAGTTGTCTGCTGACCCAGACCTCTATAAGTAAGGGAAGGTTCTTCAGTACTGTGCTAAACAGATGCCCTTTTAAGATGCTATAAGAGCGGGGTTTTTGGAAAGATGGTTGTGATGATACCTGCACTGGCTGTGTGTCTGTGCATGGCATTTATCTGTTCGCTCAAGCAGCAAGGCAGTCCCTGGTTCACATTTGGTTGTAAGCAACTTAACACTGGGTTTGCTCAAAGCCCAATATTCACCAGAGAAATCTTTCACTTATCTACCTGAGGTTGTAGTCCCAGCTGTTTGAGCTGCTTACACTGAAATGCATGACAGTTCTATCTTATCTCAGTGTAGCGCTCAGCTGCAGAGATTGAAAGGAGCTGTAACCCAAGGCCAGAGAATGTTTTCTTCCCCAGAGGTGATGTTAACAAATAGTTGCAAATGGAAAGCATTTCCCGCATTCTTTGTACGTTTAGTTGAATGCCTCTTGCTTGTGTCTGTAGCTTTTAGTGGTTTGTGGCATGTTATAGTGCAGGATTTTGAAATAGGACCTTACAAGTAAGAAAAGGAAGCTGCCTTCTTTATACTCTTCCCACACGAAAAATGGCTGCTATCAATTTACATGTTTCTTTAAGCCTTAGAAGAAAGCGGACTCAGTTTCTTTTTAAGGTAATAAATAATAAGTCTGTGCTCATCACTGTTGGCATCAAAAGCTTTTGTCTTTGGAGCTCTTTTTCTTCCCGATTTTTCCCTTCTAAAGCAATAATGTAGGGTAAGTGATGATGAAATTCAATTTATTCCAATATTTTCATTAGTGAGATCAAAAACAAATTTGCATCAAGAAAGATGTGTACCAGGAGCGATCAGAAGGCATGTTTTTTCCACACGTGTTTAATGGCATAGTCCTTATGAAGCTGCAGTAGCCAAAGGCTAGGCTAGCCTGCAATCTTGCTCCTTGAGTTTGGCCTGTTAAAATGCTTATAGATGTCTGTGAGTATGAGAAGCAGGACACATCAGCCTGACAGTCAGGTTTCTCTGAGTTAGGTTATGCCTGTCTTGATGTTTTATGGTCACAGATGTACCTGTTCTTTCTTAATTTGTGTAATCCATTTTGGATCTGTTTAGACTTCTTGTCTGCCTCTCCCAGTCCTTGTTGCAGTGAGTTACACAAATTAGTTTTGTCTTGCGTGAAGGTGCATCTTTTTGTTTGTTTGAACTTGCTACTTTAATACCTCTGACGCTGTAAGAAATAGTGACTAATTCACTGCTCACTTTCTCCGTGTCACTCAGGACTGTATACACCCACAGCTGTCTTTCCCAGGTTAAAACACTAGTGTTGGTCTTGAAATGCTGGTTTGAGGACATGGAGAAAGAAAACTTCATAGAATCTGTAACAGAACTTCCCCATCTCCAGTTCCTAGCTGGCCTATTTTTGGAGGTTGAGTCTGAATTAGCTCAAAACTTCAGTAGCACTTGACGTTTGTGTAGGTTAGAAGGGTCACCTTTGTGGTTATCATGAAGTTGGAGTAAATGAAATGGTGTTGTTTTTTACCTGAAGTGCCTTCTGCTCAGGGTAGCAGAGCCTTTAAGAAACTGGCAAACAGCAGGTAGGAGTCCATTTGATTGCTCCCATGTTGCTGTAGACAGGAGGTGTGATGTGCCAGCCTCTCTTGTGTTCCACAAGTGTGTAATGTTTACCTATAAGTCTTTGCACTAGTGTGGTAACTCTCATTGTGGGTTGATGCATTTCCCTGAGCTTCTTATGGAAATGTCTTTCAAAATCAAATTCAGAGCAGTCAGTGGAATCTGAGCTGTGTATCACTGCTTATTTTCTGTTTCCTTTTCTTTCTAAACAGTATGTTCTGCAGCCCTTGTGAGGGGCCTTGCCCCAAAATTTGCGAGGATGGGAAAACGAAGACCATCGACTCTGTCACATCAGCACAAATGTTGCAGGGATGCACAATTCTCAAGGGGAATTTGCTGATCAACATCCGTCGTGGAAGTAAGTGACTTCCCTGCCTTTACAAATCTCTGATGAGACTGCTTTTAATACTTTCCTTTTGTCAGCATAATAACAGGAACATAAAAAACTCAGTGACTTGTTTGTCTTCCTGTCCCGTAGCAGTGCTCCTGTTTGGGTTGGCCCACTTGTAGTACCATTCTCCAACATGCAGATGGAATAGGTAGTCAGCTAACAGCCATGGAACAGGGAAAGCTAGTATTTTCTTTAGCTTTTTTCAGCAGGGCAAGGAACCAGGAGGCACCAGGACTAGGCAGGGAGATGAGAAATAGTCCCAAAGGAGTAATAAAGCCTCAACAAAGTGAAAAAGTGGGAAGTCCTTGCATCTGGGTAGGTAAATAAGAGTTCTCCACAAGTAGGGAGTGGCACTGTAAGATGGAATAGCCTCAGTTTCTAAGGTAGGAGGTGCTGTCTTGCTAAAATTTATAATCAGTAGCTCCAAAAGCTCATACAAAGCCCAGCACTGTGCCTCTGGATGGTCGTTGTTAGTGAGCTGGCCGGTCTTTGTTACATGTCTTGAACAAGCTCTGAATTAAATTTGTCAGGGACATCATTCATCGGGTAGGGAAGTGCTGACAGTTGGTGAGCTTTTAAAGAAATACACAGTAAAAATTGCTGTTAGTTTTTGTTGGAAATCTGTCTCTGTGTGGAAAGTGCTTTTTGCTTTATCATGAATATGGTTGAAACCTTCAGGTATATTTGATTCCCTTCCTTCTGCTTAATAAAAATTACGGGGTTTAGAAACAGCAGTATGTGCATTACTTCACTCATGGTTCCACTGTTGCTAGTAGAGTCTGCATCAGGAGAGATTTTCAGTATACCTGGAGCAAGTGTGTGCAGAGGGGGGATGTTGTGGCTTAATTATTATCTAAGTGTGTTGAAGATCGTGACACCACACAAGGACTGCAATCCTTGAGCCTGGTGAAGGGTGGGATTTTGCAGAGCTTGGCAAGGGCAGTTCACGTCCTAGGGAGATGGCAGTCCTGAAGGTTGGAACTAACTCTGACGAAGGTTACATAACTTAATGTGGAAAATCACTAGTAGTGTGCTGCACGGAGCGTGGTCTGTGGCATGAGGACATCCTTATAGTTTTGTCTTCCTTGTTTCATGGAGTTCCAAGTTTGATGGGCAAAGTTTTCTAAGCCACTGATATCAGTGTTTTATAGCACATTGGAGACCATTAGCACACTTCTCTACCTCTTCACATTTGTCTTCAGTCTCATTCTCCATTCTTCAGTGGTGGTTTCTGCCTGAGTCTTGCTCTGGACACGAAGAGCAATTCCATTCCCATGGATGTATGCATTTACACAAGGGTCTTCAGCTTGGCCAGAACACTGGCTCAGTATTTGGTGATGTCTTCAGAGTGTAGTATCTGGGGAAGAAACATATATGACAATACAGAAAAGCAAGAGTGTCTGTACAGTGTTGCTCTGCCTTGTTTTTTGTCCTTCAGCCATCTGTCTGCACAGTTAACTGCCACTTTAGGAGGAGTACCATTGTCTGTCATTTTCAAAAGCAACAAATGCAGACATTTCCTTTTAGTAAAATGGTGCTGAGTAAAGTCGAATATTGAATAAAGTTATGGATTTTAGAATAATGAAACTGTGTTTTTCTTAATGTAGATAACATTGCTTCAGAACTGGAGAATTTCATGGGTCTGATTGAGACAGTGACAGGTTATGTGAAGATTCGCCATTCCCATGCATTGGTTTCTCTGTCTTTCTTGAAGAACCTGCGGTATATTTTGGGAGAGGAACAGGTGGACGGGTAAGTGTTCATACATTTGTAGGTGCAATTAACTTTTAATACAAAGCCACAAGAGGCTAAGTCTCCTAACGAACATCCATGTACTGTTTATACAATTATCTCTTCTGCTAATATCTGCTAATACATATCACTAATGGGGGGATTGCAACTGGAAGAGTATGAATTAGTTTGTAAGTTGTGATTATTTGCAGTTCCTTAAAATGCTAACATTAAATTAATTGTCTATCAAGCAGAAAGTAGGTTGGTCAGGAAGAGTAAAGTCGTTCCCCCGGAAGTGGTTGCTGTGGGTTATTCTGTTTCTGTAATGCATATAAAATGTGTGATACTTCAGCTGCTCCGCAGTTACAGTTGTGTACAGCTCCTGTTTCTCGATGATAGCATAGATAGCTGAAACAAAAGCTTTCAACCTCCACAGAACTTGCAGTGCTCAGGTGTGTTGATGTTCACAGCAAGCTGTGTTTCTCCTTCCTCTCCCTAAATCAAGTTTCAGTTCAAGTTTAAACCAATATTCTGTGGGAAAAGTTAAGTCTCTGTCAGTAATGAGAGAATTATTAAACAAAGAATTTGGGGTAATTGTATAGGAAAAGGTAGTGGGAAGGTCATGGGAAAGGTTGCTTATGTCTGGTTTATCTGCCCCGACAGGATAAAGTTACAGCATGAGGGATTCTTCACAACCTCCCTGCTTCTGTCAGACTAGTCTTTGGTCAGCCTTAAATTCTTCAAATTCCATCATCTGACAGAGCAAGTTAAAGGGCAGCTCTTCATCTTGCATTTGAAAAATACAGTTTTTTTTTCACTAAGATTGCTTGTTCTATGGAAAAGCTTGTTTCTAATTGCAAATCCTAGATGCCTGTCACTTTGAGCACAAGGCTCATTCAGCCACTCACGATGCTCTGTGCTCTAACAGATACTCCAGTTATCTGTTTGTCTTTTCTCCTACCCCTCTTCTCCCTCTCCTGCACTCCTTAAATTTGAGTTCAGCTTTGAGGTTTAAGTAGTATATATATTGCTGTTACCTTGGATGTCAGTGAGCAGATATCAGCAGAGCTGATATGAAGAGAAATGACAGGCTTTAAAATCTGATTCCCAACTAGAAAAGGAAATGGTGCAGCTTTGAAGAGGAAAATTGGGCTGAGGGAAGTTAGGAAGTGGCCCCATTTGCATACTGATCTCAGGAGCACTTTGCCTGGAAAATGCCTAGTGTAATTTAGGCATTGCCACAATCTAAATAACATTTCCAAAAATATTTAGATGAAAGTAGACACCTGGCAAGGAAGAAGTGAGCTTGAACTAGGACTTTGGCAGAGCTGTGAACATCATGGAGCAGGGCAGTACTGGGGGGAAGTACTGTTGTACTCGGACAGTAGTTTATGGGAGTGCTGCCTTCAGGGGTGAGAAGGAGGTTAAATTAAGAACCATTATGGGAGTTGTTCATTACATGACTGACCCCATTGCACTGCTGTTTTTTTTATAAACAAGAGTAGCAAAACAGTACTTCAGTATTTCTTCCTTACTGAGTTGCTGTTGCCTGCCTTGTTTGTTACAGAATGTGGGAAGATTATAGGGAATTTAATTTCTGCAGTTGTTTTCAGGATATTCATTACCTCTCTTGAACACCTCATCAGTAGGGAATGCATTCCCACCACAAAAAAAAATTCCCCTCTATGTATAGAAAAAGTGAAATGGAGATGTGCTGGAAGGGTCTCTGTGTTCCCTGCAGGATTTTCATTCGTAGTCTGGTTGCCTGCTCTGCCTGACCGTCCTGTCCTCTGCTGAGTGCTGTGTGCTCATCTTTGCCCTGTGAGCGAGCAGCACATGGGCAGCACTTCTCCACGTGTTGGGTACCTGGAACACGAGTAATTTGTGGCCTTAAGGAGAAGTGAGAAGATGATGGCCAGGGCACAACTGCTCCCTGTCATGTTATTGTGTACATATTTGGCTTTGTTACCATCAGGTTCTC
>JAOWBP010004028.1:14097748-14112705 GCA_028571105.1 Tragopan temminckii | reverse complement strand
GCCTAAAATTGTCTCAGAAAGTGAGAATATGGAGGCCACTTACATCTCTGCCTTTGCATTGCAATTGGATGATGAATTTAGTGCTACTAAACCAGTCCTGTGAATAAACAGGACTTCAATTTCTCATTCAGGGAGAGGCTGAAGTAGTTTTCAAGAGCTTTCTGATGGTGCACTAAAAGGAAATGTGCTTCAAAAAAAAAACACCAAAAACCCTGAAGAATAAGTAGCTTCAGTGTACGCTGCAATGATTGCCAAGGCCAGACCAGTGCTTACCCCTAAGCACTCAAATGCGGTAGGATGAAATACTAAAATATAAGGAAACAAAGGCTGCCTGCATATTGTGGTATCATAGGCATTGCTGGAAAGACTAATTAGCAAAAACTGGAACATAAGAAAAAGCAATAACTATTAAGCAAAACAGGCAGTACAGTGATGACTCAGCCCTGTGATGTCTTTCTGTGTTGCAGGTGAAAGCCACATTCTGCGTTTTGTTTCCAACACAACATTGAAGAATCGGATTAAGCTGACGTGGGAACGGTATCGCCCTCCAGATTACAGAGATCTCATTAGCTTCACTGTTTACTACAAAGAAGCGTGAGTAGATATCTTCAGAGACTAATGGAGACAGTCAAGGGATAGTAGGCAGTTTTCTTCTGACTGTCATTTTACCAACTGAGACAAGTTAGTCAGCAAAACTCCTTCAGGTAGTTTTTACTTTACAGTTTACATATTTCATTCAGTTTATGCAATTCATCCTTACATCCTGCCTTCATTCGATTTCTATTCTTGGTTGAGTAAAAAAACCCTTTAAAATGAGGATTATATTGCCTGAAGACTATAAATGGATTCCAAATCCATTGGGTAGTTTCAAATTTGGGAAAACGAGTTGGATGGCTTGAGTATTCTCAGGGCACTAATTTGGAGCTAAGTCATACTGTTGTTTCTGCTGAGATATTCTCTAATCATAGCTCTAAGAGGACATCACATATCAGGAGTTTTACCTACCACCTCGATGACTTGTCTTACTCCTATTTGAAGTTATTTAGGTTTCTCAACCTCAGTAATTTTCTGCATTAGTATCTCTTGAAGTAGGAAGCAGTTACTGGAGGGAGCATAATTTCTTCAGAGATCTATCTACCTTTGCATATCTTTGTAAGAGCTCAGATTTAAAGTAGAGTCAAAGTACAAATAAGTACATTAATAACTCTGCAAGCAGTTTGGGGGCGGAAGGGGTAAAGGAAAAGGTTCAGAATGGTGTTAGGTGGAAGGCTAAGGTGAGACATCATTGAAGTGAGCTACTTGCATAAATGTGTGACAGTTTTTAGGGGAAAATAAATATCTTGCATGTTTTTTTGTTTCTCCGATGTTTCAGGCCATTCAAAAATGTGACAGAGTATGATGGACAGGATGCGTGCGGCTCCAATAGCTGGAATATGGTCGATGTTGACCTGCCACCAAACAAGGAGAATGACCCTGGAATTTTACTGCAGGGATTAAAACCTTGGACTCAGTACGCAATTTATGTCAAGGCTGTTACCCTCACAATGATGGAAAACCATCACATTCATGGAGCAAAAAGTGAAATTGTGTATATACGAACCAATGCTGCAGGTAAGATCCTTGTCTCTTGGTGAAGAGTTGATAACACTTGAGGTATACTTATTATCTGGGATTTACTTTGAAAGCATCCAAATACATTGTAGTATGTGCTGGGTTTAAAATGCCTTCATTTTCTTTTTCCCTGCCAGTGCCATCCATTCCCTTGGATGTTATTTCAGCATCCAATTCCTCTTCACAACTGATTGTCAAATGGAATCCTCCCTCTCTTCCCAATGGCAACCTCTCCTACTATATTGTACGATGGCAGCAGCAACCTCAGGACAGTTACCTTTACAGACACAATTACTGCTCCAAAGGTAGGCTAACTGAACATAGTTTTGAAATGCCTGTAACTCTTACCTGCCAGGGTAGATTACTTACAAGGGCTAAAGCTTGTGCCATTCTTCACAGTACTTTTGTGAATAACTACAAGTATAAAGGAGTGTGTAAATGTGGATTGTTAACATGTTTACAACACAGAGAGAAAATCAATAAGCTGCCTGTTTTCTTTTAAGATAAAGTCCCAATTCGAAGATATGCTGATGGGACCATTGATACAGAAGAAGCTACTGAACCCACCAAGCCAGAGGGCTGTGGGGGAGAAAAAGGACCTTGTTGTGCTTGTCCCAAGACAGAGGCAGAAAAACAGGCTGAGAAGGAGGAAGCAGAGTACCGGAAAGTCTTTGAAAACTTCCTTCACAACTCCATCTTTGTCCCCAGGTAATGGTCTTCAGCTAATTGCATTTTCTTTTTTTTTTTTTAATATTTCCTAGACCTCAGGCTTCCTGAATGAGAAAGAATATGTAGGTAATACCTGAAACATGTTAACGTTTTCTCTCAGTATATGTGAGACAGTCTGCAGTCTTTTTACTTTGCAGTTTCTCTTAGTTGCAGATTTTCATCCCACTCTCTCAATTTTAGCTAATAGTGAGAGTTCTTACCTATATTGTTCGAAGACTTCAGTGATGGTTTATTTTCAGAGTCAAGAGTCACTTGAGCAGCTCTTTGTCTCTTAGAGTTTCAAAGATGAGCAACACGTGGCAGATAAAGGATTTCAAATCTTTAAGTAATCTTTAAATAGCCATTTAAGTGCTTATGTTCCCAATCTGAAGATTTATTTGGCTTTGAAATTTGCAGACATGTTCACCTTGCAGAAATGAAACTGGTCTTGCATTCTCACTGCTCTTATTATAGTGGACATATTGTTTTCCTGGGTCTATCCTGCAGAGAAATATTTAATATACCCACTCCTCTATTTCTGTTATAAACATTACTGTTTACACATCACATGGAATGGTAATTTATGCTACATCCTAGAATAGATACCAGTGAATGAATTGGTGATTTTGATCCTTGAGTTTCTTATTTATCTTTTATGTAAGCTGGTCTTAGGTAATTGGACCCTGGAGCCAGCACACGGTATACAGTTGTTTAACATGTTACAGTTTCTGTAAGGAATCAGTTTTCAATAATGCATGCTATCCATTGTCACTGTTGACAGGTTAAGTTTATGTTCAAGCTCTGTGTTTGAGTACTCTGAAGTGTGGCTCTGTTGCTCATTGAAACTGGGTTATATTACTCTCCAGTATGATTTTTTTTTTTTTTTTTTGGAACCTTTATTCAAGGCAGTTCTGGATTGACCTGTTTGGTTTGGGGACAATATTTGCAGTGTTTCTTAGCTTTGTCCAAAAAAATGAGGAAATAAGTACTGTCTCTCTTTGGAGGTGCTAAGTATTGTACCTGAGCTTTGGCTGGTTTGTGTTTAGTGTTTGTGGGTGAATTTATGCAGTGTTTTCCTACTGATGATAAGAACCAGCTGCAAAGGTAAGGTAGCAGCCACCATAACTGCCCAGGTACCCCTGTGCAATGTGAGATGGTACAAATGTGAGCTTATTTTGGATTTTATGAAATATAAAGGAGTTTTGAAAGGCATTTTTAAGTTATAAACTACCTGAAAATCTATCAAAGCAGCGTTTACAAAGGATTATTTTTATTTCAGTAAAGTCTGGTCACCTAAAATGTGTTGTTTTTGTTGCCAATTTGCTTGCATTTCCCAAAACAAAAGGAAAATCTCAGAACTTTGAAAACTTTGAACTCAAACAGTAACAAATAAGCTGATCAGTTCACAAAGAATTTCCTGAAAGCTTGACTGTTTCCCCTTTTGCTTAACTTATTGCCATAAGGGTGTGTTTTGTAACAGCAAGGGTAGATAAAGTATAATGTTCAGAAATAGCTGCATAGCTAAGCAACTTTAGATGTTATGTTAGGGAAATTAGAGATTATGAGCTAGTAAAATATCTCTATGGGACAAATCTAAGCAGCTTGTTACCTGCTGATGTCCATGTTTTTTTCTTTCCAAAGGGAGAAGTTATTGAATGTGTTAATGTAAGCCTCAATAGTGGTATTTGTTTCCAGCGTTCTACCTGTCTCCAGGATATTGTGAAAGAAATGCAGCATGTAATACTCCATGAAAATATTCAGCTGTGTGGTTTTAAGTCTGCTTGAAGTCTGTTGATCCAATATTGTGTACAATTCTTGAATGACTGTGGTTATTGTAGTCATGAGGTAGATTTCAAACATTAGGACTCTGGTTAGTCTTGAACAGATGCTCATGACCATAGGATGAAAAGTTATTCATGAAGTTCCTTAGTTCTGTAATGAGCAGGATGAGATGCATGCTGTTTGTAATAGAAGGTATCTCAGAAGTAATTACAAAATTGACAGAGAAGTCCAGAGAGACCTCATTGTGGCCTTCCAATAATTGAAAGCAGCATATGAACAGGAGGGGGAATGGCTGTTTACAAGAATGTATAGTGATAGGACAAGTGGAATGGTTTTAAACTGAGACAGGGGAGGTTTAGGTTAGATATTACAAGGAAGTTTTTCACGCAGAGGGTGGTGACGTACTGGAGCAGGTTGCCCAAGGAGGCTGTGGATGCCCCATCCGTGCAGGCATTCAAGGCCAGGCTAGATGTGGCTGTGGGCAGCCTGGTCTGGTGGTTGGTGACCCTGCACATAGCAGGAGGGTTGAAATGAGATGATCATTGTGGTCCTTTTCAATCCAGGCCATTCTATGATTCTGTGAACAGTTAGCTCTCATTTTAAATTGCTTTTGTTTTTTTTACCAATGTCTATTTGATTTCATTTTTACGAAGTACTGTTTTTCTTCCTTCCTTTAACAGAATAGATGAATTTTCATGTTTTTATCTCCTGCCTTTTCCTTGTTTTCTTGGGTTTTTGCTTTTTTGTCTTTATCTGTGCCTTTCACCGGAGCAGGAAACTGCTTGACAGCAAAGCAGTAGTGTCCAATCTCTTGATATTTTAATCACATTTTCCTTTGTTTTCCTGTAGGTCTTTTTCTCTCCGTGATGTGATTGTGGTTTTTACCACCAAGTTTAGTGTTGCTTTCTCTTTGTTTCTCCCCAGAGACCAGCTAGGACTGTACTTTTTTTCAGATACCACCGAAGAGTGAAACATCTTGCATCCCATAAAAGTGGTGGATTAAGACCTGCTTTCTGGGTTCATACTTTAATTTGTGCTTTTGTTGATTGGAAACAAGCTTTGTATTTTTACTGCTTTTATCACAGAATTTGTGCAGATGGTTGGTGGAGGTCATTCCGTGTGCTTTTAGGACTTGAAAAGTTTTTTTTTTCCACTGAATTAAAACAGTCAATGAGTACCCTTCCAAAGCAAGCTAAATAGGATTTAGTAACTTCCATAAATATCACTCTAGAGGAGAAGCAAATGCTTACATCTCCTGTGAAATACTCACACACCCCACTGACAAGAAATTAAGTTGGCTTGTATGTTTCTTAAAACAATTTATTGGTAACTTAAGCTTCTTTCTTGTCTTTATTTCTGTGCTGTAGTTTACATGGCATCTGAGAGTGTCAGAATGATTCCTCAAGACATAGTAAAAGGATTTTGGAAAATTTCATAGACAACTCCTAAAAAAAAAATTCATCCATTCTCTGCCAGATTTCAAAATCAAGTCAGGCTCTTTTTGGCTTACTCTGCAACATGCTGCTTTGTGACTGAATGTTCTGACGTTTCGTCAGATAGTGAGTTAATTTCTCCTGTTGCATCAGCTTATTCCCATTGTGTGCTTGGGGAAGACATTACACACCTGATCTGCAGCTTACTCTGGTAGGAATGTGGTAGACTTCACCTTTGTTAATGAGAACCACTGTACTGACCAGGTGCTAAATGGTGGCAGGTGGGGCAGGATGCAGGCCAATTAATTGCCCTGCTGCACTGCTATCCAGCTGTGAGCAGTGCAGGTGACTTCATTGAGGAGGAAGGTGGGAGGTGGTGAAGCTCTCCTGCCAACATAGTGAGTACTTATGGACAAAACAGCCATGGACTTGACACATGATCAAGTGACATATCTTTTATTTAGCAGTTGTGTGTTGGTTAGCTCATACCAGCAAAATATTTGTAGGGTATTTTTATGCTGATATTTCTCATGCCACTCAAGCCTGGCCATTATAGTTGTTCCTTAGACTTGAGAAAGTAGTGGCATTGCTGTAAATCCTCACGTTTTTAATTCAGTGCACAAATCTCATATAGATGCAAAGCGAAGTTGAACTCTTTGCTATACAGAAAATTCGTGCTGTGTTTTCTCATCTAGGAAGATTGTTCCTTTACAGCAGGTAAGAGAATCAGAGATACACAAATGACCACGCAGTGATGGTGGTTGACTTTTATGGCTTTCAGCTGCCATCCAAGGTTTCTTTTCTCAGTCTGGTACATTCAAAGTTCTGCAGTTCCATTGCAACTGAAAAGACCAACGAGTTAAGTCCGTTGAGAGTTAGCTTTGCTACTTGAGCAAACTTCAGAATGGTTTTTTCCCTAACCTTTTAAACCTTTACCATCTGATTTTTATTTTAAGCTTCAACATTATTGTCATTAAATACAAATCCAATTTGCTTTTTAAATAACAGAGAAACCGTCTTTGCTCTTCAGTTTATCGTGCCAGCACCAGGGTGGTCATAAGTTTGTACATGTATCATGGGGCTCACTTTCAGCTTCAGAGTGTAGATGGATTTCCAGCCAAAAGTGAGCAATAGGATGTACTGATGCACTGCAGGTTTAGCTAAAGAGAAAGCTGTTTTCTTGTCTTGCAGTATTCTTTATGTAGCTTTTCTTCTTAATAGCACTTACCTATTTTACTGTGTTTTTTCACCAGTTTTCCTAAACCTAAAGGAAAATGAATTTTCTCTAAAGAAGCCTTTTTCCTGTATTTGTCTGCTCCACAGACCTGATCGGAAGCGGAGGGATGTGTTCCGAATTGCAAATGCCACTTTGGCCACTCGAAACAGGAACGCAACTGGGGCAGAGCACTTCACCAATGTTTCTGATGCAGAGGAGAGCGAGGTGGAATACCCATTCTTTGAGACCAAAGTGGATGGCAAGGAGAGAACTGTGATCTCCCATCTCCAGCCTTTTACTCTTTACCGCATTGATATTCACAGCTGCAACCATGAAGCTGACACACTCGGCTGCAGTGCTTCCAACTTCGTCTTTGCAAGAACCATGCCTTCAGGTATGCTCTCATAAGCATCAAGGTTTTGTTGTGTTCTTTTTTTCTGGGAAGAGCTCAATCTCAGGGGGGACAAGTCTTTGAAAACAGATAGAGAAGTGTTGGGAGCATGAAAAAAAAATTGAACACAAGGAGATAAATTGGAACTATATGAAAGTTTCTTGCAGTAGTTTAATTGTCTTGTCTGGTCTCTCCTGTGTACTGAGTCATCTGTATTGAGCCTGTCCTCTGATCTGGAGAAAGGCAGTACCTAGATGATTATGAGAGAAATAGTTTCCCAACTTTGTAGATGAGAGTTGCAGACACGATGGATTAAAAGGTTTTATTCTTCAGTTCCCTGCATGCTGAATGGAGACAAGGGAATGTTTCTCTGCTGGTGTTCGGTTTTGCTGTGTTCATGCTGAACTGTTTACAGATGTTAGTTCTGCTGGTGGAAATGCTTGCCAAATGTTTCTTCTGTCACAGAATGACCAAGCATTTGTCCAGCCTGGAAACAGGAGGAGTACTGAGATGCTTTGTGCCCAGTCATGGGCATCTAGAATACTTCAAATAAGAAACACTGAATGCTCTACTCATGTTTGGGAATTATACAGATTGTACTTCTGAGAAGAATAGAGATGATTTTAGTGTAAGCTCATATGCATCCAGCAAAGAGCTTCTGACTCCAGCAGATGTCTGGGAATATTTGATGCAGTGGTAGTAATTTTGCTTTGTTTCCCTCATAATTTGGGTTCAGCTGTGTCAGTAAAGATATTACTTATTTCAATGAAATAAGGAAATATGTAAGATCCGGGAAAGGGACATAGGTATTCCCAGATATTTAGTGTATGGTTTTGAAAATTAAAAGCTAAATTATTTTACTTTATTCTGAATCTTATAAGACTGAAGCTGTCTTCATACTCCTGTTAGGATTTGAATAAGTATCATAAAATGACCAAGAATGAAAATGACTGGGGTAAACACAACTGCTGAATTGCTGATGAGACCCTGTTCTAAACTGAGTAGTTTCCTAAGATTACCTACAGAGAAGAGATGGCAGTGGGGCAGATTCTGCTGTCTTTCTAGCAGGTTGTTTGCAGCCATTTGGTGGGACTAGCTGTGTCTGCATGGCTTTAAATGTAGTGAAAGGCTTGGAATGAAGAACCAAACGCTTATAAGCAGTTCCGTGTCGTGCAAATACAGCACACTTACTAAAACAGCACTGATAACTTATGAAGCTGTATGTACAGCCTCATTTCTGACAATCAGCAGTTCATGCAATGCTAATCTATCCAGCCAGACCCTGGCCAATGCATTTTATTCTCTGGATCTTCAGATAGTACTTCCTTCAATGCTTTGTGACCTAAAGAATAGTATGAACTTTTATTTTTTTCCCCCACCATCAACTGTTGCCTAAGTTCCCGTTTTAGCAATAGGTATTCTTCTCACATTACTTGTAAATATTTTACAGAGGGAGCAGATAACATTCCAGGAACAGTAGCATGGGAAGCAAAAGAAGAAAATACCGTCTACCTGAAGTGGTTAGAGCCTACAAATCCAAATGGGCTGATACTAATGTATGAAATCAAGTATGGGCAGCATGGAGAGGTGAGGATCTGACACTTCTCTATTAATATTTACTGCTTGTTACTTTTATCTTGTCACCTCAGACTGTCTAACCAAGGTAGTATTTTTCAGCCTGTTTTTTTCAGCCTCAGAGAATCCAGGTTTAAGTACAACTGTAGAATATTTTCCCTGCTCTGACTTTTATGGTACAAAAGACACAGTGCTACGTGAAGAGCCTCTGTAACTAAAAGCTAACATTGTCACACTTGAGTTTGCTAAGGCTCACACAGCACTTGATGCCCTGGACAGTGACTTAGCAGCCAGTCTGCCATCCACATTAATCTTTGGAGTTCCCTATTAGTCTTGTTGCCCACGGGGGTTACCTGCAGTTTGTAAATGGGAATCTGAAAGGGCTTCCAAGTTATGACTTTTATTATGCTTTAGAACACCAAATATAACTCACAACTGAGTAAGGGTGGGGGGGATGCAATGTTTAGGTACATTCAGTCTGTAAAAATCAATAGTTTAATATTTGGTTTTAGTCATTTGCAAGCTGTAATAAAAAGCTTGGAGATCTGGTAGCACTGCAAAAGTTACTTTTGTGACTTTCACCGAAAATGTAATATTCAGAATAAACCTGTTTTCTGTATTCTTAAGAAAAGTAATTTCATGTGGTGTTTATGGTTGCTGCATTCTTTCAGAGATCTGTAGATTACTAAGTCCTTAATAATTGAACAGTGTTTAACCTAGTCCCAGCTGAGACACAAAATGGAATCTTTTTTAACTTTCTTATTTCTGAGTGCTGCTACAGACCAGTGATGGAGATGGTGATTTCAAACACCCAGCAACAAGCAGTGTCTCATTCCTTTGTCTTATTTTGTCGGGTTTTGGATTCCACATCTCTTTAAGCTGTTTGAATTAAAACTAATCAGACGGGGTATTTAGTTATACAGATGAGCTTATGTTGTAGCCATACCCTCTTCTCAAGAATGAAGAGTATGAAGGTCTTAACATGAACTGCAAATTGCTTTTTCCTTTCAGGAGAAACGAGAATGTGTTTCAAGACAGGAATACAAGAAGCTTGGAGGGGCGAAGCTGACTCATCTGAACCCCGGAAACTATTCCGCTAGAGTTCAGGCCACGTCATTGGCTGGAAACGGATCTTGGACTGAGCCAGTCTCTTTCTATGTACAACCCAAATGTAAGACCAGTATTGCTTGGCTGTGTCCAACTGGGGACTTGCCTTTTAGAAAATTCCTAAGGTTTACACATTACTCTGAATACTCTTACCTGTTGATGCGTTTTGGAAATACCTCTTTGTTCTACTTTCACCTGTTTACAAACAACAGCTGTATTGGAGGTGTGGTTCTTTTGTTGCATGCACTGTACATATATGAGGTGCAGCCGGGTGATGGGTGAATGGAGTTTACTACTGTGGCTCCCTCTGATGCCCACCTCACAGCCCAGTGTAATGTTAGGAGTTAAATGCTGGAGTTGAATTGTGCAGAACCTGTGATAATCAGCACGCCTACTTTGAATTGCAAAGTGATTTAAGAACCAGTGATTTGTTAAGATTTGGCCTGGCAGATATTATTTAAATATCAGTATGATTTTTTATACTTTAGAATTGATCTTAGGAATGTTGTGATAAAGATGGTACTAATGAAAGGGGATACTGCTCCTGGGGATGGCAGTGATTTAGGTTTTGGAAGAATAGCTCTGTACAGGTTACACAGAGACCTTCTCAGGAACTTCTGTGTTTAGCTGAAGAGCAGTTGTATCCACAGAAGTCCAAACCAATGTGAATATCTTCTGAAGTACGAACAATTGCAAGGTGAACAAAAGGTGGTGGAAAAGAAAGGTTAATATACAAGTGAACAACTGTGTATTGTTCACTGAGGAATGTAAGTCTTCAAGCATAACATGTGAAACCAAACTCCAGACAGACGCTGTTCTGTACGAAGTTAATGCTTTTCACTCTCTGTTCTCTTGTTCCACTCATCTACAGTCAGGGAGTGTTTCTGAGTACATTTTTCCACATCAGACAAGAAAATGAGTACTTTGATTTCTCCCGTGTATGGAAATATACTTGAGTGGGTTTTGAATGTTTCTTTGTTAATGGAGATTTTATAGAAACCTTAATACAATTGTTTTCTTGTTGGTTGCAGCAGCAAACTATGACAATTTCCTCCATTTGATAATTGTGCTCCCCATTGCTTTCCTGCTCATCATTGGGGGTTTGCTGATAATGCTGTATGTCTTTAACAAGAAGAGGTGAGTTATATTTGTGGTTAAAGCTAAACTGCAGGAGGGGAATGCTTATTTTCAAATCTGTGTCTGCAGAGCGAGTTAGAAAATAAAAAGTGAAATAGCTTTCAGAGTACTTGAGAAGCTAAAGTGGATTCAGCCTTGTTGGTGTGTAGAAGGAGGTGGTGTAGAGTTACCGCCAGTATCTGCCTGCTGCTTGGGATGCAAAAGGGCTTTTTATTACAGTATCATGTTTGAAGGGGAAGAAGAAAGGTTGTCAGAAACATACCCAGTGATGGCAGATGTTGAATCTTTATAATCAGATGCTTTGAAATGCAGGTTTTTCTATAAACTTAGTTCAAATCAGGTTAATCTGATTTCTTGCAAATTCTGAAGTTTTTTTTTTTAAATTCTTTCCATACACATAAAAATATTTATATGCTGGACAGAACATTCAATTGATTTGTTTTCCTTAGTGTTGTACTTAAATAACTAGGGTTTTTTTTTTAATTTAATTGAAATACATAATGAGAACTTAGCAGAAGTCAGTGCAAATGTTCCGACTTGCAACTTTTTAAGTGTGGAGCTTTTTTGTTACACATACTTTAAAATTATGCTCATTGAGTATCTCATTATCTCCAGCTCTCATCCCTTTGCGTGCACACTGTAATCTCAGTTCTCAAGCACTACAGAAAGAGTTTTGCCTCAAGTGATGTGAGGTACCTGCTGGCCTTCCCATGTCCTCTCCAGAGTGGAGTAACTGGTACCCCATCCTTCTTTAAACTGCTGTTCTAGCACACAAAAATGTTTTCTTTGGTTTTCTGAGGTCTGATTAATAATTTTATTTGTACAGCTTGCCCCCTGCAAGAACTCATACAACTCTCACTAAATGTCTTATTCTGAAAATCACACCAGTAAAATAAAATAACAGAAGCAATTTATAAAGTAGTTGAATAGAAACCCAAATTAAAAAAGCCTTGTTCTTTGCTAGATCACTTCTGTCTCACAGTAGAAAGCAGGTGATGTTAAAGCCACAAGTCTCCTGGGTGTATCAGTGCACAGCTGTCTTTCTTAAAGGAAGTTTGCCTAGCAGCTGAAAGTACCGTGTGTTTACACTTCTCTGTACCACATCAGCACTAGAGAAGACTGCAGGTTTCCTGGGAAAAATGTTCTGAGCTGTTTTCCCATTGATTATGTTAAGTAGAATAAGAACATGATTTGTCTTCTTTCTCTGAAAAGCTCTCCACGTAGAGCAAATACTTTGTGGTTGAGCAAACAGTAGAAAAGCTGTAGAATAGGCAGTCTGCAATTACTTGAGCTTAAAGATTAAAAAAGAAAAAAAAAAAATATTTTAACAGGAACAGTGACAGACTGGGCAACGGAGTACTTTATGCATCTGTGAACCCTGAGTACTTCAGTGCTTCGGACGGTAAGTGTGGCCTGAGCCTCTGTGTGCTCACTTCTGTATGCTCTGTTTGTGTCTGGCTTGAGCAAGTATGAAACCCTTGCAAAGGGATGTGGTAAAACCTCTTTCTCTTCGTTGTATCTGCACACCCACAGTTAATTCATAGGCAGTTGTATGTGAATGTTGTCTGCCTACTGAAACTGGGGAGTTTCTGAAGTTTTTCCTGGAGTTTATTAGGCTGAGATTAACTTGGGTGGGTTTCTCTTTCAGAGCATTGTGTACTTAGGCACTAATTTTGTTGCTAGAATGAAGAAAGAATTTCATGAATTCCATGTCTTCACTATTTGTCCTTTTGAGCCCCTTTCTGACCTATTGGAACAAGCTCACCACTTGCTTGGCTTACCACTTGCCGGTCATAACGTGTGGCAATTCTGTGTTAAAATGAGCACAGTCGTTTTAATGTGATCTCCATTTTTTTTTCTATTTTTTAATATCTAGAGTATAGAAGTCAGTTATTCTTTGACTAAAAAGCTTTTTCAGACTAGTTTCACGTTGACCAAATAGGTTTGTGCTTGATGCAAATGACAACATTCTGTGGGATATGCAATGTGGGTAATGTTCTTTGAATGTAAGAATAAAAATGGAAGAAGGTGCTGGAAATGGCAGCTAACGGGCTTTCTTCTTGCTTAGCTACGAAGTTGGAAAGTTTTGCTTAAAGTAGTTCTGGTTGCCTCCAAATGAGGTCGTTTGCCACTGGTAGCAAAAAAATAACTCCTTCCTTTATTCCAGTGAAGAAACAAAAGCATCTAATGTGCCCATTGAAAGCTTGAGGGAAACGGTGTAAAAAGAGATTCTTACATTGTCTGAAGCATCTTCGGAGGGTGTGGGGGTGGGGGTGCTGCTGGGAGCTAGCTCAAAACTTTGTTACCCAGAGGATGCTGGGCTTGTATGACTGGCAACACACGGGAGAAAATGTAACAGCACCGAGTGGTTTGGAAGACTGCAGAAAATTTCCATCAGGACAGTGGTGAAGGTGTCCAATGCCAAATAAAAAGCAAGAATTAAAACTGATCTCAGAATGATGAAGGTTTATTGTTCACTGGGATTGTTTAGTTTCAATTTCTTGTTTTTATACATAATTCTGGACCTTGAAAAACTTGAATTTACTTCACCTGATGCAAAACAGGATGAAATTCCTTAAAATCATACAGGAAACAAATGAACAGAAAGCAAAACAACAAAAATAGACATCGCTTTTTGTATGTCTGTCTTATTCTCCTGTACTTCACTTGTTGCAGAGGGTTTTGCTGCTCGTGCTGTAGATAAACTCCTTGGCAGTTCCTGTGCTGGCTGCTCCTGGGCAGCAGCAGGAGCTGAATGAGCCTGATTGTGTGCATTGTGTTCCTTATTTTTATCCCATTCTGCCAGTCCCTTTGCATCCATCAAGACATTCCTTTTAAGATGTATTTGTATGCAAAGTATCTGCCTGTCTCTGTATGGAAAAGACTGTGGAATATTTGCATGCATCATTCAAGGTCTCAGCATTATGCCCAGCACTGCTTACAGTAAAATTGTTCAGACAATTGATATCATAAAGTGATCCCAGTATTTAGGAAAACAGAACGTGATGGCATGTTCTCTCTCTGCTTAGTGTACGTTCCAGACGAATGGGAGGTGCCCCGCGAGAAGATCACCATGTGCCGGGAGCTTGGGCAAGGCTCTTTTGGGATGGTGTATGAGGGAATAGCCAAGGGAGTGGTGAAGGATGAGCCGGAGACCCGGGTGGCCATCAAAACAGTCAATGAGTCTGCAAGCATGCGTGAGAGAATCGAGTTCTTAAATGAGGCTTCGGTGATGAAGGAGTTCAATTGTCACCATGTGGTAAGTCATGAACATGTAACCAGGTGGCCTGATATGGCCGTGGTGCTTTAAGGGCAGTTCAGTTAGTGGGATCTGTAGCTGAGCGTTTGTTTTTCCTCTTCCAGGTTCGCCTGCTAGGTGTTGTTTCTCAGGGCCAGCCTACCCTAGTTATCATGGAGCTGATGACACGTGGGGACCTCAAAAGTTATCTGAGATCATTGAGGCCAGACACAGAGGTGAGTCATGACTTGTTGGATTTTATTTATTTATTTCTTCGCTCAAAATCATCTTGAGCAAAAAGGCATCATGTCAGAAAGCAGCAGGCAATTAGCCTTTCTTGCCCTCGTCCTTAAGCTCTAAGAACATAACATGCTGCTGTGTGATCTGCAACACCTTTTTTTTTTTAATGAGGTAGTTACTGCAAATAGCCCAGTGTGCTGTATGGAATAGGCCCTGTCTTGTGGTACTGAGTCTGATTTTCCACATTTGAATTAGATCTCTTGTCTAACCTAATTCTTGTCAAGATGTTGAAGTGTACACGTTAGGATAATTGTTTCATGTTCTATATCCTATCTGTTGCCTCTGTTGGAAAATAATTACAAATAAGGCCTATTTAAAAAATCAGTGTGCTTGCTAATGCACACACGTACTTCAACATGTAGGCCATCAGTCTAACAGCTAAAATTGCCCCTTATAATGTAGGGTCTGAAAGACAATACTGAACATTGAAAACATAGTAGACACTGTAGAGAATGAGCC
>JAOWBP010004028.1:14083930-14097648 GCA_028571105.1 Tragopan temminckii | reverse complement strand
AAAATTGCCCCTTATAATGTAGGGTCTGAAAGATAATACTGAACATTGAAAACATAGTAGGCACTGTAGAGAATGAGCCCAGTGGTTTTCTTTGGCCATTGGTGGAATAATCTAGAATTTCTGGCACAAGTAATTTACAGGAACAGAATATGAGTACATGGTTATGTGCAACAGAGAATGTATGTGGTATAAATGGAGAACACTGAACGTATCAAATAGCTGAAGCAATTGGATGTAGAAAATGTCCAGGCTGAATAAACTATTTAAGCTCTTCAGGTGTAAGAAACAACACCGTTATACTAAAAAGTCTTTCTTGTTTGTATTCTCTATAATAGAATGGCCAGTGGCCTACTACAAAAGAGTTTGGGAGTTCTATCTGTAAACCAGCTTGTTACGCCCAGTTTTCCCTCTAGGCAGGTGCTACAGTGCTCATCATTTTAAAAAGTATGTTGCAGTTTGGTATAGAGATGGTTGTTTTTGGTTTTTTTTTTCCCCCTTACATATTTTATCTTCTTAATCCTGCTCAGAGTAATCCTGGCCAAGCACCTCCAACTCTGAAGAAGATGATTCAAATGGCAGGAGAGATTGCTGATGGGATGGCTTACCTCAACGCCAACAAATTTGTTCACAGAGATCTTGCAGCGAGGAACTGCATGGTGGCAGAAGATTTCACAGTGAAAATTGGAGGTGTGTTTTTTGATGTTTACAGGAATGAAAAGCATCGTCCTGAAAAATCAAATCTTAGAGGGTGTTTTAGTTTTTTTGAAATCTGTTTTTAAAATCTTTTTGAGCTTAGCCCTAATTTCTGCAGAATGAATTATGTTTCATATGAAGGCTAGCTGTGATTTAAGATGTGTGAGCAGTCAACGTTGATTTGAAACTCTTGGAATACCTCTCCTTGCTGTTGTTCCATTGAGGAAGTAGTATAGCATGTGGGCTTAAAAGGAGCGGGTGAGGCAGCGATTTGAGGTGCAGATGCTGCAGACATCTGGGTGTATGGCACAGTTACCACTGGTGTGTCATCTGCTCTTCTGTTAATGTGCAGAAATAATTCTATCTCCTGTTTATTGATTCAAGAAAAACAATTTTAGGATTATTTTAAAGCATATCTGAATTAGAAGTGGAATGTAAGGCTTGATTTCAGCTGGATACTTTCCAGTGTGAACTGGAGTGCTGCTTTCCAGACAACAGAATGGCTTTTCTGCTGCTCTGCTGTTAGAACACCACTTATTTTCCCCCTTCACCATTCCTCCAAAACAGTGTCAGATGAGTTTTTTCAGACTTCCCTCCAGAGAGTGATTTTTGAGCTTTTGGCTGTTTTTAAGTTGTGCATATTAAAATAGCATGTATGGTAACAGCCTTCTGCTCTAGGAAACTAATTCTTTTTCTTTGAGCTTAACTCAGCTATTTTGATAATTTGTGTAAGTAACCCTGTCATTTGGGAGAAAGAAAATATGATTTCATTTTGAGTCAGTTAATTAGGAAATGAGATCTTTGGGGAATTATGTACATTTTCTGCAGGTTTGAGGAAATCAGCCTTAAATCCTTTCCATTCCAGTGTTCCTACCCCAGCATGCTTTACAGTTCTGTGATTTGAAGGTGGTGTATTTTCCTCCCTTTAACATGGTGCATGGTTACCCAAAAACCATTTCATGAAATATGCTGCACTGCTCTTGTTCATGTGCCTGTGTTGAAAATCCCTTCATATGGACACAGTCTAGGAACATCTTGGCTGGAACACTCCAGATCAGACTGCTTAGATCTCACAGGAGGAGCTTTGTGTTGTGCTGTCCTATGCTCATTGCATTATGTCTTAAAAGAATTTTCCTTTCTACTGGGGGTAACATCAGCCTGGTGTGGGGGAGTGATGGAATGGCTGCACAGATGGGGCTGTTAGTCAGGATCACTGGGGTATCAGCAGCTCTAGCAGGTAAGGAATGAAAAGGATCCATCAAGAGAAGGTCTCTCATTCAGGCCATAGACTCGTAATAATGACTGTGAGAATTGCTTAAACTGGAGGACTACTCTTTTCACTCCACATTTCCAAGACAAAAAATGATTAACTGAATTTTGTCCAAGCCCTTCTGTTTCAGCAGATAGTATTTAATTTAGTAAGCAGTTTGATCACACGTGATTTACTAAATTTTTGTTAATATGTGGAAGTGAAGTTGCTTACGTGAGTAGGCTCGTACAAGGCCCAGCCAGTCTGTATGCATCAGGCTGATGGTATGGAAAAAACTGGAAGGAGTGAGTGCCAGTCAGATGGTGTTAGGCCAAGCCTTGCAAATGCTTACGTATTTCCAGCTAAGGGCATGACACGTGTAACTGGGAGTGTGGCTTTAATAGTGGTCTGCATTAGTCATAGACGAATAGCCTAATCCTCTGTGGAATTTGAGGTAGAATATTATGTAGGAACTGAAAAGTTCCTTTGGAGAAAGGAAAAAAGTGAGAGAAGCACTTCCCTCAAAGTGTGAGATTTTTTTAATTAAAGACAATAGGATAAGTAATAAAAGAGTTATTTGCATTCTTTAAAAAGAAAAACAAAACACTGAACTATTGAGCAGATTAGTGAACGATGTGAACTTCAAAAGATTTAACTTACTGCAAGGCTTGGACATAAACCGTGGAACTTTCCTTAATAATATATTTAAATCATTCAGAGCTGATCTGGATCCAGCTCTGACCGCTGATGTCCGTGGTAAAAATGCCTGCTGGTGTTGCTGGGAGAAAAGGCAGCCAGCCCTAGGCAGGCAGGTAAAGGCTCTGCAGAGCAAGTGCCGTGCTGACAGGTGGAAGATTCTTTGTACCAAACTGTGGTTATCTGCTGATGACAGTGGCTTGTAGTAAGGTGAAATGTTCGTTGTTTCACCATGCAGACTAACAAAACTTGTGCCTTGTAGATTTTGGCATGACAAGAGATATCTACGAGACAGATTATTACCGGAAAGGAGGGAAAGGTTTGCTGCCGGTCCGCTGGATGTCCCCAGAATCACTGAAGGATGGAGTCTTCACAACGCACTCCGATGTCTGGTAACAAAAAAGGAGTTTTGAAAAGGCAGTTTTAGCCCTCTTCTTTCTGGTCTCTGCTCTTGTTTTCCTAGATTTAATTAAATATCCTGCTTCTTCTGACTCCTCAAAAGGTAGCTCTCGTTATCCACTGCAAAGCTTTTCACTTTCTGTTGTTTCCATTGCAAAAATCAGGGGCTCATGAGGTTATTCTGCCCTCAGAGGCAGAGCCGCAAATGGATTTCCAAAGCTGGAGGTGCAGCTTATTTCCTGCTGTGAGTTGTAAAATCACTTGTGCAGTGAAGAACATTACCTTCACCTGGAAGAGCAAGTTGTCATTTTTCAAATTGCCCTCCTTCAAGAAAAGCATTATAAGTTGCCAAGAATATGGAAAGGTTCATGGTGCTGACCTGCTTTTCTATCAAAACCTTCTGTGTAAATACTTCTACTTTCCTGCTGACGGTTTGTGTACGCTACCAGTTTTCTTCTTTGGAGCTCTCCCTCGTGTATATTCTCCTCCATTTCGGGCTTTGTTTGCTTGCTTTATATACCGCATGATGCGGAAATAGGTTTTTCTTTAAAAGCACATTGCTTAGTTGCTGTATCTATGAAGTTATTAATAGAGGCGTTCAGGAAATTTCAAAATAAACTTCTTAGTAGAAATAATACTCTGGAACATTCCTCTCTCCCTCTCACCCCCACCCCCCCACTGCTTCTTTCTGCTTTTGCAGAAAGACAGAGAGGCCTTGGCAAAAGATGAATGTGTACTGGCAAAACCTCTGCCTCTACTCAGACTTTTATGGTTTCTCTGCCTCCTTAACAAGATGTTTTTACTGCTGATTTGTTACAGAATTGGCAGCTGATTGCCTCCAAGTGCCTAAAAGTCAGTAGAAATGGTATTTTAGTAGTAAACTGCATTTTCTTTAAACAGCTTGAGGATTTTGGAGTCAGTGGGCTGCAATCCACAGCATCAACTTCGAAAAACAAGTGGAAAAGCAAAGCGTCAGAACATTACTTGGGGTTTTTTTTTTTTTTTTTTTTTTTTTTGCATATGGCTAATAACTTATGTATCCAGTAACCTCAAACTTGGAATTCAATGAAAATATCCACTTTGAGTTGAAGGGGAAGCCCTCATCAGCCATTCACCTAACAGAAACACGCTTCTGGCAGTCCCTCTGTAGTAAAACAATTCTGGGACTTGTAATGGCTTCACAAAGCAGACAGATCTGAAATACATCACTAGAAAAATCCTCAGATTTAGAAGGGAATTTAACTTAGAGTGAAAAGCTGGCAGATCTGCCTCTTCTAACCACCAAACAGGAACTTCCAAGTCCAGCCCTCAACTTCAGCCTTTGTTTCATGTCTGTAGCAGATCAGCTGTTCAGCTTTGCTGATGTATTGCTGTTGTTCATGCAGATTTTCCTATTCACCTGCAACTCCTAAGTGGCATTTTTGTTTAAAGAACTTGGATTCCAAAACACACAAAAATAACAGATGAGGTGCGAAGTCAAGCGTCAGTACTAGATTTGTGCTTCAGTTGCTGCAGGAAGTGTGTGTGTTCTCTTAGAGTTAACAAAACACAGTGTTCATTGTCCAAAGCAAGACTGATCAAACAGTACTGCATTTTAGTTGTGGGACATGGAATGTATTGTAGCCACACTACTGCAGATGTCCCGTAAAGGAAAGCAGCTCACTGTCAGGAGTGTTTGAAAATGTAGGGGAGAAAAGTCAGATCTGACAGATCTGTAGTTGTAAGCTAGAAGGAGGAAAGCATCAACTGCTGGACTGCAGCTCCACAGATCTCCTCAGCACTTTGGTTTCCTCTTGGCATGGTTTGTGACTGTTGAAGTGATTTTTTTTTCCTAAAATTCAGCTCATGTGGGGATGCTACCTTGAGGAACAAAGCAGCTGGTTCCACACGAGGAACTTGTTTGTTTAGAAAGTGTAACGCTTGCATTTGCCACATATCCATGGATAGAGATTGTGTTCATTTTTAAGTCAGATCAGAAATTTTCAGTGTTTTCCTCTAGTTTGCTTCTCAGTAACTTTTAATTGTGTACCTTGAAGGCCTCTTCATACCCAGGAATAATCACCTGAGTCCCCGTGTTGAAGTCACTTTATGAAAACTTGCTGAGCTTATGAAGACTTTTTGAGAGGCCGTTCATGTTTTTTTTTTTTTTTTTTTTTTTAAACAATATATTAAAAAAAAAAAAAAAAAAGAAGATAGTTTTCTGCCTCTTTGGTAGGAAATTGTGACATCTGGTTCCGTGTTCTTAGAGATCGGTTTTAGAAGCCAAAATGTCAGAAAGACAAAACTGCAAGTGGTCAGAGTGCAAGATTTATAAGCTGTAAGGTGAAATGGCAAACTGCACAAGACTGTCTGGAGGTTTTTAAGGGTGGAGCTTTATTTTGGCAATTCATTCTTTTATTGCTCTCCAGGCTGAAGAATGAGGTAATTAGACAAGAGTGTTGTTGTTGTAGTTGGAGAGAACACTTGTTGTGTAGGAGAACATTTTAAAATGAATGTAATACTGTTCAGGATGAGGGTGTGCTTCTATAAATAAGTCTTCAGCATCTTGCATTCTTCCTGAGATAGTGGTTGCCTTGAAGGAGCAGTGTAAGTGTATTTGTTATGGTAATGTGGCTAGGAGGTGTGCAGAACTTGCTCTCCTTATTCCTGCAGCGATCAAAGTAGCTTCAAAGCCACCAAGCTGCTGAACTGACCCTGTGTCCCTTTCTCCCCTGAAAGGCTAACAGCTGCAGGTCTGTCTGTGGCTTCTGGCTTCAGTTACAAGCCGCTTCAGATCCAGTGTATAACAGAAAGGTAAAAACCTCTGCACCATAACCAGCTAATAGTGCTGGACCCCTGGTTACACAGCAGTGTCCGGTGGGAGCTACGCTTCTGTCTCTAAACTTGACTCAGCATTTTAGCCACAGAAGACAGGACAGCAGCTAGATTTGTTCGTTGCACAGCTGCTCTAAAAGTAGATGACTATTTAACGCAGGGCAGACAATTTGATCTGTCTGCTCAATAAACTAATTTTAAATTGAGGTATTTTTAGAAAGTGTCGATATTTACATCTAAACTATCCAATTACATAATTGTGTTTATCTTTATTCACCAGTAATCAGTTTGTCTTATTAGACCAACTTCTTGTTTTTCACTTCTACTGTCCTTTGTAGTTAGCTGGGAAGAGCTAGGAGCTCTGTTTCAGGATGTTGCTAAAGGAGTAGCTGGATTTCTTACTGGGACTTAGCTGTACTGCTGAAGCAGCAAAGTGTAGGGCCTTTGTTCAGGGAACTGGAGAACATTTCTGCTGCTTCTCAGCCTTTTTCACAGATCACTTCCGTTAGTTGTTTCTGTATTTTAAATGCCTTGATCCTTACTTTGCATTTTTTTACTTAGAACGTGGAGGAAATCAGAGCAGAGAGACAAATGGAAAGTATTGCTCAGTGTTTCTGCTTGGGGAACAGAGGTTGGTTGATTTGCTTCTAATGGGAAGGCAGCTGAGATGCACAGGTGTGGTGGGTGCATTTACTGTTTAGCTCTCTGCTGCCTGGAGTGGTAGGGAGAAAGATGAAGCTTTGAAATGAAATTTGTGTGACTCCAGGATTTCTGACAAAAAGCAGCTTGCACTGGAAAAAAAGCTTAGAGTTCTGCTTCACTGTCATCTCAGCTGCTATCAGCAGTGCCTGAGAGACGTCACACGAAGACTTTGGGTTTCATTTTTTTAATGCACGGAGTTGTTGTTTTTTGCTTGCTGTCTCTGTCACTTCAGGGCTGGTTGGTCCTTCTTTGAAAAACCATCTCTGCAGCAGCTCTCCAACCTGCACAGGAGGTTGATAGGAACAGTATTCTTTTTCCTTCTTCCCTTACCTGCATCTTTCCCTCTGTGCTGTTCTTCCCACTTCCCAGGACGCTGTGGGAGAGGGAAATGAGGTTTGTGCAGATTGTCCAGACAATCGCCCAGCTTAGCTGTTCTCTGAATTAGGCGGCTTCTGGTCAGTGCAAGGAGCCTGTGATGGCTTTTCTTACTGATCGACCTTTGCAGAACCATTATAAACAAGCAGTGTTGGACTACTGAATAATAGTGATCAGCTCTCACCCGTAAGTTGCGGTGTGAAAATTAAGAGGTTTTTTTGTAAAAGAAAACTCCCCCAGAAACCGACCTGCTCAGCGTCATCGAATAAAAATATCCTTGTAAACATTGCTTGGCTTTCTAAAGTTCTTTTGTTTTCCAGGTCTTTTGGTGTTGTACTTTGGGAGATTGCAACATTAGCGGAGCAGCCGTACCAAGGCATGACCAATGAGCAAGTGCTCCGCTTTGTGATGGAAGGAGGTCTGCTGGAAAAACCAGACAACTGCCCTGATATGCTGTAAGTGTCGGCAGTTACCACTGTCTCAGTGCTCAGTTTATTCTTCATGATCCCTTTGTGCCTGCTCCTGCCCTGTCTGCCACAGGAGAGGCTATTAAGATGTGACTGCAATGCAAGATGCTGCTTGAACAGAATCTGTCAATCTTCTGTTTTGTAGTAATTAGAGTTACCATCAAACACCTTTGCTTGTGGGCAGAATCTCACATTGGGCTCTTTAATAAGGAAGCAACACCCAATCTCTATGTTCCTAACTAAATTTACAATTTAATAACAGCTCATAAGTGTCATCTGCTGCAGTGGAAAATGTTGTACCTGTATCTTGTCTCTTCTGCTTCAAGTAAGTCTGTTGGGGATTAGGGGAAAAAAGAGCTTAGCTATATTGTGCTTAAACTCTATGGAATGCAAGTTTTCAGTTCAGCATACAGATAAATGAATCCTTCGTTCCTATGTCTGAAGCAGCTTTGGATCTGCCATGTCGGTCGCTGCTGATTGCATTTAGGTAAACAAGTCTGCCCAGCCAACAGTTTCCTGCCCTGTGAGCGCAGAAAGAGGCACGCAGAAAAACCTTTGTCTACCCCTCGAACCCGCACAAAGCCTTACAGCCGAGCAGCGTGCAGCACAGCAGGCTTCAGTTTTTAGCTTTACATTGCTGAAATACTTCTGCTGGCTTTGGTGTGCAGCAGTTTCAGTTGTTCAGACTTTACTACTTTGATATACTTCCCAAACTGGCTTTTGGGAAGGAAATACTGCGTCTTGCAGTTATTGAAATTTGTTGGAGGCCCGCAGAAGGGATACAATCACTTAAGGGCCTCAGCTGCTTGAGATTCTTAGGAAAAGAGCTTTTTTGGCTGGCCGGCTGGCTCTGGTTTCAGATGACAGGCAGCGTTGTTTTTGTTGTTTGAGGGGGGTGGGTGTATGTGCAAGGGGAGGTGTAGTGCCATGTGATTCCTCAGTTTCACATTCTTTCCTTTCCACGATGCTGTGGAGAATTTCTGGCAGGCGGATCGACCGGAGATTGTTTCACATGGTGAGCGCCGTGTAATGGAGGCAGGGATGGGGCTGTGAGGGGCTCTGGCTAAGGCTGCTCTGCTCCCCGAGTCAGCGGGGAAAAACGAACTCTGCAGTGAGAGCAAACTCATCAAGAGTTTCAGCATTAGAAATTCCACGTTAACCTGGAGCACGTGTGGTATGGGCAGGGTGAAGGGAAGCTCTCACTTGTGCAGCCCATCCTCTGCTCTCCTTATTCCTTGAGACTAATCCTGTGCTCACGGGCATTGCTTTCACCGTGTCTGCTTTCAGGGTAACCAACGTGTCCTTGCATTGCTGTAAACCAGCAAAAAGCTTTTTTGTGCCGATTTTAAATGAAGCTGTTCACAACTGATGGCTGTTAATAGCCATCAAAACTAGGTGGACATGGCAGAGGGGCAGAATGAAAATACCCTCCTTTTATTTTAACTTCTTTCCATTGGAATAAGAAGCAGAACTAAGGCACATCCAGTTATCCAGATCAGTGATGTCTCTCTTATTTTGTCAGTAGAATTGTGAAAAAAAGATCCTAACTTTGTCCAGATGCTGAAAGAAATTGAATGCAATGGCCTTAGAAGTGTATTGTGACTTGCTGTAGCTTCCTTTCAGCTTATTTTGTCTTTATATTAGGACAGTCTCTCGAGCCTGCTGAAATTCAACGAGGCTGCTAAGAGAATAGCAGTAGGGAGCTCCAAAAGTAATCTTTACCTTTTCTCCACATATTGGGCATCCAAAGAACCTATTCTACGTGACCATAGTACCTGGGGTTTTTTGCACACTTTCACTGCTTTTCCCATTGTCCGTCCTATTGGCCCCAGGTTGAGTGTAGGTGCTGTGCAGCACTCAGCAGCTGGTGCAGTCACAGCTCACTGTTACTGCTGGTAGGCAGGGAGCTGCCCTGGGGGCAGAGTTGCTTCTCTCACTCCAGCTGTCTGATTGCCCACTCCCCAGTGTGGGACATTATTATTGAACCTACAGAAAGATGCTTGTAGCAGAGTTGCAAACGTGTGTTCTCCGTGCTAGATACTGACTGAGCTGTGGTACTTACTATTAGCTCACAGTATTAACTCAAGATGCCCAGAAAGCAAAGCCTGCCTGCTGCAGGCAAGTCAGCATATTTCTCGTGCTCAGCAAACCAGAAGTGGAGCTAGGAGCATACCTCGTGGTAGGAGATGACTGCAGAGGTATTTTTTGTTTAAATTGCTTTGACAGGTGAACAACTAAAATGTAATAATGGGAGGATGGTATCTAATGTAGAAAACAAATTTACCTTTCTGAAGAAAGGGAGAAATATACTGACACACAAAAATGTCCAGAACAGGTGGAGTAGGTGTTCTGCTGTGGGGAAGCATGGATGAGAATAGAGAGAAGAATCTTTCTGCAACTGACACCGAACCGACTATTTTTAACCTTGCAGATGATGTGAGTGTTGACACAGCCGTGCACACTCCAGCCACAGCGCAGCAGTTCTTGTAAGGGCCTCTTGTTGCCCCCTGCGTGAATGCTACGTGGTGCAAGCAGTCTTGGCCGTTCCATCTCTCCTAAGACTGCAATGCCTGTAATGCTTGTTAGTGGCTGTGCTTTGCTAACCCCTGCTAGCAGACAGCCATCAGCTTTCCCAGCGGATCAGAGACCAAGGACACTTGAAGAACTGGAGGGGTTCTGTTCTGCAGCGTGGATGTATGGGATGGTTGTGCAAAGGTGGATTTTATGGCACGGTTGTCTTGTGGGTCAGAGAAGTGGTAAATCACTGGGAAGGGGCTGAGCACAAAGACGACGGTATTTCTGCAGGCTTTTCACTCTTGCACAGGGTGAAACAAGACTCAGTTCTGTTTATGCTACACCCTCTTGGCATAGTTTGCATGATTTTACAGACAGAACCATGCAGTAAGACAGATGGTTCAATAAGACGGTGCCAGGAGAAGCTTTGCTGTTTTTCTCCTCTTCCTGTGTAATAAGTAAAGTTTTTATGTACTACCATTGTTAGGCAGCGTTTGTCAGGTGATGGCTGCGTGGCAAGAAGATTACAGCTGAGGCTCTCAGACAGTGTGTTCCCATGGGGCTTTTAAAAGTTGTGTAGGCTGGAATTCCACTCTGCTTTTGAAGTAAGACTTGCTTCCCCCACATGTAGATGGCTAGACTGTTTACGTAGTACTGATTTTCCCTTTGTTCCTGGCAGTCACTTGGTGTGAGGGTCTGCTCTCCAGAGCTAACGCCAGCATGCAGCAGCAGCAGGGCAGGAGAGCTCGCTGCTCTTTTCTCCATCAAATCGCATCCGATGCAAAGCACAAGTGCACACTCAAATGGAATGCAACTTCTATAGTTATTTTCCATTTTTGTTTTTTTAATGTCTCAGTGCAAGAAGTAACCACGTTTCTGCAGTGTTCTTTGAGGAAAAGATGCTTTAGAGTGGCACTGGTTATTCCCCAGTCTAATGCCTCCAGCTTCCTCAGGCTCACTCGCCACCAGCCAGAAACACACTCGATAAAAGTACTTGGGTTGTATTAGCAGCCTGTAAAGTCTTCCATTGTCTGCTGGAAAGTTTTTTTTGAGATAATGTAAACAAGGTCTTAGAGCCCACAGAGTTAAAAAGAAAAGAAATATCCTTTTATGGGAACTCTGTAGGGTTTTTAAATCTGGAATGGATTAAAAGAAACATCACATGTCCTTGTTTGTGCTGATGTCACATGCATTACTCCACTGCTTGTGGTATCTCCTTAGCATTGCCCTTAGGCCTCAGGGCGAAGTGCCAGTGAATATCCAGTGTTCTTGGCTCCAGCTGAGGCTGCTATTCAGGGACGCAGCAGTCAGCTGGAAAGGAAACAGCAATGAAGTAACAGAAATGGATTTTATATATTTATGTCTCAAGCTTTCCTCCTCGGTTGTGGGTGAGGGTGTAATACGGTTTTATAGTTTGGCTTCACTTTCGCTATGAAAGTCTCTTAAAGACTCGAAAACAAGCAGTAGTTGAGCAGTGTTTGTGTGTCTACGTGCCCGTTACCATACGGCGTTGAGGAGCGGGGCGCTCGCACAGCACAGCCGGTTTTGCCAGCTTCTTTTGGGTGTCACAAGGCCGTGCTCAGGTGGTTGGCTTCTGTTCACGCTACGTTGTGCCAGCCAAGCTCTCACAGCAATATTTGTGAATTCAAATGTACTTCAATTAAGATCACTTTTGTTTTGGTTGAAGTGCTCTCAGCAGTGTTTGCATCCCAAACACAGCAGCCTTCCCCTGTTGTGCTGGTTCTGGTCGGCTGGGAACGGCATTTCCCCGGCAGAGAGCTGAGTGGGAGGGACTGCTTTGCTTTGGTTCTGTTTCAGGCCAGGGCTTTGCATTGGTGCAGCGGGCGTGAAGCAGGGCTCCAGTGTGGTGACAGTCATGTTGCAAGGCTTACTCCAGGGCAGCGACCCTTCAGAAAGTAGGGCCTTAGGCTGTGGTAGACTTGGGAGCTATCAAAAAAAAAGAGTGTGTTTTTGTTTATTTGGCTTTGTCTTTTTTAATGAAAAAGAAAAAATCTACACGCTGATGCAGAGACCCAGTGACCTGCTGTGAGGGGCAAAGGCAGTGCAGACTGACTGAAGTATAACATGGAATTTCTTCCTTACTTTTGACCATATGTAAAGGAAAAACACCTGTGCAAGTTAAGAAAATGATGTACATACTACTGGTTTGTTTTGTGCTTTTGTTTTGCCAGCATGGGACGTTGTACAGGCCTGTTTGTGAATGTGCTTGAACAGATGATCTCAGGCTCCTTAAAGCATTATGCTTCCCAGGACGTAAATGAAAACAACGTAATTTTAAAATAAAAGATTAGAGAATGTTTTTGAGATTTTCAAATGCCTTTTGGATATTGCAATTTTAACATAATTTTCTTCTTTCTAAGAAAAAAAGGGCTTTTTTTTGTTTTTTTTAACCTTGTATTTCCTATTCTGTTTTTTTTTTCCAAGACACTATTGGTAGAGTAAGAACTGATTTATTTGAAAAGATGCTTTGAGAGGTGCTATCGAGTGTCTGGGTAAGCAGAGGATGCTTTGGAGGAGAACCAGGGAGGTGCCACATGGGAATAAGAATACAGAATACTGCTGGATGTCAGGTGTTGCAGGACTGCTTTATCAGCAGGCGTGTGTGGAAGGGGGTTGAGAAGGTTTAGATTGGAGCTGTAGAAGTCAATCAGCGGTTGGAAAGCAGGTCAGCGGTGTCACAGGGATGTCAGCCTGTAAAAATTCTGTCACTTCGTCTCCCATCTCTGTGAAGCGACTTTCTGAGACGCTCGATCTGATTCAGTCACGGCCGGTCGCACTGCAGGCAGGGCTTGTAAAACACCTCAGTAAATGGATTTGCTGTGTGTTTCCCGTCCAGGTTTGAACTGATGCGCATGTGCTGGCAGTACAACCCGAAGATGAGGCCCTCCTTCCTGGAAATCATCAGCAGCATTAAGGACGAGCTGGATCCGGCGTTCAAAGAGGTCTCCTTCTTCTACAGCGAAGAGAACAAGCCTCCGGACACAGAGGAGCTTGACCTGGAGACTGAGAACATGGAGAGCATTCCTTTAGACCCCTCCTCTACCCTCCAACCCACTGACAAGCACTCAGGACACAAAGCCGAGAACGGCCCGGGCGTGGTGGTACTTCGGGCCAGCTTTGAGGAGAGACAGCCGTACGCACACATGAACGGGGGACGCAAGAACGAGCGGGCCTTGCCGCTGCCCCAGTCTTCGGCCTGCTGATCCTTAGACCCAGAATCTGACAGAAACAGAACACAGAAAAACGCGCGTATTGGGGGAAGAAAGAAAGAAAACTACAATATATTCAAAAGCCCTACTGTACCTCAGTGGATCTTCAGAACTGCCATAGCTGCACTTGGGAGAACCCTTTTTTTCAGTAAACAAGTTATTGTTTTTTTTTCTTTTTTTCAATATGCAAGCAGATGTTTGTTTCGGTAAAGGACTCCATTCATGGGGCACACAGTTGGCCTTTTAAAACTCTAATGTTAACACTTAATAGCAACAGAAAACTTGAGATTTGATGTCTCTCTCTCTCTCCCTATCTCTCTCTCTCTCTCTCTCCCCTCCCTATCTCTTTCTTTCTGTCTGTCTTTGCTTCATAATGGGAAACATATCTGCGTGCAAGTTCAACCGTACGGCACTTTTATCAGATCAAAGATATCACAGGCCAGGTGGCTCCCTGCTCCCCTGCAAGCACCTGCCTAACACTGTAGGTCTTTATTTAAAAAAAAAAAAAAGGAAAAAGAAAAAAAAAAAAAAAGAAAAAAAAAAGAAAAAAAGCCAACACAAAAAAAAAAAAAAAAACCA
>JAOWBP010004028.1:14061065-14082312 GCA_028571105.1 Tragopan temminckii | reverse complement strand
GAGCCGAGACAGTGCCACTGCATTCCAGCCTGGGAGACAGAGCAAAAGTCTGTCTCACACACACAAAAAAAAAAAGTTGGTAAGCCTAACATGTCTCCCTTTATACAACACAAAGACACACACGTACACACACACTCTCTTTTTGTTTGTTGGGTACAACAGCAGACACCAGGCTTTTGGGTCACTGATTTTGAAAACGACTATTTGAACTCTTCCACCCCTCGAAGAAGAGCTGTATGAGTTGTGGCTGGTGGTGCCAGGCACTTTTTGGGTGGCCGTTGAACACCTGGCTCCAGCCCCAGCTCTTTGCCTTCCCAATGGGGAAGTCCTCCTGGAGGACGCATTGGCTACGTTTTGCACCCCAAGGTAAACAGAATTAAAAACCCCCAAATCAACAGCATGCCATTTCCATGGGGTAGGGTGGAAAGCACGTAGCTGGGGCCAGCGGCTCGGCTAGCAAACAGTTAAGTGTTGGCAGCTATGGAAACCTGTACAAGTCCAAGCCTGTTGCTTAAGTCATAGACCAAACCTCAGAACAAAAGAAAATGAGTGAGCTTGTTTGTTCAGTTGCAGAAGCCTTGGTGAAAAGGGAAGGAGGGGGCCGTCATAAAGCCTACAACCAAGGAGTCATAGCAGTTGCTCATCTTAGTTACAGCATCTAAGCCTTTGTTTAGCACTGATCCAACCAACTGATGGCAGTGAAGAGGTGGTTCTGGGATGGAAATGTTTAAAACCTTTGAGTAAGAACAAAGAATTAAAATATACTGATTGCTAGTTTTGACTGGAGATTTTTAAAAGTTTGTAGTGCTTTTTGCTTGTGTAGTTTAGGTCCCATTATCTTCTCTTGCCTCTGTCCCATAGTTATTTTTCCCTTTTAAAAATGAAAAAGACAAAAAAGTTAATTAAGAAGGTATTCTATGTAGGATTTTTTATTTATTTTTGTGCTATCAGTTTAAATCACTGTAGAGATGCCCCATAATAAATTTAAATACTGAGATAAGGGTTTTTGAGTATGACAGGGGGACAGTTTTTGATTTTTTTCAAACATTTATCTACCTCACTCTTATTTTTTTATATGTGTGTATATAAAAAAAATACATCTCACATTTCTCAGCAGCCAATAAATGCCGTCGATACTGGTAACCTCTCACTCCATAAACCACATGCTCTAGGTTCTGGAGGGGAACAGTCACCGCTCATCACAAAGGGTCACTTCAGAATATTTGCCTCAATTCCAAGAAGTTTTGCCTTTTCGGTTTCAATCTGTTATTGAGAGGAAAATCCGAGAGTTGCCTGACTGAAGGTGACTGTTCATTAAGGAAACATGAAGGCCTTTTAATGGGCCGTCGTGGCAGTGCTCAGGTCAGCAGCAGTGCTGCTGCATGTTTAGATAGGTGGAAATCTGACCTGATACAAGAACTTTCAGTCACGAGTTTCGATCAAATTTGCTACAGAAATGAATTGTTTACAGTGTTTGAAGGTCCACAAGAATTGCTAGAATAAGAAGAGTGGTCTGTTTGGCCTAAGTCATTCCTGGCAAATTTTCCTCAGATACCGCAAGCACCAAAAAGACATTTGGCTGAATCAGCCCCCATTTGGCTCACGTAGCATAGTGTTGCTTTTTTTTTTTTTTGACCAACACAATGACAAACCTGTTGCGGGCTGCCTGATGATAATACCACGTCGAGTTTACAGCTTTGGATCTTTGCTGCTTCTGTTTAATGAGAGCACTGATTTTTTTATTTTATTTTATTTTCTTGTTTTGTTTTTGTTTTCAAAACTAACATAGAATTGAATTTTTTGATGTGCCAGTAAAGTCAGTTCCCTTTTCATCCCCCATTTATATGCTTCATAACTGTGGATTCTGATGGACCAGCCATCAAATTTTAACTGCCCTCTGACAGCGTGTAACTGGTTTACAAGCACACAGGACTAACACAGGCTTGCCATCAACATGATGTATAATGTTTCTCTTTTTCCAGCTCAGGCAGCTGTTCGTGCAGGTGTTGGTTGTGGTATCTGAATAATGCGATGCTTGGCTACTTCGAATTGCATGCGGCCTCTTGAATATACAGTGCTGTGGTTAAATACTACAGGGCTTGTCCTCGGAGGGATCATTTCTCTCAGACCCTGAAAAAGCAGCAAATTTAAAGTTGTTACTGTGTCCTTTTTGTCGTTCCATTTCTTTGAAGCTTCCAGTGACCTTTTGGTGTAGTGACTGTTCCCCTCACTTGCACATATTGATTACCACAACTGGAGATCCTCAGATCTTTCAGCTGGCTAGGAGGGTTTTGTTAAAACTGTCCAAGTTATTGGTTTTTATAATTTGATGTAGGTGGCTTAAAAATGTGTTAGGAAGAAACACTAATGACGTAGCACCCATTGTGATAGACATTTCAAAAAGCACTTCGATAGAAAACAGTCACGGGACTAAAAGTACGCATGTGTGATGACAGTCAGCTCTCCTGGACCAAACCACCTTCATGATACCATTGTGTTCTGTGTTTGCAATTCAGGCTTAATTACTTTTTTGTTCTGTTTGTTTCCATAGCGTTTTTTGTTGTGTTTTGTGCATTTTGAATAGCTTTATTCACATGGGCTTTTCATGCAGACTTCCCTTGGACAGTAAATCAAGTTGTTTATGCATGTGAACAACTGAGAATTAATGTTGGCTTGATTGAGTCATATTATGGTTTGTAATGTTGTTCTTTCCTGAGACCACTGGCTTGTCTGGTATGGTAAATTTATTCAGAACTTCGACTGTGTTTGAATAAAGTTCAAGTAATCCAATTTCCTTATAAATTAAAAACGAAAGCCCACCCAGCCCCAAAACCCAGCGTTTTGACAGACATTACCTAGCTGTTTTGATGCAGTAGAATAACGAGCTGGCATCACCGTAGGGGCAGGCTTTGATTTCAGCACTCGGGCCATTGTTCTCACCTGACTCACATTTAAAAGCTTCTCAGTGGCACAGAAGGTGGTTTGGTTGCAAAGGAAGGTGGCTCCTGTGTAAACACAGAGGTGTCAGCTGCTTGGTACTCAGAAGCGCTTTTGAGCGAGAGATGAGTTGGACACAGAAGCCAAGCGTGATTGGAAGTTCGAGGCCAGCCTGTGTTCACCAGGTCTTTTTCAGCGTGATGCCTCTGTTCTTTGAAGCTGGTTCTAAGTGATGTATGATTCTAGAGATGTTCGCACTGATGCTCCTGTTGGTCTTTAAAAACAAGTGAAGCCCAGTTTGCCCAGGACCGACTGGTCACCAGATGGAACCGCTGTCAGGTCCTCTGGGAACTGCCGAGGGTTGTTCCGTACAATCTGAGTCTAAGCGAACAACACTCCTGTTGTTGGTGTAACTCCATAAATATATATCTATATGGACATAGATATCCGCATATGTATATCTATAATATAGATATATATATATTTAAACCCTATTCATTCCACTAGTACAAGTAACACTTGTTTCCTGTTGTTCTTATTTTGTTTGTCAACAGTGTATTTAATCACTGGGCTAAACAACAGCGGAGGAAGGTGCAAGGGGTCCACTCCTTACTAACCAGTGATAAAAGCCAGATATTGCAACTTAACCCATGAGTAGTTGTGCAGACAAGAATTTAAGAATGGTGTGTAGAAAAAAACAGTAGTGGCCAGAGGTGCTGAAGATACAGAACTGCAGATAGGCAGGAGGGCATCAAAGGTTGCCTCAGTTCGGAAAACTGGTTGCTCAGAGGCAGTGAGCAGTCTCTGTGACGGAGTGCAGCCAGGTAAATCAGAACTGAGAAGTGTTTATATGGAGACATCTGAAAACAAAAGATATGGAACTGGATATTTACGAAGACACAGGGCTTGGCAAAAGTTTGAAGTTGTTTCCTGAGCTTGGTGTGTGTGGGACAGCAGCAGAGCTCAGGTGTCATCATTCTGATCATTGGTACTTGTAAATAAACCTGACTTTCCAGCTGAAGTGGTAAATTCGTAACAGAAGCTTAATGGTTGTTGCATGGGTCTGTATGAGTCAGTCTCAACCTACCGTCGGTCTGTTTTGCAAGTACTAGATTGTCACTAGGTTGTGTGCGTGCGCATGTGTGCGTGTCCACCTTTTTTTGTACGCGTTATGCTGATTAGTAATCCATTAGCATTTTCAATAGGGCTTTAAGTCCAGTAGATTACGGGTAGTCAGTTGACGAAGATCTGGTTTACAAGAACTAATTAAATGTTTCATTGCATTTTGTAAGTACATAGAATAATTTTATAAAATGTTTGTAGTTTATTAATGCCTAAAATATAATTTAAGGGCACTTTTTTCTGTCTGTGTGTGTGCGTGTGTATGAGATCAGTTTTCTTTGATGGTACCAGTTTACTAGCTAGCTTTACAATATGCCAAAAAGGATCGCTAACTTGTCCAATTCAAGGCTCATCCCTCTCCCACTACCTGCCCAAGCTTTGTGTCCCAGTATATAGCGAACGAATAAAGAAGTTGGGGAAATGTTCTGTATCTTCAGTATCCTGGTCTTCCAGAGCCCTCTGGTTGGGGTGGGATCATCTTAACTGGTCATTTCACTTTACTGTCTAGTGCAGTTAACTTAATGGATTACAAGAACCTCACTGGTTGGGAAAACAGAATGGGTTTTGCTGCTACACAGTCTCACTTGTGCTGTTCAGTACCTGTTTTATGGGTGCCAGGTGGTTTGAAGGAAATGACTGCGTAAGAGAAAGCGGGAAGGCAGTTTTTGTAATTACAATCGAAGAACTATTTGCATATTTCTTATCACTTTAAAAGTTTGTATGCAGCCTCTAAAGATGCTGAGTACCATTTGAAGCTTTGTTGAAATAAGCAAAGCAGGGTCCCTATTTATTTTTATTTAAGAATACTGAAGATCCCTGTTTCCCCCTGAAGTTTGACTAACTGCATTTCTGAAGTGTTACGATGATTTAGATGCTATTTAAAGATCAGCTCTTCTGTTTTCTAAACCAGTGAGGTTTGAGATGAAAGGATTGGCCAGAGTTTGTCTACCTCTGGGACAAAAACAAAACTAGAAAGTGCTAAGGAATGGATGCAGTTGCAAATACGACATTTTCCGAGTTTTCTTGTTTAGATTTTTTTAAGAGAAAATTCAACAATAACATGGCCAATTTATTACATAAAAAAGACTTGCTGTGTATAAATTATTCCTAAAGAAATTCCTGTGTTTATATTAAAATGAATCAGTAGATAAAAAAAAATTCAAAATGTTTTTGTATATTCTGTTGTAAGAATTTATTCCTGTTATTGCGATATACTCGGGATTCTTTACATTATGAAAAGAAGAAACTTTGTCTATTTTGAATGGCTGAAGCTAAGGCTCCATTAGTTTCTCTTACTCTGCTTTTTTCTAGTAGTTTCAGTACTACCTGATTTAAGTTAAATAAAAGAATTCTGTATGCATTTGTCTGTTTTTGAATTTGTTGTTCTTCATTGCAAAGCAAGTGCAGCTTAGAAGACTCAAGACTTTTTCTTCTGCACTTTTGGCTGCATTTAGTTGAGCAACTCTGAAAAAGATCTTCGTAGAGGTCAGTACTGCCATTATGCTGTGTTGAAATCAAAAGTATTGTAATCCAGTGACACTAACCTTTGGACAGTTTTTCAACAGGACTTGATTCATTTGAATAAGGAAAGCATTTTTATTTATTTATTTGAAGGAAACCCTTTCATTTGCTGTTACAGCAATGCATGCATGAGACATTCAACCATCCAGCACAAAGTTATCAGTTTTCTGCAAATGTTGTTAGAAAACAGTGACAAGAAAACTAGCATTATCTTGGCATTTACAGTTTCTCTGAGCCTTGTCATAAAAGTCTTGACTAAGGCACAGTGGTGGCCCAGAGCTTGTTCAGGTGTCTGTGCCATTAGGTTATCCTTGTCCCTTGTCCTTTTTACTGACACAACACTAGAGGAATGAGCTTTCTTTTCCCTTAGAAAAATCCCAGGTGTCCACACGAAGATGCTGCTGTTCTGTTCTGGTGATTGTTTTTGAAAAATACTTGCTGGTTTTATGTCATAATTGTCTGTCATGGTACAAGCAAAACTGTGTGCATTGACATTCCCTGTGTGCTGAAGAGGACACACTGTAAACCTCTGTCTTGCCCAGCCTTAATAGAGGAGTGCTTCTGTATATAGCCATGTCTGAGACATCGAGGAGCCTGGCTTGGCAGGGGAGAAGCTCAGAAGTGATCTGTCACTGTCTGATCCCAAGCTTTACAACTTGGGATCTCATTTGGTTCCTGTTTTGTAAGAAAGATAATGTGCCGTGACATTCCACTGCGCTGTGCTTCACTGATCGCCTTTCTTGGGAGAAGTTAGCTTGTTGATTTTGATGTATAAATCCCTGAATAGCGTGACCCATTGTACTGAAAGACTGTTGTCTTTGTGCTGTGCTTTGTGGAAGGACAGCAGTGTTTTCCTTTGGGACATATGCTGAGAATTTGGGGAAATGGTGTTTTCAGGCAGTTGAAACTCGAACAGCATTACAGTGTCTGCCAGGTTCCAGCTTTTTTTGTATTAATCACCCCAGATCCATAGCCTGCTTTGTATGTGAAAGCTGGCATGTAAAGCAGGTCTCAAAGAGATACAGAAACTGAAAAAAATCTTCAAATAACAGGATCTCTACCTGTGTTTTATTTTTCCCTCATATGTAAAGTTTATATATGGGCACCTTGCGTTAGATGAAGCTGTGTCACTGCACTTGAACAGGGACTTGGGGAACTTTGTGGTATCAGTGCTGAATGTCATTATGGATGTAAGAATGGATTTTGATTCAACAAATCTGTAGTAACATCTTTTGACATTTGTTCTGCTTTGTTTTGTTTTAATTAGATTTTTTAAAAACCTGCTTTTAAAAGATTTTAGGAAATATGTAACCATTTTTAAGTCCTATTTTTTGCACTTTCTTAAATCTGAAGCAATCTTAGTATTACAAACTGTCACTTTTTTGTGTTTTTTTTTTTTTCCCTCAAGATTTTTGTAGCACAGATGGAAACAGTTGTTTGTTTTTTTGTAAGATTTCCCTGAAAATAACTTGGAATAAAATCTTTAAGGGCTTTAAATAATCATTAATTTGCTACTTCTAAGAGATAAGAAATTCCATTTCAAGAAACCTTTTTTCTTACGTTCCATCTTACTCTCTCTGTTCCCCACACTGTTTTAACATTTCTAAGATAATTGTCTGTAATGCTTTTCCTAGAGAGTCTGCTGTTACCGACTTTGATAATGGAGGCACATGGATGAAAGCTGCTCTTCCACTGCCGTAATACAGGGAAGTGTAATAGGTGTAATCACAGATGTACCTGAAATATAATGAACAAAACAGAAACAGAAACCTGAATTAAGGAACAGTAAACTTTGATGAAATTTAAATATTTGTTAAGTAACCAAACCAGATCTGGGTCACAAAAATATTAAAAACGTATTTGCTTACTGAGTAAAGGAAATGCTGAAATAAAACTGGTCTGAGAAACAGATATTCCATATCTGATTGTTACTTTCTCAGACACTCAAGCAACTTAAAAAATAATAATAAAAATAAATAAATAATAAGACATGCATTCTTTTCTAGGTTTCTATAAGCTAAGTCAGATGAGAAAGATAATGCTCCCCAGAACTATAACCATACCATTACAGCACATCAGTAAAGTTTGTTTATGTAGGTCGTACAGGCTCACCACTAACCTCTTTTTTTTTGTTGTTGTTTATCACCTTAACCTTTTAGCTTGCAGATCCATATCCTAAAAGCACAGGATGAGATGAGCTATATATTAAAAAAAACAACTTATACTTTGTTTTGTTTTTCTTTTAACTGAAGAAATTTTGAATCATACAGTGAGATCACAGATACTGTTCTAAAGGTACCTATAATTGCTCTGTTCTTCAGTGTGCGTGTTTACATTTTATATCTCTCCCAGTTGGGAAAAATAGATTAAAATCTCCTACTAGTCAGTTTTGCTTTCAGACTCTAAGAGCACAGGTTTACTGGGGTTGCTAATCGCAGTGTGCTATGTTGAAACTTGTTTCTTTTGCAATCCATGGAAAACTATCTACTGGCTGTTATTTTTCATGAAGGCTTCTCTACATAAAATTTGAATTTATCCTCATTTTATACTTGTGACACTTGGAAGTCTTTACTTCAAAGTGATTTTGGTTAGAGAAGAAGTCATTGCAGAGATTCTTCAAGGTTAAATGAGCTGATTGAATTACTTCTGCTTTTACTTTGAGACCTCGATATGCAATGTTTACCTTCCCGCATCTCTGGAAAAGATCATATCAATTCCTTCCACTGAAATATTTTTCCAGATAGTCTTCATGTTAATTGTAGATTCAATCTTTTCCGGACCATCTAGCATGCAGCAGCCACCTTCTGGGTGAAAACCACAAGCATCCATCTCTTCATAGCCTTTGTTCTTCCCACACTGCTCAAGGATGATGATTGCTTTGGCAGATGAAGCCAGCCCAACGTGAACAGTAAGCTGTTTTTTCCCACCAGAGTGAATAACAGGAAATTAAAAATGAGACCTGGTTTTTGAAAACATGTAATGCAACAGTGCCAAGCATTATGTGAAATACTGTCTTCAAGGTGGGAAGTCTTGCTGTAGCTCATGCTTCAAGATAACTTTGATAAGAGATTATAAATGAGAACAAAATTGTGTTTTTTGTTTTTTTGTTGTTGTTGTGTCTAGTCAACTCCAGACTTCAAAGCTGAAATTTTTTTCTCCATTTTTTCCCTACGATTTATGTAGGAAGATGTATTTTTCTTTGTTGTGCACGCAGTTATGCTGTTTACAGGGCACAGGATTAAAGTGGCATGCTAATTAATGTATGCTCCAAAGTTGTTTGGAACCTTCATCACCATTTTAACAGTCACTATCCAGAGCTGCCTGATACACATTGTGCAATAATCTTTTGGAGATCTTTTTAAAGATCTACTGAAAATATTATTTAGAAATGAAGGGGAAAATTACCCAACATTATAACTACTTACTATTGGATGAAGAGTTGTCCATATCCTGAAAATTTGTTCCTTTGCTTTTTGGTAAACCACTGGTAGCTGCATGATACGAAGATCTATGTTTTTTCCAAGGCCTCTCTTGGACAGCTCCTGTAGATACAAAAAACAACCCAACAACTGTGATGGATGTGTAAGAGCAGTGGATTTTTCAGTGTGATGCAGAAATCAGGCTGATTCAACTGAGAAGATACGGAAAAGCAACGTATCACTGCTTAGCTCTATTGTTCCTTGGTCTACAGAGAGACCAAGAGCCGGTTCTCATGACAGCTCTCCATTTTTACTGAAGGAAAGTCGACTGTACAAAAGAATTTCTTAATGTCACATCCATGTTGAGCCATGGTTATATTTTCCAAAGGGATGCTCAGCATCCAGTGTGTGGTTTATGCAATCCTGATATGGACCGGCCCATGTGGAACCATGAAATACAGAATTTCTCAGAAAAGATCCACATCTAGTAGGCTTTGATATAGGTAAGTTGTTCCTCTGAAAGACAAAGTAGATAAACCTGTGCTTCTGGAGAGACACAAATGAGAGGGAGTTCTCATTAGATGTCACTTGGATAACATTCCACCTGCTGTCTTGAACTTGCTTCTGACAACCTTTGCTCAATGTGAGTGTCAGCACAAGTAGCATGTTGAGATAGGAATTAATTTCTTTTTGATCTAGAATATGTTTCCCCAGTGAAAGAAGGAAATGTTATTTGTTGGAATGTTACTTCTTTGTTATTTAGTTGAAGTTCTGCATGGGGTCTTTTCCCAAAGCAAACAAAAATTATGCCCAGGATTGAGGTAAAAAAAAATAATAAGAAGAAGAAGGCATCCTTTAAAACAGCAGGTTGGCTAGATGTTTGAATGAAGGTCTTGATAAGAGTCAAGGATGAACATCATGCAGTGATGCCTTGAAATTATTTTGTCAGTGGAACAGGACTAATGAAGAAGCCATAAGCCTTTACGAAGAACATAAATACTGCAGTGGCAGGATGCAGAAAGAATACAACTGAGACAGAAAGCTTTGTCCCAGTAAAGCAAAATGGTGGTTGAAAATCCCTGTTACATCTTAGTAGACCACTACAAAAGACGTGTATGAATTTTCTGAGTTTCTGTGGAGGGCATGGGCAAGAAGTCACCAGCAACAGTATTTGATAGACCGAGAAACTTGTAACTTTTTCAATGTCATTGTTTCCTTAAGCTTTCCTTTCTTACTAAGGATATTTGCGTGCATGGGGCTGAGTTTACTGGGAAATTTGCCCTTCAACACTGGCTTCCTATATAAACTGTTCCAATTTTCTTGTCAGCGGAAACATTGATTAGCTGTGCTCAATAAACTATTTGACACAAGCAAGGAAACAATGCCTGCAGGGAAGTAAACACATTTAGAGAACACTGCCAGCCTTTTTTTCCTCTGGGCGCTGGCAGTCTTTGAGAGGCCATTGCATCATCTTGCTTAAGAATGCTGTACTGTGTCTTAGCGTCCAAAAAAGAAAACCCCAGCTGGTTCACAATTAGCTTTTTATTTTCTCAAACATTTTTAATTTTAACATTTAATGAGATTCTTCCTTTTTAACTATAGGACTTAAAGTACTTGGCTATCCACAACTTTAGTTTAGAATCAGAAGACCCAAAGTTGTTATAAGCTATTGTAAGCTATTCTTTTCTTGTGCTGTCTGGATTGAGGTTCTTCTGTCGCTCTCTGTCATAGGAGAAATGCAGAAATACTTTTTGTACAGGACAAAATCAGAAGCTGGCCAGTAGCCCAGGGTTGGGAATTTGTGTCAAAGGATGATAGTTGGTTCTGACCTAAGAAATTATAGCACGTTGTCAATAATGTGTATTATTTTGTTGTTTAGGAATCCTAATCATGGACTTACACTCCATTACACCAGATGTTGAGCAAACAACAACAAAAAAAAAGGTTGTTCCTTGTCTCAGCCATAACCAAAGTGATTTTTACATTTAATGTGAGAGTCTGAAGATGAGAAAGAACGCTAAATCTCGCATTGGTGAATTAATTCAGTCTGTCTGCTGTAGTTGAAACAGCAAAAGAAACATGGAGAGAATATAAAAGCTTTGGATAACTTTTTTTTTTTTTTTTTTTTTTTCTTTGGTGGGAAAAGTGGTTCAAAAGAAAACAAAGTTATTGTTGTTGGAAAGTCTTTCTAAAAGGAAAATAGAATCCAGTGTTATCAGTTGACAACCTGGAGTTCTTGGTGAGTTGTGATCGTAACCACAGTTCACTGGAGTTCTGGCTCATGCACATACATAGCCCTCTCCAAAGAGAAATGATTTGCACAGAGCAGTTGAGGTCAGAAGCAATGGTTGTGTGTTACACTGAGTGTGACAAACAACCTAAACTTTTAGAAAACTCCAGAACATTTCACAGATCTTCTTTGAGTTTTCACAGTTTTGGGTTGCCAGGAAGTTAGGGAGTGGGGAAGTAGGTTGCATGTGTTAATTTTGTGAACCTCATTCAGAAAGAGGTTGATGCAGTAAAAAAAACAAGTCTTTTTTTTTCTTTTAATCCTGCAGATATCTCTTTAAGGTGTTTGAGATGTAAGAAAGTTCCAGAACACAAATGAAAGAACTAAATAGCAACGTCTTAGTTTCACAGATGATGAAACTAAAGCAGAGAGGGAGAGAGACGGAGAGATTAAATGACAAATTTCCAAAGACCACATGGTCAGCGGCAGAATGAAAAACTGCGATGAGAGATCTGATCCTTGTCTCCTGATATCAAACGTAGTTCCCAGAAGCAGTTGGAAATGTGACCTGTTCTTTGCACTAACAGTTTAATTGCTGTGAATGCTGTCACTCAACTTACACTTGTGCCCTATTAACTGGGGAATTCGACCTTGATGGTAGGTTGCTCTGATAGGTTATTTAGCTGCCAAGTGCCAGACATAGGTTTCTGGAGGAAATACAGAAATGGAGTTGGATCAAGGGTTATTAGGTGGGACCATTGGTCTGTAATATAGAATAAATCATTCAAGAGATCTGAGATTCTGAGGGTCCCATGTGGTTCTGAAGAACACATCATAATAACTGTGTGATCTGTCTGCAGATGTGGTGTTAACTCTTATGTTGTTTTCCTCTAGAGAGAATGTTCTGCATTTCAAGAGTTAAGAGGTGGAGTTTTCTTGCATAAATCAGGAGGGTATTTCAGGTGAGTGCAGTTGTGAGAACCATGAAAAACTTAGTGAGACAGGTTTCCAAAAGAGAAATTGTCTTTCTAGTGCTAGACAACGATGTTGGGCCATGTGACAATGTCTGTAAAAGCCCTGAAGTTTTTCTCAATAACTCTGAATTGACAGGTTTGCTGGTACTTTCTGACTCTTTTGATTATCCCTTTTCCTAAACACTCAAAGGGCACTTGCTGAGGAATGACAGATCCATAGAAGTGATGCTGATGGGTGCTTTGTGCCTTAGTTGTCTTGTACTGCGATTAGAATTTGTGCTCATGCAAACCCATGCTTGCATGCTCTGAGTATTTTAATTTCATATTAGAAAAGAGGAAATGCAAGACAGTGCACTGCTACGTAGTATCAATAAGAAATCTAACAACTCAGAACAAATGCTCTTTCTAAACTAACAGTGATCTGTAAAGACTTAATATTTATCATCTGATTCCTGAGGATGTCAGAGAAATCAGCTTTTCTGCTAACTGTGAGGGACTACATAGTTAGTTTGTAAGAGAAACAACATCATGCTAATTTTTTGAGTGACCAGTAAGGGTATAAAAGGGATATTACTATTGGAATGAGATGTGTGCGCACTGGATTGATCTTTGATCCTTCTTGCAGCAAGAAATAAGCTTTAGGAAAATTGCTGATCCTATCAGCAAGCCGGAGAGTGAAAGAGCATCTTACAGTGAAGCTGGCAACAGTGATCTTAAGGAAGCAAATGCACATAAGAGTGAGTGCTGCTCGCAAAAATGAAGGCATTGCTCTTTGGCAAGGCCCCATTTCAAAAAGCACAGAGGGAAGGCTATGCTTTGAGAATCATAACCTGAGACTCCCAATACATGCACATGCACTTCTACAGGAATTGATATGTTTTGCATGTGAGGACTCTCCTGGGATGTGCTCTTACTTGAGATGATAAATGTCAGTGTTGCAGCTCTGCAGCATCTCTGAGACTGCCGTGGCTTTTGATAAGAGTGCAGTTCAGTTTGAGGTAATAATTAGGATAGCTCTGGGTAATACTATGCAACAATTAAGCCTGAGTAATCATGTTTAGTATGTAGCTCTGGTGTGGCTGCTCGGTACTTTGAGTGCACTCTTGCATGATTCTCAGGAAAGAGGCTCAGCAGGAGGGCTTTATGTCACTTCAGTGATCCATGCAGTAACTCCAAGCCAAGTTAGGATTACTTTCAGATGTAAATTCTACATTTTGCTGTCTTTAATATAAGTGCATAAGCTTCCTCAAGACCAATGGGCTCATATAAACAAGGCTAATGAAACAATACCATGAGATTGCTATTTAGTATCAAAAAGCCTATCGAAATTCCAAGTACTTCCAGATTTGTAGCAAATTTCCCTGAGTTGTCTGGATTAGCCACCTTTGCCAGGGAATAGGAAACCAAAGCAGCATGACCAGTATGAATAAAAATTAATTCCACACAGACGGTGTCACATCAGAGGGAAATGGATTTGTACTCTATACACAAGAACTGACATCTGTTTCATTATGTACTGCTGCAGTCCATGTTATATAACTTCCTGGCATAGCAAGTGCATGGCATTGTTACAGAAGACTCATCAGTGCGTTTTGGTGTTGGGCTGTTTTGCTTGCAGATAAATAACATGGTTTATTTTCACTGAGAGGTGGGTGATATTGCATCCAAAATTAGAGCCAATAGGAATCAGGAAATAATGAGCAAGAGTATTGTCAACTGACAAATATTTGTGGTTTAGATCATCTCAAGTTGGAGTTGAGATAATTTATGGGTATTCTGTGATGACTGGGGAGTGGAAAGGTAAAACTCAAGTGTTTTTTTTTTTTCTTGTTAGCCTACAGGGATAACATCCCTCATGACTTCAGATAATAGATTCATTTTTCCAAACACCAGCTTGCACTTGGCATTCCTCATCAAGCAAAGCTAGAAGCCTTGGTCTTTGGAAATATTTACTAGTTCCTTGTTTATTTATCATCTCTTGTCTGCACTTCATTTTCAAGACAGATTCTCAGTAGCTGTCACCTAAAACTGTAATACAGTTATAGTCCTGTAGGGTCACAGTCTTTCTATCACTACTAGCATTATCTTATAGCTGTCTTTTTCATTCCAATGTCCAGATCAATTAAAGTTAATTATTATGGGCTTATTTCACTTCCTCTAATAGACCATAATCTCCTCAGTTTGTTTTGCATGTCTAACTTTCCATTTTACCAATATTATCTGTTGTCTTGCATATGCTACACCAACACTGCAATTAGTTTTTACTACCGTGATTGTTCTCCAGCTAGTTTCAGATTTCATTGCTAACCTTCTTTCTACTTAAGATTGATAAAAACTTGTGTGAAAGACCCTTTCACAATAACTCTGCTCATAAACACTTTATGAAAGTAATGGAACCTAAGGAATGGCCATTGTCTGTGCTAGGAGATCTAGGGTCAAAGCTTAGACCTGAGGTGTAATTTGTATGTAGACTCAGCAAATCTCTGTAGTTGTTCCTGCTGTTTGAATATGTATATTATGACCTTTCACACTTTAGATTGAGCTACAGTATTAAAGTATCAAACTAGTAAATTATCACATTGTAGCATACAATGTCTTATCTACTAAGATAGGGTATTTGTTTTGTAAGACATATTTAAATATAGAAGTTATACATAGCTCTTAAGATATACACAATTTAAAAAAAAGAATAATTGTGTTCTGGGAAATAATTTATTTGTGGAAATTTTTGATATTGGCTCCTAAATGTAGACTCATACATTATTATTTGAAAATAACTGTAACTGAAAAGTTTATGCTGAAAGCCAGGTATCCAGGTATCCAGACAATGTTTTTATATAACCACCACCCAGCTAAACTTGTTCTAATGCACATGTTTAGGAAATAATCAGGAATTTTCAAGACTCCACCTGAGACACGCTGCAGCTACTGATAGAATCAAGGTGTCTGGAGTGGGGAGAAATCTGAATAGTCTTGTTTTCAGTGTTAACTGTAGACTTCGCTGTCTTTTGAAAGTGGAAAGCAAAGCTAAGATGTGAAAATATACTTAGAATAGACCTGCTTTCATTTTGTGTTCCTGAAGTAGGCAGTAATAACTTCATGGGCTACATTTGTATAAGAAGGAAATCACCTCACGTAGACACGATAAAATGAATCACTGTGTGTTTACAGAAGGCAGAGATAACTTATGGCACATGCACTAACTACAGTAAAGGAACAAATGTCCTTTTGACTTTTTAAAAAAGTGTTTTGAAAAAAAATCTTGCAAATCATGTTCACTTCTTCATTATTCTCTTCCCTCTGTGTCTGTTCCAAAAGGTGCAATTCTGTTTAGTAAGAAAAATAACTGTCTTGGAAGGAATAGTAAGCCCAAAAACAGATTGTATTTGGATCAACACAAAACATAACACCTCTCTCCCTTCTTTTTCATGCTTACCTTCACCGCTTCCCAGCTAGAATTAACCAGGTATTGTCTAAAGGGACCAAAACCTGAAAAGGAAAGAAGGTGCTTTTAACTTATCCTTGCTCTGCAAGTTTAGATTAGCTGACAGCAGGTATGTAACCACATGTTTGTACTTCAATATTTTTTGTTTGGGAGGTTGATTTTTTTTAAATATATTATTTAGCCTCTATAACATTTAAGGGAATAGCATTTAATTTTTTCAGATGTGCTGACACAATAGCTAATCCTACAATCCTTATGAGGTAAACTTAACTGAAGTTGCTAAATGTTCTGGAGCCAAAAGATGTAAGTGGAGATTTTGGGAGAATATCATTAGCCACAGAAACTATTAAATTAAATTGACTGGTGTCAACAATCCCAGGTCACTGTCATTGTACCTTTCTTACTGTTGAGAGCTCAGGAAGATGAAAGTACATGTCTGAAAGAGTAAAATTTGATTTCATTTAGTTTTACGATTTCTTTTGTGAGATACTTTTTTATTTAACAAAAAGACAAAAATTGTTTTGATTTGGATGGGTGTTTTCTCATTTAAAAGTTTGACTTTATTAATCTCAGTTACTGCTCTCAGTCCAGTGTGTTGGCAAGTGTTAGACTCTGGGCAGCAGGAAGACTGGTCTGTGAAACGGTTTTAATGCTTTACACTTTAAATATTTTAAAATCCACAAATGGACAAATAAATACCGACAGCGTATGGTTACTTTTCTGCAAATTGAAAGTTACTTGTATATGGGAATAGTTGAGCTTAAATGCAAGTTTATAACAGCTTTAATAATTAATGGTATATTTTAAGCATTTCTTAATTTGTTGATACTTATTTAATAACTGCTCAATCTTTTCTCTTTAATATGATGAAAAGCCTGGTGGTAGTTGTATTGTTGCAATGATTTCCCTGGGCCAGGGGAAGCAGCACACATTTCACATTGATAGTGAAGAAAAGAATCTCTCTGACTAGACTTACAGAGTGAAATTAGGGAGACACCCACCCCATTCTGATGGTGTAGTTGTTGTGCATGTTGGAGTACGTGCATGTGTGCAGAGTTATAATAAAACTATTAAATAATTTGGAGTTAAATTCATGCATCTCAGCTGTGGCTATAAGAATCCACTGCTTGGGATAAATTGTTCTATGTAACAAAATAAATGTAGGAGAGTTTTACAGTACTGAAATTCCTGCAAAAACTTCAAGAGCTAACGGGCTGAATATTATTAGGCACTATATAATAAACTGGGCTCACTGCCAGTAGGTTTATATTATGAGCAGGTGAGAATGTGACAGAGGCATGCTGTGATAATCTCTGTAATAGCTTGAAGATGCACCTGCGTCTCTAATGGGACGCACTAGACTAAAAGCATTTGAACAAGTATATTTCTGTACCTAAATGGCGATGTAAGGGGAGGAAAAAACCTAACAAGGTGCTAAGAAGTGTGCCCATCAAGGGTATGTGCTATAAATATCATAGGAGAAACCAGGTTGTCAGCCTTTTAAGAGGCTAGCAAATACCTCTTGCTCTCTCCTGCACTCCCATTCATTTCAACTGCAGGTTTTTGGAGCAAGCCAAACTAGTTCTGCTCATCTTGGAGCTATTAAAAAAAAAAAAAAAAAGTGTTTAATTGAAAACAGCAAGATGCAAATCTCTTTGATGTAGCTTCAACCTCATTCCTATGTCCTCAGTTGACCTACAGTGGAAAATTATCCTGCAACTCACATGTCAAGATATGTGTAATGATTGCCTTTAGATGAGCCAGTGGCAGTGAGAGGAATAGCGAGTAGCAGCGTTCCTTAGGAACTTTAACCTTTTAAAGCTAGTAGTCTCTAGCTGGTGGCTCTGCCACTGTAAATCAGCAGCAGCAACAGTCAGCAAGAAAAAGAACAAATTCTGTCCCTTATGCTGCACACTCACACATGTTCATTTGATGTTAATGGTCTAGTTCAGCAGTGATGAGGCTGCATCTACTGTTTAAATTTCTCTTACCTTGCCGTGACACTGAGACCCTGAAACTTGCCATTTGTGGTTCTAATTCTGGACGCTGACTACGTAACATTGTGATGCAACCTGGTTTTGCTGCTTCAGAGCTCCTTTTGGGTAAGCTTTATCTAATACTAGCCTGCACTGCCTTGAGCTACGTGGTTTGGATCAGAGAGAATGTCAACAAAGATTAAAACATGGAGAGAATGAACAACAAACCAAACTGGATGGCAGTAAAGAGGGCATGCTGCAGTTTGTTTCCGCTGACATGTATCTTAAGAAGGCACAGCAGTAAGTTATTTTCCATTTGGAATTGTAAGTATGACCGTTTGCTACTGTTTTTCCCTTCAGGGAACTGTTTATGACAGAGATCAAGCATGTATTCGTACCATCTCTAGCTAAAAGGAGAAGAAAATAAAAAATAAAAATCTTACCAGTTACAACCACAATGTTGGAATTTGAATCCATGCTCCAAAAGGTGAAATCTCGTCGACTTGCAGTTCCAAACAGCAGTATCAGCATTCATGCATCTGTGGCAAACTTCCTCATCTGGGGCATCTATTTTTTGATTCAAACCATTCTGAAGCATGCAGATTTCTATTGGATGAGAAAATGTTTTCATAAAGCTGAGATGGGTTGGGATTCACACTAGAGGAATGATTTCTGTTCCACATAACTTTCAAAACAAATTGTTACACCTCTGTATTAAAGGCAGAAGGCTACCTCAAATGGGGCATGCAATAACAGCATTTTGGGAAGAACAGAAAAGGCTTCAAGAAACTTTTTGCAAAATAAAGCAATAAAATACCCAGCAATATTTTGCATAAGAAAACTGTTTATATACAAGTAAGCAAAACTAATTGAGTCACTTTTAGTGTATGTCTGTGGATATTGTATTCCTATCACTGTTGTAATTCTCTTTAATCATGAAGAACTACTGAGCTAAAAACATGTACTGTCCATTTCCACTCTATTCAGTGTTAGGGTTTTTCTTATTATCTATAAATACACAGAGGTAACTTCCCTGTTCTTCCTCACAGCACTTACCTAATTTACTCATCTTCAGCTTTATCTTACATTATTTATTAAACTCTCCAAGCTCCTCACACTTTAAAAATAAACATTAACAGGAAAATATGTATTTGTTAAAGCAAAATATTTACTTGGTACAATTGAATGGACAACACATTGCAAAACTTCAGTCCAAATTAAAATGTCAAAGGAAATCTTGAGGCGGTGAGTTTAATAGCTGGTCTGTCTTTATTAAACTGAAGTGCAAGAACCAATAGGGGGCCTGAAATCAAAACATATGCACATTGTCACTGCCCAAAACAAAAGCATATGAAAGTCCTCTTGGGAATTAGAACTATGTGGGCAGAGGGTTTTGCTGAGTCTTGTTTTGAGTAGGAAGTATGTGCATGTGTGTGAGAGAGAGTGGAGAAATAAACTAAGAATAGAAAGTTGCTGTATATTCTCAAGAGAGATGGTAATTATGAGATCGTAAGAGAGAAAATCCCTGAAGAACTCTCCTGGATTGGCTGGTGGCCGAGCAATGTTTGGAGTTACGAGATGTTTCTGTCCTTTGAATCCTCCTAAACTGAGAGAGAGTAATTTGTGGATTCTTTTTGACAAAACGACACTGATTCTACCACCCATGTCTCTCCCTGGCTAATAAAGCTTGCAGAACTGACTTTTACTAGCCACTGAGGTTGAAGGAGCAGCTAATAAAGCAAATAGGAAACTCTGCAGCTTTAAATAAGGTAAAATTTACCACTGCCATCAGGGAATTGCATCTACAATTCCACTGTCTTTCTTTTTCCTAGGTCAATCAAGATTCTTACCAATTATTTGTTCAGTGTAACACCTACTTTGTAAAACTTAACCTGTGGTACCAAACAGCATGATGACATTTTGGTCAGTTCATAGTTATTTCAGATTTGTGCTTAAAAAAGAAAAGATATCAGTTAATTAGAAAAAAAAAATAAAAAATAGCAAAACAAAAGCCAACCAACCAGAAAGTGAAGCCTGCCTTCTTTGGGAAGGCCTAATGAACAATGCACATGCAAGGAAGAAAGCAAAATTTAAGGCTTACTGTTGTTTAAATGAGCTTCCTGAATTAGAAATGATCACCGTTTTTGTTTAAGACATTATAGCAGCTTTACAGACCAATATGAAGGACAGTGCTATGAAATACTCAGTGATTATCTGTTCTTGCACAGTATAGCTATGTCTGCTAGATCTGTATTCTCTGAAACAACTGAAGTCTACTCCTGAAACTTCTGAGTAAGTATGATTGTAGCTTTAATCTTAGCACTTGCATATGTTTTATGTTTGTAGCATATGGATATTTGAGGTGTGTGCATGTTTGTTTCCTCATCCACAATTAAGAAAACAAGCCCTGGACATTTGAGAGCAAATCACAGACACACCTGACTCAGCTCAATACCAGTTATTTTTTTTCCAGCTGTATACAAATATGATTGACATGGTGTTCATCTTGAAGTAAAGAAGAAATGGAAGCAACTCAACTATGAAAACGCCGGTTATCACTCTTAGATGGAATACAGCGTCACAAAAACAGAAGAGACAAACATTTTGGTGTAAAGCTTGCTGTTCTCTATGGGTCAGTGCCCATGAAGAAGAAACAAACTCAGTAGAAATGGGAAATGGAGAAATGTTATAGCAATTTCACTTTTTTTTTTTTTTTTTGGACAGTGTTGCCTTGTTTATGGAAGTTCTTCTGCAATTTATACTATTGGTGCACACCTTGTGCTTAGCACCAATGGAAACGCTGAAATTGTATGTAATTTTAATGTAGCCAACCTGTTGGGTGGCTGCTGTCATTTCAGTTGTGCTGTTCTTGTAATGTTAGCAAAATTTAGCTTCTGTGCATAAACAGATTTTTTTTTTTAATTGTCTACTATAGTTTAACACAGAAGGGACCTCAGCAGGGCAGCGTGTAACTGTGGGTCTCTTTTGCTCAGGCATCACCCACCAAGCACAGAGAGACTCAGCATGCAGGATCACACAATTTAAGTAATTGTTCATCAGATCGTATGCAAAATACGTAAGTAGGACCAACAGATTCCTGGGCTTAATGGTAATATGTTTACCACTCCTGGTTATAAACAAAACCCAGCTGACAAGCCTTAGCTGGCCGGGACATTTTCAACGTGATGGTGAAACCTTTGGGCTGAGAGTGACGTGTGATACCCAGGGAATGCTGGAAGGTGCCAGGCTTCGAGCGATCGCAAGAGTGCACTGAAAGACGTGCTGTACAGCGGCTGTGTGGCTGAGAGCGTCAGCACCGAGATCGCTCTTGTCCTGCCGAGGAGGGCAACGCCGCTTTGTCTTACTGAGGAAAGAACATACAACTCTGCTTTGGTACGTTCTTAAAAACGTGTGAAGGGAAGATCAACCACGTGGAGTTTCCTCTTACAGCTCTGGCAGGAATAGAGCCACCTGAACAACTTGGAAACGCCGTCTCAGATGGACTAAAACAGCGCTATTCCCCAAAAGCCTAAGAGGTATGCCGATCTTTTTGCTGTTGCCGTTAAGGGAAGAAGCGAGCTTTGCTGCTCGCTCAGCCCTGGGGCTGCGGCCGCAGTCTCTCC
>JAOWBP010004028.1:13981963-14047596 GCA_028571105.1 Tragopan temminckii | reverse complement strand
CTGAATAGGAGGCTGAGATAAAATCCCAAGCAATGCTGTATTTATTCTTGCAATAATTAAACACAGTGAAATCAGTTAAAGGAGGACTTCTGGCTTTTGATTCAGAGCTATCTTAATTCTCTGGATTGTCATCAGACCTTAAACGTATCACATGACAGATTCGAGTCTCATAGCAACCCATTTCTCCTTGCATTCATTTAATTCAGGTCTAATCTGATCTGCAGTCAGACAGCTAGTCAAGGACATAAATAATGGCAATGTTCACACTATGTTGTTTTTTTCCTTATACTCTATTACAAATACTTCAACGAATGTTGATATTTTGTAATTAAAAATAAATTAAATGTAATATGTTAAACTCTAATTTCCAGAGAACTAACAATCTGTTATGCACCTATAACCTTAAAGATAAGGATTTTGGTGTTTAAATAATTGGCTGTAGTTACCAGCTTTTTTTTTTCTTTTTTTTTCCTATGCATCTGAATTAAAGCAGGTTTTGAGTGGCAGGACCAGCAACCGTGCATAATTAGTGTCTGTCAACCCACTTGCTCAGGTCACAGAACTTCTTTTTGGTATATCATGATCTGTGGGCAATCAGTCAGTGCACAAACAACATGGAAATCAGGATGGAAGAGCATTGTCAGAATACAGAAAGAGAAAGCTATACTTGGCTCATCCTAATGTTACTAGCACCTATGAAAAGTGCACGTTACATTACAAAACAAAATAGCAATCATAGTATTGGATTTAGTACTGGTCTTTCCATCACAGTAATGCTCTCAGGTGCCATGATGATACCCGTGCTGTTATATCTGTAGCATGCAAAGGCTGAATTGCCAGAACAGAGTGAGATTGCAGGAAGCTCATGAACACGGATTTCAGGGAGTTCTCAGTTTTTTTCCAGGAGTCCAGTGTTTGCACAGATGATCCCAGGATTCTGCCGCCGACAAACTAGTGAACACTGGTTTCATCTTAAAGTTGTTATCTTGAGTAATCCATATTCATACTACTCCTTCCGTGCACCAAGTAATATTAAATGGATCACATGACTGATTTGAGTTTCATAGCAAACTGACAAATGGGTGCAATTAGAGAGAGAGGCACACCCACACATACACAATGGACCAGATTTTTGAAAGTACAGTACATACTGTGCTAAATTATGCACGCTTTTTGCCTGTACCTAAACTTCCAAGAGAGCATTTACAATATTCATATGGAAATCGTCATCTCTATGCATATAGAGCTGTTTGAGCACAGTAATTTTGTGTTTGTGTCACATCATTTAGAAGTTTAGGCTAAGAATGAGAGGTTGAAAGCTGGATTTTGATTTGAGCTTGCTCTGCAATGTAACCACCTTGTGCCAATTTATCTCCCCTCCCTGTCCCTCACAGATAAACTGCCCAGGCGCTGCCCTAACGCTTTGATACTCCCTATACCCTGAGGCTTAGTTCATTGTTTGCAAAACACCACAAGTACTCAGCTGGACTGTGCTGTAAGAAGTGCAAGTTGTATTTGTTTTCAGTTGATACAATGTGTCTGGTCTTTTGTAACACCATTTGTCGACATGTAACAGCGTTCAAAGCCCTCTTGTGTACTAGCTGTAGTAAGTCAATATGAAGTTTTTCACTAACTTTGATAACTAATTCCTTTTAAATTGCTTGCTGATAATATTAGACTATTACATATGTATCACTTTCTGTTTTGAAGTTGAGGACTGAGAGGGTGTTGTGCTAAGCATATACTGTGCATGTTAGTATAACATACTGTAAGTACATCTAATACATGAAGTACTTCTTGCCAGCTTTGCAATACAAACAGCTACAGGGCTTGTTTGTTTTTTAGGTTAAACTTGAAGATTCCTGTGTGTGTTTTGTCCCCCTCTACCGAAATAGTCCTACTTGCAAAATGTTGCTGTTAACTGATCCACAGGATAAAGAGACAGGTTAGAATTGGTAAAAATATTTTGAAATTTGAGCAGTTGTACTTTCTTTTACTTTTAAGATGGACTGCTGGTTTACATACTTAAACATTTGAGATTTTGTTTTGAATACGAGGTGGATTCCCTTTACCTGTCGGGTTTGTTTTGATGGGCTAATAAGTGGAAGGGAGGATTGACATTGAGGGCTTTCAGATTCCACGCATTGCTCTGCTGGTAGTTGAAAAATGACCTTAGATGAAACAGTAGTGTAACTACTGCTCAGTCCAAATCAAGTAATCAGGAAATTTCTTCATAAGAACAAAAAACAGATTAAAATCATCTGTGGTTAGAGGTGAACTCTGCAAAGTTTTCCAGCTCGTTTTACATAGGCTTTCAACTGGGGGTTCACTAATGGGCTGTGATTCACATAGTTGAACATGGGAGACCTTTCTGATAAAAGTGTAGTCAAAAGGCTTTATCGTCCCCCTGTAACTACTGAGAGAGAAGTACATTCCTGACATTAATTTATATATTCCATTAACATTTTTCTGAAGCGAGATAGGCTCTGGTGTGATAAAGGAGAGAAGTGCCTACACCAGAGGCCAAACTTGCACTGAATGCAGCTGTGCATACCTATGGACTCATGTTCAAAGGAATGTGGTTGAAAGCAGCGTTTAGTTTAGACTGCAGAAGAGGAGTGGGGATACGTAATGACTACATGAAAATAAAGAACTGTTAAATAAATGCAGGTGAAGGCAATGCAGTTAGCACAGATCTTCAGTTGGATAATAGTAATAGGAACAGTGCATATTAATTAGATGTGTACACAGAGAAGCAGAGAAGAAAAGATTTCTACAAATAGCAAGTGAAATCCATACTGGAGACTAATGGATTGGTACTGCAGAGATAAAAATGACAGGCATGATGTTTATGAAGTAATATCCCCTATAATATAAATTTCCACAGGTCTCAGAGTAAGCGCTGCCAATCCACTCATTTGTTTAACGTTCTAATAATTTAGATTCTTAACAACTACAGAATTTAACAGCCTATCTACAGCTTTGACAGTGAAGAGCTTTATAGTTTGATGACATTTGATTCTTGGGCACAGGTTAAAGAGGGATTGAATCCAACCCTGAGATTTATATCCAATCATCATGATCAGATAGGTTATCCAGAATTGGTATGTAATGTATCTGAAATGACCTGCATATTTCAAAGGGAAAACAAGTGGCAGCTTTTCTAAAGGACTTTGTCTTGGTTGGGAGCATTTTTAATTTATTTGTGGTGGGCTGAGTATTCTGTTAGTGTGTTTGTACAGATATTTTTATGAGAATGTAAATCGTGCTGTAAGACCTTACAGAGCATAACATGGGTGATTAACATCTTTATAACACTAAATAAACATATCCTATTGTGGCACTTCATGTGTGCTGTACATAATAATTTACAATAACTGCTAGATGCCATGGAACATTTATCACAAGACATTTGCAACAAATCATTGAGTAAAACTTGAATTGTAGAAGAAAATGTAATTGGTTGCAGGAAAGATATCTATCTTAGATACTTGAGTAGCTGCCATTACTGCAGCACCTTCATGCCTCCCAAGCTTTAATGTATTTATTTTGATAAGACTCCTAGAGAGAGAGGGAGAGTGAGAGGGAAGAGAGAATGAGAGAGAGATGCTCTTATTCCATTTTAAAGATAGGGAACTGGGACAGACAGCTATTCAGTGTATGTCAGCACTGCAGAATGCAGTTTAATGTAGTATGTCTGAGAGTGTTCTATTATCAGAGCTGACCTGAGCTTGGCTGCATGGAAATGCTTGTTGGGGTAATTCACCATTCTCTTTCTCAGGTGTAAATGTAACAACAGCAATCTCTGCAATCTGTAGTGTGCCATCAGCCTGACTTACTTCCAAAATTAAGGGAAAGATGACTTCAGCAGAACTTTTAGATTCAGTGTTTATTAAACAAACTCAATTGACATCTATTACATATAGCGTTTGCCTTTAATTTAGAGTGTGACAGGGATGGGTTTCAGCAATTTGGAGGAAGGCTGCGGAACAAGAAGTACCAAGCTGATGTTACTTTATTTTTTCTGCTTTTCTCTGTCTTTACTCTGTGAAGTCCTGATGTGCAATTTTCATTTGAATAATTGCACGCCACTGTGGGAACATTTGGCCAGTGTATTTTCACCTAGAAGGTAAAAATATAATCCAGACCCGGGTTGGGCAAGGATCCATGTTTGCATAGCAAAAGAATACATTTCATAATCACAACTGCATTGTGTTTGTGCCTAATTCAGTTTGTTATTGTTCAGTTACCCTTTCCAAATACTCGTAGTGGTATGGAATTGTTTGTTTCGACTTCTTGCAGCACTGTGAATATTTTTGTCTCTCTGCAACTGATGAAAGTACTGAGGCTTAGCAAACTGGTGCTTACAGGGCAAGCTGCACAACTGAGCATGTACATACCCCATTAGTTGTGAACTGAAATGTGCTGGACTTAGTCATTTCACCTAGTTCTGCAGAAGCAAGATCATGTTAATCATGAATCACAGCGTGCAGGTATGTGTGTAACTTGCTGATTGGTAATTAACTTGGTCTCTTATGATGAGGTGAATGTAACCTAATGTCTTGGAAAGAATAATAAGACGAAATAAAAGTGAAGGAGCATGTGCTTTCACAAAGCATGTTTGCATTTGAAATAGTATTCCTCAAGTTAACTATAAAATGAAAATGAGAATATGGGCAAGCATAGATGGATTAAATTGTGGACCAGATGTTGACTTAAAAAATGATAACAAAAAGCTAAGTACATATGTTTGCATGAAATGTGGAGAAATGTTTTTCCTTCGGGAAAGGCATCCATATAGATAAGGTTGCTCAAGTAATGTGGTGTGACAGTTGCTATGTCAACTAGTGTTCCCCTCCACACATCTAAATTATTGAACAGCACAGTAAATGCTCTATAAAAGTAGCTCCATAGGACGTGGTTATACATCTCCTTATTTTCATCAAAGCTTTTTCAAAGTTTTCTGGCCTTTACTACAAGTGTTGGACATCTCTGGACTTTGTGTTGCTCCAATTAAAGTCAGCCTTTGACCCATTCTGTTCCCTTTGTCTGACTCGTGTTATAGATGTGTAATGGAGCAGTGGCTGCTTGCATTTGAAAGCAGAGTGAAGGGACTGAAGGAACAGATTGAATCCATCATGGAAAAGGTGTGAAACTCCCATGCAAGTTAGTGCATAATATTTAATGAATTGATCTGGCGCTGTAAGCAAGCATCTGCCCTTGCGTGCAATACTTTCTTCATTGTTAAAGCAGTATGCAAAGTGTAATGCTTTTTGGCACATGCTTTAATAATTTATTTAAAATATAAGTTAGCTAAGCAGAATCTCCAGCCTGAAAGCCAGTGGGAGCTGGTAAATTCTGAATCAAAAAGGGAAACTAACTTCTGCACATCACAGACATTTGTATAACCTGAGGCTAAAACAGGTGAATGATGAATCCTATTAAAGTTATTTCACTTCATTATGTGTAAATTTGTCTCTGGCTGGCAGATGGTTTTTAACTTTCTCATATTTGTCCTTATTTGGATAGCTTAGAGAACCAGAGGAGAGTGCTCTCCCTTAGGACTGGAGGAGTATGAACTTCATGCATCTGTGCATTGTACTTGCTGCATTATAATATTTGTATAAAAATTGTAGGGATACGTGCCGCTCTGTTTAAAGACAATAAAGATATCAGGGTTCTTGAACACTCCTTAAATTGTGATTTAGGAGTGCATGTATTTGTCCTCTCTGCGTGCATTTGAACTTTTGTGAGTATCTGTCCATGCAGAGATTTAGGAGGCAACTCTGAAGGTACAGATACATTGAAATTGAGACATACAGGTAACTGAAAAGGTGTTTGATATGGTGGATATGAAAACTTTTGTGCTTTTCTTGCATGTATGCATATGGACGGGGGACAGAAGCTGAAATAAAATTCAACAATGTAATCGTTAGCCAGATAGCTCTCTTTGTCCCACACTTAATATGTTGCTGAATAGATACTGTGCAGGAAATGCTTTATTCATATGGCACACAGGTTGTCATACCAAAGTCGCCTCAATTTCTGAGGAATATTATCTTCACTTGGTGTTTCTTGATGTCTGTTTCGTGTGCAGAACTGAAAATTGGATGCCAAGGGGCGTGGAGGTGAAATTGAAATATAGTAATTGTTCACTGTGTCATAGCAGATCAAACTAGAGTCAGCTGGAGGGAGAACTGGATCTGGGGCTGCTTGTGGAAAGGTTTAGAATCAGTCTGGTATGTTATTGCAGTTCACGTGTTTCTCTCTTTTCTTTTTGTAGTTTTGGCACTTTATATGAACCAGCGATGGTGGCCTGTTGAAGACGTTGTAAAAACTGCTGACCCTTCTAGAGATGGGTTGATTTCGGTGAGGATGCTTTTTAAACATTTGACTTTGCCCTGGACACTCCCAGTTGAAGCAATCATAAGTAATTGTCTTTGCTCTCCTACAGCTCATTCTCTATATAACCTGTGAGATCTGGGGGATATCTCCCGCTGAAGAGAGGCATGCACATTAACCCTCTGCAAACAACTTTCTGCATGCACTTTGTGATTCTGTGGGATTTATTCACACTTGGTTTTAGTTTGCCCTCAATGCCCGATAGAGGAATAATCAAATAAACAGACATCTTATGTTAGCAGTACTCTTGACATTAGTATTTGTTGACTGACTGACTGATGGGAGTGTTATGCTCTTTGGAACAAAGTCTTACATAATTATTTGTGAAATTGTTCTGCCTCTGATGATACTTGTATTGTGGTCATTTTATAAAGCAGATTTATTTAATTGATTTTATATATGCAATTCTTTTTCCAAACAGATGATCTTATTTATAATTTTAGAACTACATTTTCATAATTTAAGAGGTTTCTATAGCCTGTGATCTGCTTTCTACTAAGAGTATGAGCCTTGTGGTGCCATGAGGCTATTAATTTAGTTCTATTTAATACCCGAACTTCTATGTCCAGATTTTGTCCTTTGTCATCTTTCCTTAATATCTACTGTATGTGGAAGTTAATTATTCACTGAATTAATTAATTTAGTTGGTTTTTTTGTTTTGTTTTTAGGGTTTTTTTTGTTTGTTTTTTTTTTTTGGTGGGTAACTGAACTGGAGGGATTTTGAGATACAAACCCTTGTAAGATAGAACTTGGGGCAGAATCATAAATGTTCATAAATATTTTTGAGCTTCTGCTGTATCGACGGAGAATGAAAAAATATCTGAAAACAAAAACCGTATCCCTCGTAGCTCATTACTGAGACTTGAATTGTTATTATTTGTGGAAGCACTCATTTTCAGTGTAAATGTTGGCACCACTTTTGCCTTGATGACCAATATGCTGTGCTTTGCATTCTTCCATCTGCCTGTCTTGGTTATTCAGTAAGAAATATGTCATAAAAGCTGACTGCTTCTGTTGTTAAGCCTAGATTATAAGTTGCTTGGGACAGGCTCTGTATTTATTCTCTTTTCTTGCTCAGTAAGGTCCTGGCCCACTGAAGGTCTTCGATGGCATGGCAAGACATGTAATAGCGAAGTGGTGATTGGGATAGCTCATTGAATCCTGACTTTATTTCTCTTTTGGGTAGGATTAGATTGCCTTGATCATGTTTCCAAATCTGACTGGTTCTCTGTGACTCCATGCGAGAGGCTTTTCCTGGTGCCTTATAATTCTTCTCTGTGACTTCAGGAGATATTCCAAGCTTTATAACTTTTTTCTAAATTATTCAGTGCCCTCTGCATGAAGGGTGGAACACTGGGAAGAATTGTTTTTATTATTCTATCTGAACAAATTCATGAGGTATTTTCCCCAGATTAAGGGTACGTGTTTCCTGACCTCTTTCCTCGCAGCCTCTTTAATTTTGAAACTGTTCATGAAAGGCAAAATACAGTTTTCTGCTTCATTTTTCCTTGGTCTGTTTTTGTTTCTTTACTAAGGTCCAGACGTTTGGAGAAAGGATTGTCCTCTTTGTTCTAAACTACATTATTTTTGGAATGCCGGAAGGGAATTCAGCTAATGGTGCATTCTTTCTACCTCACTCTGCGACTGAGTGCGCCAAAATACTCTGGAGAAATGGTGAGGCTGTTGCCTTTTACTCAGTGAAGATGAAAGGTAAGGTCATGTTAGAGGCATGTTCCCATTAGCTTCTGATAGCTAGAAATGTAATACTTTTGTTTATCTTTCAATATAAATAATCCTGGCTCTCATTTACATTTTCATATCAAATCTCTCTCAGAGTGAATTTGGGGAACAGGCCTTCCCAGAATTTGGAAGCCATCCATATTACTTTCATTTTAACATGATGGTTCCAAACTCTATTCTCAGTTACAGTGAGTGATCTAAGGTACTGGTGCATTCAAATGAAATATGCTTTAATACAGGCAACAGGAAGGTTGCATTTCTGTGAACAAAGAATGCAAGGCTTGCTCACAGAATGGAGAACTGCATCTCAGAAACAGTGATATCTGAAAGAAAGGAGTATAGTTTGTTGTGGAAAGGCAGTGTACCAGACAAGAAGTGGTAGTATCCCTGGATGTGGAAGGAGCAGTGGCTAGGTTCTGTAGAGGAACATGTATACACTAGATCAGTCCTGGCATGGTTTATCCAGTTGTGGTGCTCCTGGTTTAAAGGATGATGATTAATGGATATTATCATTTATTGATTAACTTGCACAGAAAAACATCAGGTCATATTTGATTCTTTATGCATTCCTACACCAGTATAAGTTTGAGGGAAGGGCTTTTATTAAAATGAGCATTTATTAATGCAGGTGCATTGCTATCTAGTGTGGAAAAGGCTTCATTAGAGTAACTCCAGGTATGCAGCTGGGTAACATGTACCCTCCTTCAAAAGCTGATTACCTGTCTGTGTTTATCTTGTCCACCTGACACTATCAGCTTAAATATACAGAAGTTGGTATCTGTGGAGGTAGATGTGTCGTTGAAGTTAGCAATCAGTAGCTATCTGTCAAAAAGGGGAGAATAAGAAACAGGTTGAGAGCTCTGCAGATGTCAACTGCTTTAGCCTCCAGAGGACAGTCTGAAGACACCTTCTCTGATAGAGTCTCAAGAGGCAGCAGCAGTAAGAGCTGTTCTGCTCTTACTGCTGCTGCATGTGTAAAATCCTTATTCATACAGAGATATAGCTTGTACATCAACAGTTATGATACAGTGCTACTGTACTATCAATGAAAAATCATTTTGCATCCTATGCTTAAGGAGTCTTGTGTACATATCTGTAAATATGCTGATGAGCTTCTTCATAATTGGCAAATGCTTCAATGACCACAGTGCATTTTCCTTTAAGTCCATATTTCTGAGCAAAGCCTTTGGAAAGAAACACTTGTGCATTTCTTTTCTGTAATGATTAATGCATCAGTAAAATAAATTTGCACAGTAGTCTTTTATGAGTAGAGTATTAGCCAAGTTCAAAATGTTTCCAAGTAAATTAAATGTTTTAAACCACGTCCACGTAAAATACAAGCTCTTCAAGTCCAGCTTTGTCAGCGTCTGTTTTTTGTTGCCAGTGCTTTTTTTCTCTGGGCAGCTATGTTTGTAAGTTTTTGGCCTCTGTCACAAAATACTGCAGTGTTTTGCCAAAGCCTTTTTGGGAAGCTTGAAACTGATTGTTTTTGCCCCTTTCTGCTATTTTCTGTGTATATTTGGAGAATATTTCTGCTTTCTGAAGTTCTATGATTTCATTTTCACATCTGCCATGCTCTGGCTGATCCTATTCTTTCTGCTTTATGGAAGAGCCATGGATTTATTATTCTGGAAACAAGCTAAGTAAAGTATCTTCTCTTAGAAATCATATATCACAAAGTTGTTCTAGATTTTTTTTTAGCAACTTTTTGTTTTGTTCCCCTCTTACTATTCTGCTTTGAACATTTAGCAGGAGCAGCTTCATGGACTAGACATTGCATTGCGCTGAACCTCTGTTACAGCTCCTGGTCCTACAAAGAAATGATTTTCTTCTGTACCCACTAAATGATTCTGATTGCCTTTATTCCTGTGCTGTGCAGTTCCCTGGCCATTCTCTATTGTTTTATTTTCTCCAGTAGGTAACTGAGAGTCTCGTACTGATGTTGTGTTCAACTGTATTTTTCGTCTGTGGATTTTCCAATATCCAAAGTATGACAAAAAACATGCTTCAGTGGAGACAAATAAGCCAGAACAAATCTGTGGAGCACAGCTATCTCAAACATGGATTTTCTATGTGAATCATAGAAGTGGTGACCAAGGAGGAGAGAGTCTCTTCTATCTTTGCTGCAGATCTAGTGTGCCATTATGCAAGCTAAATTTTCAATGGACATCATTGATTCCAGTTAACCAGCTTGACAATATTGTACAAAGTGAACTTTGTGATTTCGGCTCTGTTCAACGTATCCATCCATCTTTTGAACATCCTTAACTGGATCTCTTTTGCTAGTCTAGCTAAAAATGGATGGATGGTTTTGAGCATTCACATTGCTCAGAGACGCAGTGACTTTAAGTCAGTGTCTTGAGACAGTTTGGCAACTGCTGACACTGGTTGTCCTGCACCTGTTGCGTAGATAAACAGAAGACTCATTCTTCAAGGCTATCAGTTTTCGTGAGCATTAGACACCTTTATTAAAACAAAATTTATTCATGACTGCACAGATCATCACCCTAACCTCTCCGGTATGTGCCTATTCCTATCCAATGACAGGCATGCAGCATTTACCACTGGGTGTACTAAAGATTGATGAGACGTACTAAGCCACTAATGAGGCTGATAAGACACTTTGTCACGTGCCAAGATAAATGTCTTCAATTTTATCTATGTCAGCGGCTTGCATATTAGACAGCTGACGAGTTAGACCTCACTAAATGTAGCTACTTAAAGGTACGACAGGAAATCAGTTTCCTGTCCTTGTACCTTACTTTGCAAATGGCGGCCTGCAACACTTGAAATGTTTTGCAGAAAGCTCTCATATAGATACTTCAGTTTTTAGATTGTTTTATATTTCTTTCAGGTATTCCTTTCAGATTTTTTTCTTGGCATCCTCTAAATCTGTGTGAAAACCTCTAAAATAATGTGGTTTTTTTAGTAGTGGTGTAGGATTAATGACTGTGGTTATTGACACTACTTCTTGTGCAAAGTGACTCTGTAATTCCTTGAAAACCTTTTATTTTTATGTACAGAAGGTTATTAATTACTGAAAATGGATTTTTACCACCTTCACATTAGTGTGCAACAGTCAGGAGAATGTAGAAGGCTGTGCAAATAAATCAGTGAGGAAGTCTGAGGGTGCTCTGGGCAAGCCAGGAGCGTCTTCGTCCGTTTAAGAATTGAGAGTAACAAAGCCCTTTTTTTGGTATTGAGCTGCATTGGAAAATGGGTATATGTGTGTAGGTGCTGCTTGGTGTGAGGTTGTTCAATGTCCACTCCCACTTCCCATCCCTCCATCCCCGTTCCATGAGAGCCTACATACCTAACTTTGCTGTGTCTTTGGTTTACTTGTAGTTTATAATTTTCTGTGGACAAGAACACAAACACAGCCTTGTCCCCTGTGAGAAGCCTCGAGCCAGGTCTTACATTGCGATGGAAGAGGCAGATTCTATTTTTGACTTATTTTTCAGTTAACGAAGCACACTGCCATGAAACTTGTGGGCTGTTTGTTGAAAAGCAGTATCAAACACTTAAACAGATAACACCAGAATGCTTCAAAATGATAATAAATTCTCTATCAGATTGTTTTTGAAAGTGGCTGTATGAGCTAAAAAATCTAAAAACTGGTTATCTCTAGAAATTAAAAAATAATAATAATTTTTCACAAGTTGCATACATTTCTTGTAGGAAAAGAAATTATCAGAATTGAAGCTAACCTGACAGGCAGCTGGAATCTTGTTGAACAGTTGTTTTTCTCTCCCTGTGTTTTCTAGCAATAATGTTTTTAATGTGCATTTTTGAAGTAGATTGAAGGTTCTGGCTGTAATAAAAATTAAATGACTACATACCAGTCAAGACATGAATTCATTTAATTTTATTGGAAACACATACACATTCTCACATACAAATTCACACAACGGATTGACCCTTAGGTTCTGTTTAGCAGAAATCCTCCCCACCCTTTCTGTAGCCACTCAGGCTGCAGAGGGCCTGTCCAAACACGTGTGTGCCAAGTCAACTTGTTCAGCAGGGAAACAGTATGCACAACCTTGGTTTTTTTTTTTTTTTTTTTTTTTTTTTCTGGTTTGTGGCTCTTTGGGAATGCTAATGGCTGTCTGCTTTCCTGCCCTTATAATATCTGTTTACGATTTTGCTGTCTCATAAGTTGGTCATTTGGCATTTGTGACCTAACCAAGCAGATCAAAGGCTTTCAAAGGGCAGACTGTATGAATGCTTTCATCCCCATTGCCAGTGCCCATATTTTCCCTGTCTCTTCCCTCACCTCAGGACTTAGTATGTGTGTTTCAGCAATGAAACAAACCTTCAAACAAAATGCATCAGACCCCAATGGTCTCCTTTGGGCCACTGTTAGCTTATGGTAACCTCTTTGCTACTGGACTGGAACTAGGATTAACATGACCTTCATTCCAAAGGTTTTTGTTTATTTTATTTCAAATGTCTGTAGGCTATAACTCTTCTGTTTTCCAGGGAGAAGGTGAAGAATGGTTTCGTGGTTTCTTTATTTACAGTGCCTTTAGACATTACAAGTTTTTGTCATCTTCTCAACAAAATTAGGAGCACAGACATAAATCACTCAACTCTTGGATTTGCTACCACAGCAGTCTCATAAGAATTTATAGGAGACAGACTATATGTGTTAATAATAAGCTAATGAAGTCACTTGCAACATGCAGGAATTCTTAAAGCTACTGACTTCATGAGAAGTTTGTCCCGTTTTTACACTGTATGATGCAATACTGGTGAAATACAACATCTCTGTTGGGCTCTCAGCTAACAACAGGACTGGGGACATACTCAATTTCTTGGCTCATGAAAAAAGAACAACTACCCATCATGTGTTACAAATATTGGAAGGTTATAAACACCACCACAAACCAACAATGTGCTTGAACATGTGTTTGAAGTTAAGCATGCGCTTTGATTAAGCAGGGGCGGACCAGCCCTGAATGTGAATGGATTTGTTATGTAGTTCTTGTTGTATGGCTGAGAGTGTGTGTGACATGGGTTATTGCTAAAAGGAAGAGCTACAGCCTTGACAAATCAGAGTCTAGAATTAAATATATTCATGTGTGCTTTGCTGAACTAGTATCCTAGAAAAAGAGTAATCTAAGTCAGGCTTCACAAATACCAGCAAAAGTTGCTCGATGCAGCTTTAAGAAACTGAAGTAGACCTTGGTTTAATTTTGCTATGCGGTTGTGATAAAGAAAAAGTGGCTTGTATTAAAAGTCTTGTACTGGAACTTGGGAAAAGCCATTCTAATGTTTCATCCTGTGCAGTAGGTCCTAGTGAAGTGATGAAAGTTTCATGACCGGAGACACTTAAAATTTAGACTGGATGGTAGACTAGGAGGTGATAAGAGAAAACCAAGGAGGTCTTCATGCAATTTAGCAAAAAAAAAAAGAAAATGTCATATTATAAATGTCATATTATATGTTGGTATAAAAGTGTGGATATCAATTTTTATTTAAGTTATCACATATCCAGATAGAAGCGTAAGATAGAATCTTTGTAAATATTTTTAAAAAATAAAGATATAAATCAGTGTAATCTTTCAATGCTAACCTTGTCTGAAATGTACATGGATGGTAAATCAGTGCTAGTCAGTCATTTCAGGGTTGAGTCCTTGTGTTGTCAAATAGTTTTCTTGTCTTCATATGTGGCTTGTGTACATAGATGGTCTGATTATGAAGAGTCCAAGTCTGAAAAACACTATGGTGACATGCATAGCAGGTACTCTCAGTTTAATGGCTTACATCTTTCTCTTGGAAGGAATTTTATCACTACTATCTGTCCAAATGCAGTTTATTTGGGAGTAGCTTTGTAGCCTCACTAGAGCTATCAAGGCAGTGTTTGTGGTTAGTACCCCACTGCCATTAGTTACTGCAGCAATATCAATTTTGTTTTCAAATTAATATATATATTTTTTTACCATCTTCTTTCAGGGAGTCTATGTGATGGTACTACCAGTCAATGTTACTTGCTGCCAGTTTTGGATACTATATTTGTCCAGAGAAAGTACAGAAGAGGTGGCCTAGGGATGAAAATGCTGCGTGATTTCTGTCAGTCTTTCAAGACTGAGGATGCCTTGGGGATCAGCTGCCCTATTTCTGCTGCCATGTATCAAGGTAAATTGTTTGATGTGGAACATTAGGTAGGGATCATGTATAATGTATAAACTTCAATATGGTCATGGTAGGATTTTCTTAGCTGCGTGTTCAGTGCACTTGTCTGAACTGAACTGTTTTTATCGTGGTTAGTTTTCTTGAAATATCTGGAACTTCCTGAGGAAAGGTAGGCCAATATTTATGTAAAACAATTAGAATGTGTACTGCCTCTTTGACATTTTGCATTCTTATGTTGCTGTCTATGACAAATAGAACTATGTCAGTGCTCTGGACAGTGACTTACCAGCTCTGTTTACATGGGAGAGGATTGCAAGATGTTGTCAAGCCTACACTATGAGTATAATGCTCTTGTAGATGCTGCATTTGTTAAGAAAAAAGAAGAAGAAAAAAAAATTACATGCAACAAACAACACAGCTGGGTTCTGCTCATGTATCCAGTCTTACTGGTACTTTTTTCATTATTGGAGATCTTGAAACATTTGTCACTTTTACAAGATTGATAAGTAGTTTTATTTCTTCTCCATGTTCAGGTTGGATTCCTGGTTTTACTAGTAAAATTTTCAGGAAATATCTCTGATAACATTATTGGTAAAACTTTCTTCTTTAGAGGAGCATTTTTCTAAAAAAGTCAATCTCTGGATGGTACAGAGTCTTTACGGTCATTTTTAGGAGGGCTTTTCTATCAATTTATGACTTTGCATCCATTTCCTAATGTATGTCAACACAATTTTTACTGTGTTCTATAGTCAGAATGTGTCTCTGAATGCATGGAAAATGTATACCAGGAGCTCCTAATGCACTGATATTTCTAAATTCAGGAAAGAATAATATTTACAACATTCTTTCTCTTTGCCCAGTAAAATCAATTTTTCCTATGGCTGGCATCAATGGTTCTAATTTTTTTTTTGGGGGGGTAGGTCTTTGTAAAAATACTAGTAATGGAAGTTAAATGTTGAATATATATTGCTTATATTGGAGTTGCCGCCTTTTTTCTTTCACTGGCATCACAATCTCTTACTTGAACTAAAGGTTCAACCTACTCTAAAATGCCGTTCTGAATGTTCACAATTTTCACTAGCATGCTATATACAATCGTTTAATAAGATAAAGTATAATAGAATAATATTTAAAAAAAAAATGCTATAGAGGCCTGAAAGGAAGTAAAAAGCCTTTTAGCAAGCATCTCTATTTTGATATATATGTTTCATATATTCAATTCAGCTTTTATTGAAATGATTAATTTAGCTTGGATATCTTTGGATAAAATTAGTGACAGTGTTCTGTTCATTACTGTATAAAGAATGTGTATGTACTAGTTTGGGTTTTGACATCCCATTGTTAAACTCAACTGAATGTTGAAGATAAAAGACCCATTTAAATTCCTACTGCAGTGTGATGGAGTACAGTGGTCAGAGGAGCACACAGAAATCATATTCCTGTTTACAGATTGATGTCTTAGTACAGATGGTATAATTTGATAGGACGCTGGTTACAGAAAGTTTAAAAATGCCCTTTAAGTTTGCTCGACTAATTCAACTGTTTTCTCAACTATGTCCTGTAACATATTTCTTCCTCTTAGCTCTGCGGACTTGCAGAATTCCTAGGGAAACTGCTATATAAGACTGATTTCAGTTTAATAAGATAAGCATGCCTAAAATTGATTGTATATCCAAATTATATTAATCTCTCAGTGTAGAGACAGCGGTAGGAATCCGTGGAAATACAGTTTCTAAAGACAATCGTACATCTGACACATGCAACCATGTTATTCCTCTTTTAGTCTTCATATTTTCTGTTTTCCCAGTCCAAAGAAATAAATAAACCACAGCAGTGGAATGTTGTAGTGAAATGGAAAGTGGTATTGATGCAGAAACAAACTGATATGAAATTTTTGTCTATAAATAAAAAATAAAGGAGCATTCATATCTGTTAAAGCTGGAAGATACTGAAGCACCTTTCATTTCAGAGTACTGAGGGCAAAAAGACACATAGTACTGTTAATTTAAAACCTGCTGTGTTTCTGGAGGTAGTTCTGTGATGCAGGTCCTGCAGAAGTCTTTGCAGAATTTCTGTGCTCATGAGGAAGTAATCTAAACTGAAGCAGATAGACAGAATTCAACAGTTTTTGTCTGGGCTGTTCCACATTGCTTTTCTCTAACAGCACCACCTGAAAGAAAAAGGAAGATGAAAAGAGAGAAGAAAAGAAACTAATGGAAGTAGGTCTCAGAGAATTTCCAGGATAGAATATCCTCCCCCTTCCGTTGTACTTTTCACTCATTCATGCTCTTTTACCTTTTGATTTTTCCTGCTCAGTTTGCCTGAAATACTTGCAGACTTACCCTGAGGAGCAGAAGCGACTCTGGGAGGTGGAAGCACCAGGAGATTGGAGCCAGCGAGTGAATATCTGGTTAAAAATTCAGATGGAGTCATCCCTTTCAGGAAGTAAGTTAAACAGTGTGAACGTGGCCACATTAGTTGTATAAAGATATGAATTAAAATCAAAGGTTAGGTAGTGATAAAAGGTAGTGTCTATGTAGTTTGCAAATAGAGAAACCACTGAGTATGCATTCCAGTTCACTGGTCTTTTCCCAGTAAGCAGGATGTTTCTTAGAAAGTGTGAGGTAATGAAGTTGAACTACAGAGAATCTGAGAGGGATGGAACAAATCAGAGTCTAAGCATAAAATGTCTGTAACTCTCATTGCAGTGCACCTACAGCAGGTTAGAAGTTAGCCCCAAAAAACTGTTGTTGCACAACAATGTCTGGGTTATGGAGAGGGATTTGTATCTCTGAAATAATTACAGAGGATAAATTTATATGGCCAGTGGGCAGTGTTTAATTACCTTCAGTTTGTTGCCAGTACCATTCTTGGATGGAAGCGCAAACATTTTCATTATGGCCTTTGGAAGATTGAAAGTTCTCTCCTACAGGGTAAATCCCTCTTGCTGGGAGCATTTTCTGCCTACTTCATAAAAGACAGCAAAAGAGTAGAAACCCTTTTGACAGTTCATAAGGGGATCTTGTTGATGCAATCTGTTCAACTGGCCTGGGGATCCAGACAGGCCCCTCTGCTGCCTGCACACAAGCTGTGATCAGCATTAGATTCCAAAAGAAGGGCACACATTGTCTTTTTCTGAAAGTGCAGAGCAAGGAGTGCTGCAGAGCAAATTGTTTCCACCCCTTCCCACATCTGTCCTTCTTTGTCTGGCTTGGGGACCTTTAGCTAAAACATTGTGTTTCATCTTGCCTGCAGAACCCCACAGGAGAATCAAGCCAGAATTTTGCCCTAGGCTGAGTTTCTCTGAAGCCATTATATTTATGTTCCTCATGCTTTAAAACAACAAATCTGGTGTTCCTTTTTCCTTTAATCCATTTTGCTCAGTTCAGTTTATTAATGACAATTGAAGAGAACTGTGATCAGATCATCAAAAAGAAAGCAGATCCTAGAGGAGAGTGTAATTTCTTTTTTCATTCTTTTTGCCATCTTCAACAAAAATAAACAAAGAGAAACAACTCGAAACGCAGGTAAATATAATTCCACCAGAATGGCTGTCATTTAGAAATACATGTGAGGCCTGGCTTCTGCCTTGGGGATAGAAACTATGCATTCCTGTCTACAAAAAGAAGGAAAAGGGAAACTATAAACCAGAAACTGCAGGACAGGGGGTAGTAGGGAAGGGAGTGGGTCTGTCTGATAAATAGATTGTGAACTGTGGTGTGTTGTTCATAGCGAAAGAGAGCAGAAGCCACTGAACTTAGTTCTTAAGTACATAATAAAAATCTGCTTTTTAAATTATGTTCTCCACTCTGGTGCACAGCTCACCAGGCAGCACTTTTCTTTACACTGAATGTGCTGAACAGGCTTTATGTTATCTGTCTTCAGTGGAAAATCACCCCTCTATAAAAAGCAGTATTTTAAAATAGTGTGTAATAGAGGTATTATTGCTATTTACCTATAGAATTTACTTGTGTATTTGTAATGCGCAAATTACTCACCCACAAGATTACCAATTGAGAGCGCAGAATAGATAATACCTGATAAAATTTGGGGAGGATGTCCCTGCTTGTGCTTTGTCCTAAAGGCAGTGTTAGGCCTATTTAGCTCTGGAAATCATGAGAATTTTCCAGGGCTTCATGCTGTCTGATAGCAGATAGTAGAAAAGCAGAAACATTTTCTGAGTGCAGGAAACATGTGCTTTTTAGAATGATCTGTCATGCTGCTTGCCATAAATGCAAGGAGAAATTTTTGTTTCTAGAGCTGTGTGTAGGGTCTAAAAAGAGGAGCATGATGTAGCATAGTATGGAAACCACTCGAGTTGTGCTCTTACCTCTTGTTGCACATGGACACATTCAGTTGAATATATAATCACTTGGGAACATGGTGCTTCATTCCTATTTGTTCTGTTGTGTAGAAAGAAAAACACAATGTAGATCAACATTGTCAGCTCCAATCTGGATCTGTGGCAACAATCACAAAAATAGACCAATTTTATTCTGCTGTGATTTCTTAGATTCCCGTCAACATTGGCGATGCTTTCTAATGTTTTGGAACAAAATTATTTAAAAAAAAAAGAAAAGAAAAAAAAATTGTTTGTATTACATTGTATTTTCCAAGTCTTGGGAATGAATACTGTTAAAGCTGTTGTGAGAATTTTATAATCCTAGGTATTCCAAAAATGTTTCTGCAAGCTTGAAGTTAGAGTTTTTAATTTTGCAAGGTTATGTGGCTGCATCTAGTGGCAATACAGATAAACTGCAGCACCATGATACTGTGCATAGATGCATAAAATATTGATGTATACATATATCTATAAAAATCAATCTCCTTAGCATGTCATCACCCGTAGCTGCAGTCATTCATATTGAGTTAATTTTAATTGTTTGAAAAATGGAGAGATTTACTTACAGCAAATACCCCCAGTGATAGAAACAGTGACATTTTTCTTCTGTGGCTGACTGAAGAAACAGAAACCATTTTACATGATTGTTTGAGTTCTAGTTGCAGAATCTACAAGATAGAGACTTCAGCTGTTTTAAAATAGTTTATGAATACACTTAAAACTTGTAAGTGTGAAGCTAATGCAAAAAATAAATACTTCAAGCACTAATTTAACATATTTCAAATGGTTGGATATAATCCTTTCTCTGAGTTGTTCAGAGTATTTTCTGAAAAGGAAGAAGGTTATGAATTTTCTGGGCTTTAGAATGAATGGATTATTAATTCAGCAGAACTTTCAGGCTAAGAAAGACCCAGAGTCATTTGCTTTCTAGCACAGTTGTTCACTGTAAGGAGCTAAAAATAAGGTTTAAATGCTCCCTTCTAACAGAGCAGCTACATTCACCTGGTCTTGGTAGTAATCTACAGTTCGGTATTGTCTGGTCTTTCTCTCTTCAAGTAATAATCAAAATTAGATCTGCTTAGTGCCACTTGGCTGTTCTTTGCAAGTTTTGCCTCATCTTTAATCATTAAGATTCTTCTGAAACATTGAAAAAATGGGCTTACAGACTCCCTTCAAATTGTTCAATGTGATATTTTAATCTTTGAGGATGATGGAAGCTACCAAAAGACAGATATAGACAAAAACATATTTTGAACAACTTACCCAACTTAATCAAATATAAATTCTTACGCAGAAACTGAAGAAGTATTCAGATAACGTCTCCAAAACGTACCTCTGTGGTAGAGCTAGATGATTGGCCTGGGAACTCTTTCAAGTGTGGAGCTTTAAATATTTAAGTGCTAGTCAGGAAGCTGTTAGAAAACAGAGATAGTTGTTTCTTGATCAAACAGATTAAATTGTCTTTTGTGGTACTGTCATCATCTGCCCTGGTTTGTTTAATTAACAAAAGCAAGGTAAGAGGGTAGCATCCAAACAGCTTTTTTTCATGCGTTTTTGAAGTGAAAATTTGTGTGAAAGTCTGCTGAGATTGTTTCACTTTTAAAAAACTGTTTCTGGGGGCAGAACTATTCTCATTTCTCCAGAGGGTAAACAGATCTCTTGCGTGAAGAATACTCACACTAATAAACCCAGACAATCAAATGCAAACCAGGTGAATAAAGTGCAGTGATAAATTTGCCAGTTTGAGTTGCTTTGTAATTGGTGGCCTTTTCTCTTTTTAGTGAATTAAGTATGAGAAATCATCACAAATAGTAGTGGGTGTTATCTTACTTCTGGCTCATTGATTTATATAGCTAATCAGAAGTAGTTTGCAATAATATAAATAATAAAGGCTGTTTCTCACTACTGTTTTTGTTTTGATCCTTACTGAGATAAACAAACTGTAACCAAGCTGGTATACAGCACATTCTAAGGTTTGCGTGTGCAATGGCTTTCTGAACTCAAATCGTGTTTTTTCCTGCACCTGTACAGTGGCTTGAGCGCGACACCTTTAGAGTGCGGAGGCCAAGCTCCTTACAGTCTCAAGTGCTTTATGCCACTACTGAGAGCTGCAGAACTGACTGTTACTAGCTTTTTGCAGGATAAAGGCTTCAGACAGGCCAACAGGTTTCAGTGGAGCCTCAGCCTAGTTACAGGAATATATATCTGACACACAAATCACAGTGAAGCTTTTCTACTTAAAAAAGAAAAAGGATTGAGGAATGGAAGCAAAACAAAGAACTGTAGGGATTTTTTCCTCAGCATGTTTTGGTTGCTGCACAAGAATTAAATCAGTTTGTTTTCTTCAGACATGAATCTCCTGGGGGAACCATAGCAGTGCTGACCCCTGTGGCGTACACTCTCACATTATATGTTGTGGTCATGGCTCTAGAGCCCACCCACTCAGACAAAGGCTTCATGAACTTCCAATTTTCTTAATGCTGACACTTCTGGAAACGTAGGCAGAGCAGCAGGAAAGGAGCTGTTCTTTGTAAACAATGCAGCAAAGTTTCTTGGCCTTGCATGTTTATGGGGACCTTCAGTGACACAGGCAAGTCAATGTTTATGTTGTTTTTGTATAATCTGATGTTCTTGGTTCTGATTTCAGGGCATGGAATACATTCTTGATGTTGAGAAAGAGGCAGGAGGTGCCACAGGAAAATAAATAAACAAAGAAGATGACATAACAAGCAGTAAGGACTCTAAACTCACAGAGACCTGAGCGGCAGGACATAGAACAAGGTGGAGGCAATAGTCAACAATGCAAAGGATCCAGAAGAGGAGCAGATCCTTGGGATGTTGTTGGAGACAAGGCCATAAAATGATTCAGAATTATACCATAACTGCACTCTAAAAATGCAGCAAAATCTCAGTCTAGTTTAAAAAAAAAAAAGTGTAATTGAATAATTACATAATTTGTAACACCAGATAGATTTTTTCAGGTAAGATGTAATTTTTTTTGCAAGGAACATGTTCTCTGTCTTGTGTTTTGTTTTAATAAAGCTTCTCTTTACTGATTGTCTTTTTGTTTTTTTTCTTACCAAGTGATTGAGCCTAGTTATTTCCCTGCTCAGGAAAGATTTTAATGGATTGCATGAGATGACCAAAAGGGAATAATTGGAGGGCTCGCAGATACTGATGTAGGAAGATATTTCTATGGAAACCACATCCTGCCTTATGGAAGAGAGATACCGCAACACACATTGGTATCAGAATGACAGCTGTAACCTTCCTTTCAAAGTGAACAATTGATGTTTCAATTGCTTTCATTTGAGCTTTCCTAGCAGAAAAATCTGCCTTAAACCCTGTGGTGGACAGGAGGTTATGCAAACTCCATTAATGCAGAAAAAGTTCAGTACACAGAAGAAGGTGAGCTATAGGCCTTAAGTTGCCTTTAAATTCAGACACTGTGATCATTCTGTGAGTGATTTTACAGTATAGCATTTTGTGTAGATTATATATTGCATGTTTTATTTCAGGTAGGATCTTTTTTTTTTTAATTAACATAGAAGTGTAACATATTTCACTAGATTACTTGAGTCTTGGCTTGATGAAGAAATCTTGTTTACTGAAAACTGATTCTGTATTCTTTTTAGTGAAGAATTTCTAATGCTTGAATATGGTATTAATAATTGAAAGTGAATTCTTAAGAATCAGGTCTTTAGTCTTGTGGGGAATTCTCTGCAAAGAGATGAGCCCAGTGGTGAGCAGCATTAGTGTCTTGAGGAACCTGAATAGATTTAGCAGCCTGAATTCTTAAATGGATGTCTTGGAAGAAGAAGTGGTAGCTATTTCTTTCCAGAAACAAATCCAGTATTGCCAGGGAGGTTCTGTTCCTATGGCTCTTCTGTCTCAAAGAGAATAAGAGAATACAGTTAGGACTAACTTCATCTTCAGATTGATGGTCTACAGGCTGCAGGAGAGTACAAACTTGCTCTTCATTCTTTCAGAAATGTGGGCTTATGGAACAATTAGTCTGAATATTTATTGCTTATTAATTTTTGTTGATATTTGTGCTTTAATGTATCTGATTCATTTAGAAGCTTGGATCTTGACAGTCCAAAGACCTAAGAGGATCTGAAGCAAAAATAGAATAAAATAGGTAATATCTTCGCTATCTTAAGAGAATGTAATAGAGAAAGCACAAATATCTTTTTCTCCCAGTGAAAATTCTTTTATCAAAAAGAAATCTTTTTATTCAAGGGTAGAATATTTCAAAGTACTGTGAAAGTTGGCAGAGTATTGAATGAGCATTTCAATTATTAGACTTAGATTTTCAAAATATTATATTTAAATTATTATTTTATAATATTATTTAAATTATTTCTGAATCTACACTCTCATAGTTGTGTCTTGACATGATGGCATTTTTGCTTAGGAGACAAGAAGGTAAATGTCTATGCATGAGAGGGATGGCAGCACCTGTTGTTCTTATGGACATAAACGTGTCTGGCCTAGAAGTAAGGTGTTAAACATGCGTATTAGTGCTAGCAGTGATCTGGGTGAGTGGATGCTAACTAAATCAAGATATGAATAGCTCTCAAAAAAACCCCCACAAAAACCAGCCACCAAACAACAACAAAAAAAAACCCAAACCAAAAAACCACATGGATTTTAAGGCTAGAAATGTCATTATGTTCATCAATCTTGATGTTTTACATATCGTAAGCCAGATAGTTTCATGCATGGTTGCTGTATCAAAAATGATTGGTTTTGGTTGAAACATAGTCCATTTTATAGAAAGATGGTTTTGATTTCGCAGTTTTGTTTCTCAGCTGCTGGGAAATAGGAAATCCGCCATGTTCCTTGGTGAGTTTTTGTTAAAGTTTGATTTTGTTTACATGTGCACTCGATGTTCCAGTCTGAATTCATTTGGTTTAGGTCACCCATGGTGGATTTTCCTCTTCTGTTTAATGCTGAGCTATGGCTCTGATACTATCAGGATTCCTTCCATGAGGGGATGATAGATACTTTGTGATCTAGACACGACATCCATGAACAGCCTTGAGATGTTTGAATCTGTCTCTGTGAGGCAGATTTTTCAGACCTTGAATCATTCTTATCCTTTCAGAGATATTTTTTTTCTTTTAAATTTCTTTTAGAAGCTTTAACGTCATCAGAGACCCATTTCCAGTTACAGTCACTCTGACTGTTACAGGCGAGCATTTCCCGACTGCTGAGACGTGGCTGTAAATCATTATGGCATTCTTAATGGCGAACATGCACTGTAAAACTTACATGATGCAGTGAAATGAAGAGGTATTTGTTCCAATGTTTTGTCTTTAATGGGCACAATGGCTGCACCGTGTTACTGGAATGTTGAGTTGATCTAGCATCATCTTAATGTTGCCACGAGATGGCACTGTTAGATAGCTTAACGTTGTCATGCCTTCGGTGATTGAGACAGTGCCCAAGATTTAAACACATGGCTGGTTGGCTTGACTTCTCCAGTGAAAGGTTAGTTGCTAAGAGGAAGGAGGATTAAAATGCAGTAAAGCTCGTTTTGTGTTTGCCACTCAATCTCATTGTATCTATGGAGATTGTCCAGAGTAGGTAATGGTTTTCAAATAGTTGTGAAGCCAAGATGAAGTCACAGAGTAGCACCAAATGCAAATTGCACCTAGCTTGTGTCCATTCATGCTCATGTCTCATCAGGAAGCCTGGATAGGACTGTGCCATGTCATGGATTCTCAGCACTGGACAATTCTGTTTCTGTTGTTTCATAGATAATTTAGGCATCTCATTTTCTGTTTTTGACCCTTCTATTTCTAATACATACTTTGCTTCAGAGTACTACTGAGTACTTTCTTTGCTATTTTTTATTTTTTTTTGCATGCAATAACACCTGCCACGTAATATGCTGAGAATGTTCTCCGCATCAGGAAAGTAAAGATGTTCTCTACTTGCCCTAAAGGCTAAGTTTCTTCCTTTCCCATTGTTTTCTGTGACTCCTCCAAAGGAGAGAAGAGCATATTAAGAAAGAAGAAAATGTTGTTTAATTTTATTTATTTGTTAATTTTTGAATTGGAATCATTTTGGTTTGCTCAAATCACATTTTTGTGTCTCATAAATGAAGGAGTGGGTGAGCAGAACAGTCTAAACTTCATTAAGTCTATTCATTAACACTAACTCTATCCTTTTTACCATTAGCATATCAAGGATGTTGCAGAAAAAGATGAAATTAACACGTCCAAACAGAATTTCTGTTTTGTCAAACTTGTCAGTCAACTGCATAAACAAAGAATATATAGAGATATATACCCAAATATAGCTATTTGTTTAGTACTAACTGAGGCCTTTCTTTATGTATTTCTTGCCACGGATAAGTATGCAATAAAATTTTAGGTACACAGAAGACAAAATTAGAAGTTCGTAATTAGCCAGCTTTTCAATTTGTTTCTTCTTGCTATTTTTTTGATGGTAAAGTCTCTGTTTAATCTTCTCTATTTGCCTTAGACTTTATCCTTGCTTTATTGAATTTTTGTGCCTTGGAGGATTTTACTTATTTATTTATTTATTTACTTTAGTGGTGGTGATGGTTTTCTGAAGCAGTCTTTTTGGTTGTAATTTAAAGTGGAGACTGACTTTTTTGTAAGATCAGTAACCCCCATCTGGAAGGATTCTTTTCTCCCGGCCACTTGACACTTAGATGAAGTTGAACTTTTTTTTTTAAATTCTCATGGAGGAGATCAGAGGTTGCATTCACCATCATGAATACATTTGGGGATGTTGGTATTCATTCAACAGTATTTGATTTGTAAATTAATAGCTCAGCCTCTCTGCACTGTGGTATGTTAAAGGTCAGTGACCGTGAGTGGAGAAACACTTTGGGAGCTATTTGTGCTCTCTGGTAAACAGAGTGAACCTGGCTTAATGGCCTTAGTTCATGCTGGTTTTAGGAGATACAGATGTGCAACATACCTTCTGTCTTCTTACCTAGAACCAGTAGTCCCCTCCTAGATTTGTGCAAGGAGGAGAGAAAAACAATTCCTAAAAGGATTAGTTCAACTGACTAATTTTTAAGTTGCTTGCTGCTTGGCATATCCCTTTTTGATAACTATCTTAGCAAAGATATGTTTTAGGTAAATGACATCTTCAAGCTGCACAATATAAAAACACCTTCTGATTCTCCCATCCTTCTCCAGATCTTGGGGCTGGCTCAATATTTTTTTTAAAGCTATTTCTCTCGTGCTGCATGCAGAGCCCATCTGCTGTAATGCGGACTGAAATGCTGCTTTTATCCTTGTTTGCGTAGAGGGTTGGTGGGTAAATCAATTGCAGTAAAAGACGTATTGTCCCTCTTTGCTCTATGTCACTAGCACAAATTTCTTTCTTTTCAAGTGTCTCTTGGTAGAAGCCAAAGCCTTTGGCACAAGCCACCTCTGCTAGTCTGACCTCTTTTGTACATCTGGAGTGGAACACCTCTGAGAAGCACAGAACAAAACCAGCAAAATAGCAAGAGAAAAGGTCAAGAAGGGGTCTTGCTCCCTGTAGACATCAGAAGTTTCTGTGAGATGATATTTAGCATGTCCTGCCTGAACAGTTAAGGCATCAAAGACATTAGAACTTCGATAGGTAATATCCTGTGAGTTGTCAAATAGATCGCAAAGCATGTTGCTCTGCCATGCTGGGGGTGGGAGGAAGGAACCTTATGCCTTTCTAGTCACTGAGGTATCTGAGACTGAGAGCTTCAGAGAGCCTTTGGCTTCCAACAGATGGATGTATCATGCTGTGCTCTGTCCTTGCCTGGCTTCTCACTTACAGTCCTCAGCTTAGAGTGAAGTCCGAAGAGGAACAGGAAAGCTAGTTTCTACCAAAGACTGAGCTGACATCAGTTACAAGCAGTAGAAATGTCTGATTTTTCCTTCTGTATTTTTATTTTTGCCTGGTCACAGCCTTGCAGTGACATTCTCTCAGATCAACCAGTCTCTTTGATGCAGCATAATTACAAGGACAGAGGTGATTCCCTGTCCCCTGCCATTTCAGCGATGGGATCTGAAGGGGAGGTAAGACATACTGTGATAATTCACCTCTCAACTTAGCAAGGTCAGGACAAACATTCTTGCCTGTCTTAGCCAAGTGAAAAAGCCACTGTTGTTAAAAATCCAGGAGGCAGGCAGTATTCTGCTGCTCAGAACCCAGAAGTGTAGAGTAATACAACCATGACAGCTTTGATGCTAGATTGTTCGGTATATTTGTAGCTGTGGATTGATGTAATGCTGATCAGAAAGAATCGTCTTTGCCAAATCCATTGTTGAACCCTTGCCCAGGACAATAAGCTCATATGGTGATGACATGAGCTGAGTTCTTTATTGTTGTTATAGATTTTACATGGTCCCTTGGTTTCATCTGCAATTTTTCATGCACATGCGCAGTTCTGCTTTCTCCTTTTGTATCCTGCCCAGGAGTGTGTGGAGCTTCAGACAAGTATATTTTCCATCACAAAACGCTGCCAGTAACTGCAGTTGACTCAAAACAACTTACCCAGGATTCTCTTTCTTTAAAAATAGATATGGACTGTAAATTTTTGCGTATAATGCATTAGAAGAAAAAAAAAAACCTGAACTCAGAACAGATTTCAGCTGATATAAAGGCACATGGTATGCCATTTTGGCTAAAGTCTTCATGGAACCCATTAAGGGTGAGACTTTATGTTGCTGCTTTCTGATGCTAACTTTCCTTGTAAAACCATGTCAGTGTGCATCAGACCTAGCTTTCTAGCCACAGCCTCTGAGTAGTTTGAACCTCACTGCATTCTGGTGGTGGATTATTCATGGGAGCCTTCATCCCGCACTGCACTGCTGCTAAGGAATAGTCTGAAGCCAAGGATGCTCACACTAAACTTATTAACCAATTAACAGTACCACTTGTTGAGGAATACCATTTGAATTTGTGACTTTGGGTGCTGAAGAGCAAACTTACTACAAGCAAAAATTAGCCAGGGTATACTGTAGGCTTTATTTAATTCCCTTAAAGCTTTCCAAGTCATTTGCAGAGGCACAGATGCACATTAGGGAGATGGTAGGTTAAGAGAATGAGAATGTTGGCTTGGAGAATGGGTTGGGTTGGTTGTGAATTGTAGCATCATTGTGGAGGTAAGTCTCTTTCTGCATCAAACTGTGGTATCAAGCTTGCTAATTAGTGGTAGTGTTTTTCTTCTTAGTGTAGCATAAGCTGTTCTAACCTGACCTACGGTTCACAAGATAAAAGCAGCTAACCAGAATGGAGATCCCCTTTACTGGCTGATCGACATCTTTACTAAAGGTATAATATCCATGAACACAAATAGAAACCACATCTAAGAATTATGTATCTGGGAACTTAAAGGTGGTGGTGGTAGTGGAACAGAAAGTCTGTGTTGCTTTGAGGTTATTTTAAAAACTGAAACTGAATAGGTCAATACCCGTTAAGCTTTTTGGTCTCTAATTCTCTTAATGGTATGGCAGAAATTGTTAATTATATTATTAAAAAAGCTGTGAAGACTGTATTAATGTAATGTGACGTTGATCAGTCAAGATCACATTTTTGTTATGATTAAAAGATTCCCTGTCCTGAAACATTGATCTCATCTTCAGCTGAATGTGACGGATGGAGAGGAGATGTTACCGAGTCTAGGCGGTAGATGGCAGTATTGCATTTCATTCTGCATTGTGCTCAGCTGTAAAACGCTCACTTTAGGAAGAGACCATGAACTTTTTCCCTCAGTTTCCATGAGCAGTTTTGCATTTACCGTGTATGGAAAATTCATGAAGAAAAATAATTAAAAATTACGTCTTGAATCCATATTTCTGCAGTTACTCATGTCAGGTACTTGAGCACCCAAACTTCCCTTATCCTGTGTCAGCTGAGAGAAAGGCATTTACATGTTAGGGACCATCACCATTGTCTGTCTTATAGCAGGGATTCGTTGAGGCAGGATATGTACCCAATAAGTAGCATTGCCCACCTGGTGGCTGTGATTTTTCTGGCTTTTTTGGTGATTTTTCCATCTCTGATTGCATCAACAGAATGAAAGCTGTATCAACTACTTTGGTTTATAGCATGATTAGGGAAATTCAGAAAGAAACCTAGCTAGCGTGTCCCCCTTTGTACTTTAGTATTTGGACAGACCTTATGGCAGGATGGAGGGAATAAGAGACGCTTTGCAAACAGCTAGGAATCAGGATGGTGTGTGTTACAGGGTCTTATGCACATTGACAGTGCTGAGCCCTAATGTGCTATGCTGCTGAGTAGGCGGACAAGGATTTCAGAATGAAAGTGACATCTGGGGTCAACAATTTATGAAAATTAAATACGTAGTGGCATCTCTAGGATCCTATGCATGTAAAGTGCTATGCCTTCGTTGTCCTGTGGGCATATGCCATGCATCTACACAGTTTTGTCAGGTAGCAAGGTAATTGCTTTAAAAATCCTTGCTGTTCAGGATGTTGCAAGATGCTAGCACACACGCTAGGTGATGGGAAGCAGAGGGGTGCACTGGCTGGTGTTAAAGCTTCACTGCTGCTGACTTTTCTATAAATAACTGCTGTCTGCTGTAATTGGTCACATCACAGTCCATGGTGATCTTTTATATTATTGCTGGCTGCTGGAAAACTCCCGGAGGCGTAAAATAGATACCAGGAAGATCCTGCACCCAGCAGTGTGTTTCCCCAAGCGGCACAGCAGAGTAAAACAGAAACAGTGTTTACAGGGAGGTGATGAAGAATTTTCTGCAGTAGGAAGGATGAAAAAAAAGATTGTACGTTTGAAATGATAGCAGCAGGCCACCTCTCATGCAGGATATTGCTGGGTCTTGTGGAAAGAAAAAATCTTCATAGGGTTCCTAGTGGTGCGCTGAATGGGTATTATTATTTGCCTCTGACTTAACTTATGGGTATTTTTCAGCTCTCCATAAAATAACAGTGTCTTGCAAAAAATTGAAAACTAGAGAAGAAGAATTAGGTGGTTGGCTTGTGTGAAATGTCTGTGGGTAAAATACGTGGTTTTCTTCTTCCTGAAGGATTCTGACCAATTCACAGACCAAGAGTGCTGAATGCTACGTTCCACCTCTGCTTAAATATGATCAGTTATGGGGTGGAGCACAGCACTGATGTGAAGCTGCTCAGCATCAGGAATCAGCGTGCTTTACTGAGGGGAGGCAGAATAGTGCTAGAGTTAGATGTTCAGGAGGGAATCTGAGTGGGAAGGATTGAGTTGCCAAGGTTTACTTGGTGTTGTTGAGCATCTGAAAGCTTTCTTGTTTTGAGAAGTGAGAGCTGTAGTGTACCACTGTAGAACTGTAGGGGCTTTAAGATCACTAGGTGAGTGTGGGTCATCCCCCCCCTTACTTTCTCCTCTGTCTTAAGCTACCTTTGCCCTTTTCCAACAAACAGTGCATCATGGTACATGCATTAGGGAATGCACACTTCACTGGCCTGATAAGAACTTTGCTCATGTTGACAAAGAATTCATAAGAACTGAAATCTTTCCAGCATGACACAGAAGCTGGCACAGTGAACAGGACTGTGGGATGACCTGTCAGCAGCATCTCAATTGACTTTTGCTGACTGATATCTCAAGATTAGGTGCTTTGGAGGGCAGTTAATATACAAAAGGATTTTTCTGGGATTTTAGCTTCTGTCCTGAATACTTGCAATCAGTGGTAAGTCTCTTGTTCCAGCAGTGTTTTCCCATGTGATTTGGAAGGAACACTGAAAGTGCATGTAGCTTTGGGTCATAAACATATTTTCCTTCAAAATATGCCAGGAAAGTGTCTATGTGACAGAAGTGGGGCAAAAAGTCCCCAGGGATGAGAACAGCAGGATGCTTTTTGTGGCCTCAGACAGCCCCACCAAGTGGTTCATGGGGCCTGATTTGACAGCAGGCTATATTGCTTGCTGTAAAAAGGCAGGTGCTGCATGAAAGCCATTGCTTATGAAGAAATCTAGGCTATTCTGGCAGGAGTTTGCTCATCCAGAAGATAGTTAACGTGCTATGATTGTGAAGGGTGTATAGTAGTAGTAGGGCATAATCTGCTTACTGCTGTGAATTATCCAAAGCAGTGAAGTGTCTGTCCCATATGCAGTAGAGCACTCCAATAACATTTGGCTAGTCTAAGACTTGACTTACATCTTCAGCCTCAGTGTTGGTTTATGGGGGTGAAGATGCCCAGAGCCATATTCAGACCACGTGAAGAAATAGTGAACTTTTCTTTGTCTCCTGGCTTCCTCTAGCCAGGATTCAGTAACTGCGTAATAAGTGCTCTCACTTGTTTCTTGTGCTCATGAAGTTAAAAGTCAGCGTTTATTTTAGGTGCTATCATAAGGAGCCTGCGTATGGCTCATGTGTATGAGCTGATCTGAAAATATTGCATTGACAGTGTAGTAACTGGTGATTTGTAGTGATTGTGCCTCAGACAGTGAAATCAAAACAAAGCAAAAAACCCCCAACAAACTAGAAACAAACCGGGCGACTGAGAGAAAGAAGTGGAGAAATGGGAGGAAGAATTTTAATAATATCTGAAAATTTGATGGAGAATTTCATATCTTCATTTGAAGATAGCACAAGTGGGAATTCAGCACTGAGACATTAAAGATAGTCACCTGAGAGAAGGAAAGTTCTGGGAGTGTAAAATCCCAGCAAAATCAGTGCTGCAGTCAAGGAAATGAGCACATCTGAAGTAGCTCCTGAGACCCAGATACTATCCAGAGTGACCAGTATGTAGTCAGTGAAGGTAACGAAGAGAAAAAGATTTATGTTTGGAGAAAGCTGCAGTGTTCTTCAAACTGGTGAGAGAGAAAGCTCTTCTCACCGTCTGTCTTAGAGGACTGTATACCAGAAGAGAGCTTCTCTGGTCTTCTGATGTTTTCCGTGCTGATTTGCACTACTCTGGTGCCTTGCATAAACATGAAGGCAAGTTGGTGAGACACGTCCTGCCTCTTTTTCTTATTCTAGTAGTTCTTCTTCAGATGACTACTTTTCATTGTGAATAACTAATTTTGTGAGGGAAGGGAGCTTTAGCTCCTAGACTACTGATGTAGAGTTTGATTTTTGTTTCACTGACAGTTATTGTTGTTCTTGCGTTCAGGTAGCAGGAGAAGAAATGAGCATCGTCCTCTGACACCAGTTTTCACCATGACAGTAATTTGAGCAGAAACAGCTTTGCCTGCAAATAAATAAATAAATAAATATTATATGAAAAGCTTCAGATGGAACTGCCATGTTCGTTCTTGTTTCTAAAGCCCCCACAGGCCATGTCACATATGTGGGTCGTGAGGTCTATCGATTATGTGTCAGACCCTTAGGTGTCAGTAATCAATAGCACTAACCTGCAGAAAATGCGGCAGAGATTTGTTAAACTAACTCTTTGCATTGTTCTCATTCTTGTATTTAAGTTTTCTGTGCCTCAGTAAAACTAACAGAATGCATACTGACAAAGGCAGAGGAGACAAAAGCATCATTTGGCTATCGACTCATTTACTGTCCATATTCATCTGATTTTACATGGCTCTGGGTGAGATGGCAGGATGAGGAGGGGCAAGACAGGAAGGGGTATTTCCGATTGAATGGCTTCTGAGAAGTAGAAATGAAAGTGATTGAGTTGGGAGGACCTAAACATTTTGACCCTGACAGCTTATTAATATTTAACAAGGTGCCAGATTTTTCTTTGACACTGGAAATTGTTGCGACTGCCTGTCTCCAGCAGACTGAGTCTGCTTATGCAGTCCACCATATCTAACGTACCTGCTTCCAGTATTGAATAGTCTTATTCACAAATGCTTTTCTTTATTTGCTCTTTCTGAGAATAAAGAAAGTAGTTTGGCAGATTAAGTTTGTATTTTTTCATTCAAACTTCCTATATCTTTGTGTTCTCAGTGGGTCACTGAGCAGACTGTGGTTTTTATGTTGATTGTGGATTTGAATCATTCCTTGAACGACTTTTAACAAAACATTTTATTTATTTTTCTTTCTTAGTGTGCAGGTTATTTGTGAGCTGTTCACTGTGACAGTTACATCTTTTAAATGTAAGCAGCTGTGATGAGATAAATATAACAATTTGGAATTTGTATTTTTATTTGTAATAATGCAATACTCCAAGACTGTATATGAAATTGGGATCCTATTGGAGGTGGGAGAAAAATCTATGCTGTAAAGATAATGCAGCATCAAATAAGCAATACTCAATAGAGGAGATGAAGAGTGGGAGAAAGTAGTATCTTTATGTATTATTTAGGTGGTCTGCATCCCCATTCTTTTGGTGCCTGTCTCTGTCTCTGCATAATGTAGGATTCACTTCCTAATGCAAATGGATAGACCTAAATGACTTTTCCAAGGTCACACAAAAAGTTTTTGGTAGCTTTGGATATTGAACTGCTTTATCGAATGACTCCAGTGTCTTGAACATGTCAAAACCAACAAAATCTTTCCAACATCTGTAGGCTATCTGTACTTTCAGTTAAATCAATGAAAAACTCAAAATTCTTTAGCTAATGAGCCAGTTCTGTATTAAACTAATTGAGAAGGTCTCTAGATTAAAAAGCTATTGGGTTTGTAAGTTACCAGTCAAAACCATGAATGAATTCTCAAAGCCATTCCAATGCATATTCCACAATGTAGGTGTAAACTTTGAGATCCCTGAGTTTAAGTATTTAGGGTTTTAACTTTAATTTTTAACTTGTCAGTCTAGTTCAGTAGTTTTTCCATTGCATGTCAAGACTGATGTCAAGGCAGTCTGTCTTTTTGTTGGTTTGAAGAGTAGTCTAGAACATCTTTAAAAATTTCAGATTATTTTTAGTGCTCCAGCTGTATTGTAATATCTGATTCTAATAATTCATCTGTTCCCCTTAATACAACTAGGCAAACATTTGGTGATTTGAGTTTGCTGTGTGTATTTATGCCTTGCCTTTTGGAAATTGGTTTCCATTGTGCTTTTAGAAAATTTTAAAATGAAACCTGAAAATATTTTCACTCTCTTTACAATGTTTAAATTGCAAAGCACCCTGTTGCTGCCTTGAGCTTTTTGCACTGTGTAAAATCAGTCATTTCAGTGATAATCCACTTACAACTGTGCTCAATTATCCACTTGCACTGTGAGTTGCCAAGTAGTTATCTAGTTGCAGAGAATAAGACCTATTTGGAAAAATTGGTTAAAAAGTGAATGCCAGGAGAGGTGAGGCTGGAGGGAAAGACTGCTGTGGAGGAGGAATGCTTAAAGGCAGGGGTTGGAAAAAAGATGGATATAAAGGAGAAACATGGTAGATTCAGAAAAGACTTGAAAGAAAAAGCTCAAGAAGAGGAAATGGGAAAGTAGTATGGCTTAGTGGATGAGGTCTGGTCTAACAGATGGAGGAGAAGGAGATTTATGCCCAACTTTGCAAGCGAACTTCTGGGTGACTGTGGATTGTTTGTATCACCTCCATGTCCTCAGTTTCACCTTCTGTAAAATAGGTCCTGTGGTACTTACCCTCCTCTGAGATGCGTGAATGGGAACTGCTAGACAAGAGCTTCTGTAACACTGGTTATTCTGATTTATTGTTTTTCCTTTGCTAAGCTAGCATTTAGCCAATGGCACTCTGCCCTTTCACTTGTAGGAGAACTAAAAACCTAAAGAAAGAAAAACACACTGCTCCTCAGCTCTCTTTCGGGAAAGGCAGGAGGCATTTAATTATTTAAGCATCTCCTTTTCATGTTGCTTCTGGGTTTTGAATCGTTATCATTATAGTTGTTAAGGCTATAGGCTCTACATAAATCATTTAAATAAATAATAAATAAGTCATATCATTAAGTAATACACTGATATTATTTATGGCTGTAGGGAGAAGATAGGAATGCTGTGGATATGATTGTGTTTCAAATGGAAAGCAGCCTTTGTTAGGCTCATCATTTTAAACCCCTCCTTTTGGAGTTAAAGCATTAGCTGTTGAACTGTCCTGGGAGGTGGACATCCTCTGAAAGAATTAGCCACCAGCTGAGTGCCTCTGATATGGTTATCCATGGGGCACGCTGCGTGTCCCATTTCATGGCCCCTGCTGAATACAGGTCTATCTCACAGATCTCTTGTTTCTCTCATTCTTGATTTGCTCTCAGAAAGGACCAAAGGTTTTGCATCAGGCAGCACTCAGCAGTGTGATATGTCGTACTGTACTGGGCAGGCACTAGCATTGTCAGGCTTTGTAACTGCTCAGGTCCTGCAGAGCATTGCCTCCAAGGCATTCCTTTGTGGAAAAGGATGAAGGCCTAATATTTACTGGGCTGCTCTGAATATCTCGTCTCCTAGTGTTGTCACTGAAATAATTTCTTGCTCAGTAAAAGCAGAAGCAGTCATTTCAAGTTGGAATACATATACTTGCAATGTGTATTTGCAATTAAAGATAGGATGGTATCACTTTAAAATCTTTTTTTTATAATGAAAACTCAACTTAGTTATGAAGATATTAGAGTTGGAGAATACTACACTCCACTTTTACTTCTGCTCTGAATTTTTGTTTGTCTGATTATTTTTCCTTGGCTGAATTTTCCACACAATTTAAGTATTCAAAAGAAAAAATTTGTCCCAGCTAGTCCTGCTTCCTGTGGTTCATTATCACCAAGTAGTTGGGAACAGATCAGTTCTATAATTTGTTGAAAATAAGTAAGACAATTATAGAAGAATTATCAGTGGGTGATGAGAAAAAGTATGATTTTATCAATAATTATGTCTCTGTGCAGGCTGATATGTGTCTTTACTGAAGTGCTGTTTATAAATGTTTAATTTCTTAAATCCAGGTAAATCATGTACACCGTGGGGCCTGCCCTGAACATGGCAGTGCTGCCATGCTTGTGACACATGGTGCATGTCTTCATGCCACATCAAAGAGTATGAACCTGTGTGAAACCTTACACTGCTTCATGTACCATTGAACAGACACAGATCCAATTAGCGTCCTCATGAGGCTGTTCTGTTGCACAGATAAACTGAGTTCGAGTGTCTTTTTGGTTGGTGAAAAATGGTACCAGGGGAAAGAACCAGGTCAGAGGAGGGACATGGCCCACACATTCCTTAACCCCCAAAATCTCAATTGTAGGTGGGTCCAGTACTGCCATTTATTTCAGCACCTTGGAACAGCTTTGGTGGGAACCGTACCCAAGGATTTTATTCTCTGGAAGCACTATGTTTTCTCTTCCTAAGAGAATAATGGCTTTGTGTCAGAGGCTGGATTTTCATTGTATGCATAGATTCAGAGATGGTTTGCATGTTGCCTCCACTCTCAAGAGAAACTTGCACGTGCTTTAACCCACAGCAGATCCACATAATTTATATGCTGTATTTTAATGTCATGTGGCTGCTTGAGACCACATAATGCTGCTGTAATGAGTGTCCTGGATTAAGAGAAAGTGAGGAGCACAGGTGCTAATTACTAAGCAGGTAGATGGTTGTATGTTCTGTAAGCCCCTTATCCCTAAGCACATATCCGGCATTCCTTTTTGAGGTGTTGTGTTCCACTTGTCCTGAATGCGTTGCAGAGATGAGGGTATAATAGGTGGTGCTTTGTTGTCAGCACTTCACTGAACTCATTGATGTTAATATTGTTTACAACTCATTTATTGTTGTACCTGCCAATTTCACATGATTTTTTTTTTTTTTTAATAGCATTTCAAATTCACCAGCTTGAATTTTGAGAATAACTATCTTTGCAGGATTTACCTTCCCATATATAACTGAGAGTTATAATTTTCCACTGATAAGTTCGGATCTCCTGGCCTTTGCCTGCCTTTGAACCAGCTAGGTGGACCTGGCTCCAGTGAGGTGGAAAAACTCTGAAGTTTCTTTTCCCTTGGGGCAGGATCCACCCAACTCATTGCCGGTGAGAAATACCACTAAGTCAGCGTAACTAACATTTGGAAACTTACTGCTGTCCTTAGCTTTAGTGCAAATCCCCAGCTGGGACTTCAGCTCGCTGCACTTAAAGGCAGAGGTTGAGCGCACTGAAGCAGTCAGCGCATTTAGCCAGCACTTTGTGATCACCTCACCCAGTCCCACCAATCATGGATGTGGCTTCCTTTCGCTTGTTCCAAATTGGTTTTAATTTTCTTTTAAATAATTCTTAAGTGTGACTTTTTCAGTGCAAGAGTGGGAACTATGACTAATTATAAAATCATTACATGATTAAACTCAATTAACTTCAAATAACCCTTGAAATTTGCTTAATGTCAGCCCTTGGCCCTGCTTGAACCAATAAGTATTGCTCACCTTTTGTAATGGGTATGAAAAGAGGTGATTGCAGAGCATGATTGTTCAGAGCCAGCTGAGCCAGAGAACAGCCTTACAGAGCAGGGTTAAACTGGTTCCAAACATTTGAATGCTGCCACATCAAGATGGGGAACAGAGTCTTCTACCCCTAGCTGGGATTTTTTTTTCCTATTTTTTTTCTGAAGTAAGAAAGCTTTGAAAATTCTCTTCAGCCTAACATTCAATGGTCCCAATCTGCTTTGCAAATGTTAATAAGGGTTAAACCTCACAAAACCATCAAGGCATGGGAAAGTAATGTAATCTCTCTTTAGGCTATGGATACCAAAGCATAGATGAGTGAAAGGATAAGAATCAGAGCAGGAACAAAATCCTAAGAGTTATATATTTTTACTAAAGCTGGTTGTCACAAAATGCTGAAAGTTTCTTACAGCCACATGAGAGGAAGGGTTTTCTTTCTCGATTATTGGGCACATCTGGTTGTTGTGGATCTTTTTCATTTTTTACTTCTTTATGAAGCCATCTCTGGTTCCAGTCTGTCTTCCAGCTAGAGCCTGGCAACAGACCTGGCAAAAGCGTGCAGAAGAATCCCAGCAGCTATATTTCTGTGTTCCTGTGAGGACAGAAGGGGATGTCATTATTGCTACTGTTCCTGGCAGTCTGCTCTGACTGAGAAACTGGAGCGGACAGTAGCATTGTTTGCACTGGAGGTAGACAGTAGATGATGGATAGAATTTTTCCAGTAGGTAATTAGATGGGCATGGTAACTAGACAGTCATAAAGATGCCTGATGTATTAAAAGATGTCCTATGTATGCTGCGCTGGCCATGAAATATTCTGAGTGACTTACTGACTTATAGTGCTCCTCCATTAAAAATCCTAGCTTTCTTGAAGAGTCTTGCCTGAGACGCATTTTTTTTTTGTCTGTTTATGATGAATGTGAACAGATCATCAGTGTTGACTAATTAATAGAGTCCCTTTTTTCTTTGGGTTGCTGAAGCTCATGTAGATTTTTATAGACTCTTGAAGGGCATCATATGAGGTCTCAACCCATCTATTAAACAACAGAAGTAGTGAGAGAGAGAGAATGTAAACACTTGTCTCTAAACATGAGCATTTATATCCCCAGCTCACTATTTGAGTCTGGTTTTGTGACTGAGAGTGCCCTAGGGTCATCACTGAGCAGCTTGTTCGACTGTGACTTCTGAATGATGAATGCCCCCACTTAAATTACAGATCACTATCCCATGACAAAAATCACCACTATTATTGACCTCCGCAGGGGCAGCAAGGGGTGACTGGACCATGGTGGAGGGCTTCACTTGCTGCAACACTGTGCTTTCCCTAATGGTAAATGGAAATTTGACAACAGTCTGTCCTGTAGGACATGTGGTAGGGAAGTTTGTCTCACCAGTTGCCATTCTGTCACTTCACTACAGACAGTTTTCCTGCTAGTCAGATTAACTAGGGTCAGAAGCTGAATACTTGGATATTTGACCTCCGAATGAACCTCACTAAAATAAAGACAAGAAATGTGTTCTACAGTGCTTTCTCCAGTACTTGAGGGTGGAACTGAACATCAAAGGATGGATTTTTCAGAAGGACAGAGACTCAGTTGTGTTGTTGAAATCAGAAAAGTGTACAAATTCCCCTCATCTCACTGGGGGGAAAAATCTCCCACGAGTCTAAGGATGTTTGTATTGTGTTGCTTGCTGCACTTTCTATGACAAGTGCTCATAAAAAGAAGTTTAAAGAAAAAAATTAAGGATCCAAGACGTTAATGATGTGAACAGGCCATTATGTTTGAACACTTGCATTGAAATAGTTTCTTTACTGGAATTAGTTTGGGCAATGCCTGTCTCTCTGTTGGATGTGTTCAGCTTTTGCATACTGGGAACAAAGTGGAAGTCCTCTTTTCCCACCAGAAAGGAGCAAGTGTAGCAGAAACAGCAATTTTGAACATGCAGTACAATTTTGGGCTGTTCTGAAGAATGTTGCAGTTAGAATAGAGCTGAGATAAATGTTTGGCAGCAATTTCTTCCCAGCAGCCTGTGGACCTCCTTCTGCATTGGTCAGTCAGGAGCTGGTTGCAATGGTAATACCTCCCTGCTGTCCCTCGACAGATTGATTTTGACCCTTAACTGCCACTTCCACCTGCTAATTACTTGATCATGTTCTCTCCTAATGCCCTTTCCACCTGTCACTGGCCTGATTTTGTCATTCTCACGTTCTGCTGCTACTGTTACCAACTTCAGGCTATTTGTTCTTAAAACCTCCTCCTTGCTGCTTTCCTCCTCCTGCTACTCGTCTCAAAGATCATCGTTAATACCCAGAATATTTAAGGGTACTGGTCTCTAATGCTTACTTGTTGGTGGGGCTGGGGAGAAGGAGTGAAAATTGGGGGGTTGCCTTTTAATTTGTCCTTTGTTGATGCTGGCTTGACCTTTACTCAGGTGCTTGGCTGTTGTTTGTTTGCTGATGGTTTTTACAGAACAGTCCCTTGTAAATATACATGGAAAGGGCAAGAGAGTAACTGGAGATTGTGCATTGGACACCACTGTTTTTTTCATGGGAGCCTATTAAAGGCAGTTTTCAGTTCATCTATCCATCTCTTTGTCAATTTGCCTTCTGTGTCCATCCACTTGTGCATTTATTTAGTGGTAATATTAACTACTGTATCATCCTCTTGGACTGTAACATTGTGTTCAGAATAAAGCCAGAGATGCAAAGTGCGCTGAACCCATTATAAAAAAATAAAAGGGCTTTCCTTGATTGCATTTAGCTCAATAAACACAGTTTGTCAGAGATGTCTTTATCTCCTTACATTTAAGCGATTAAATGTTGGTAAAAATAGCTTCAGAAATAAAACATGAAGAGAGCTTCTGGCAAAGCCCTGTCCAGTTTAATTCATACATTAAATATTTGCTAGTAGGGTCAAAAGCTGAATGCTTAGATATTTTGCCCTTTGAATGAACCTAGCTAAAATAAAGACAAGGAAATCAGTTCTGCAGAAGCTGTCTCCAGAATACTAGGATCAATTTAAACATCAAAGGATGAACAGATCATACAGATGGACAGCCATATTATTCTGCACAATTAATACTCAGAGAGGTGTTTCCTGAATTCCAAATCTTGTGCTGGGAAGATAATATTAACATTTCAGAGTTTTAATTATGTAAAAGACAGTCCTTGATCCTTAGCTCCTGAAAAACAGAACAGTTGATTTTGCATTAATGAATGTAGAAAACATCCCCCAGCCTGAATCTCTGCAATCTTTTTTTATGGTGAAATTAGCATTTATATTTCTAAAGGTAATTTTTAGACAAGACAATAAATAAATGATATGCTGGTAACCTCCAGATAGATGAAGTGCTGCTCGCCCAGTGTTTACAATGGGAACTGGCCAATTGCATAAGGGCCAGCTCTGCTCTCACTGCTAGGCTCAGAATGTGCTAGCACTGTTCTAGGAGGGTTTCTTCAAATAGGATCTTTCACATTTGGGGATTTGATTTCTTTGAGGTGCTGAGAAGAAGGGAGAGAGCAACAGCCAATTGCTGTCACCAGCTTGAGCTGAAATTTGCCCCATGTCTGCTCTGAGCCTGGACATCTCTGCTGGGCTCCGAGTCACACTTGTCTCAGTAATGGGTTTTTTGGGGGTTCATTATCTCTGAATGTGCCTTATTTTAATAAGATCCTGAGCAAGCTCTCAGGTTTGAGGTGAATGTTTTTCGTGGTTCAGGAGTATCACTTTCATGTCAAGATGTTTTGGTGGATACTAAAATTTCACATCTAACTGTAACTTTCTTTAGGCACCTGAATAAATGTCCTTATTTTTGTTAAGTGATTTCAAGTGCTCCCATGTTCTCAAAGACTGTACCACTGCCTTTGAAGTTACCCAACTAAAATATCAGTCCTTTGAAAATCTTAGCCATGATTATTTTCTCACTGTGTTTCCAAAATTAGATCATTGTTTATTTTTAATAGGACTGCATTACATAATACAGATTACACTATAGCGTTTAGTTTGGGATCATAAATGGTATTAAGAATGGATTAAAATAAGTAAAATAAATCCCAAGGTGCCAATGTTTGTCCACTGAATAAAAAGCAGATTTTGCCATTTACTTCCATTGGCTCTATCAGATAAATTCTGCATCGTGATGGAAGTACACAATATTTGCTTAGTTTGGTTCATGTGATTGTCAGTGGAGTGACTTGACTTCAGAAGCAAAGCATTGCCTTGCTGTACATAATTAACATTACAGTGTGGTAGGTTCTGCATATGAAAATCCAAGCTATTGTAAATTGTGGTTTCCTTGCCAACCATATCTCAGCTCTCACACTTCTGTAGTTGTCTCTGTGATGCTTTGTGCAGTATTAATTCCACTCACCTAATACTGGAGCTGAGTGGATCTGCAAAATCTAGCTGTTATTCTTTCAGATAGAAATATATTAATATGAAAACAAAAATAACATTTAAGATGTTGCATTTTCCAAGTAATTCTCTTCTGGAATTGTTCTAGTAAACAGACTTGACACTGGGAAAGTTTCAAAAAGCTTTTTTTTTAACCACTGTCTGTGGCTAATGAATTTGCATTCATAAACATAAGAATGTTTTGTCTGAATTGCAATTAAAGTATAGGTCATGTAGCTTGAATTTGGTGTTTTGAGTATTTCATATTCGGAGCAAACTGTTTGCCAGCTAGTTACAAACCAAGACTTATACCTCATGTTTAAGGTATAAGCAAGATCTTAGCATTGCTCTTTTCTTGTTTGGAAAATCATTTGCATTGCTCGTTTCCATGTTATTTTTATCTAATATATAGATCAGAAGGATATAAACCTTGTTTTTTTCTTAATCAAGGTTAATTTGCACATGGAGGCCCTATGTGATCCAACTTATGCTGTTCCTGTGTGATCTCCAAGCATGCAAATGAAAGGCATACCTAGAAATAGGTTGAATGTGACAGTCTCCCTCCCTTATAGTAGCATGGCACTGTATCAGGAGTGTAGTGCAATTGCACCTTGAAGTCTGAGAAAAGAGAGCAGGACTTGGCACCACACAACCCACAGTAGTGGGTTTGTGCTGTGTTTTTTTTCCAAATCTCTGTACTGCTATACACGAAATGGAATCAGTCCAGATCCACAACAGCTGTGATTCAGCTTTGGTATCTTCATTGACTTTTGTCTGGCTAAGCACCCTCTCAGTACTTTCCATCATGATCTCAGCATTTACAGCTGGGCTAACTGCAGAATGCAAGGTGTGATTTGATGCAATGCCCCTAATGTCAACAACAGGATATTGTTTTGTTTTCCTTCCCTGTCCTTTTTTTTCCTTCACAAACTTAGTAAGATTGGGGTTTTGGCAAGCTTCTGAAGCCTCATTAGTTCCTGTAACGCAGTGCAGCACTTAGCCAGGTGGGTGCAAAGTAGAGGGACTGCATTGTCCTGTGAGGAAGAGTTTGGAATACCCTACGGTGGTCCTGCTGCTGCAGGTAATGTATTGTCAAAGTACGGCCTATTTTTCTTACCTAGAGTGTGTATAAAGAGGGATTGGCATCAGGAACAGGCCATTAAGCAATTGAAACTCTAATAGAAAAACATAACCTTATCACAGATTTAAAAAAAAAAAAAAACCCTCAGAAAATAGCTCAAATATAAGGTTAATTGGAGCCAGAAATGTCAAACTAATGTAGCAATTTACCCTGGGAGACTGCCCTGGCCTTTGAGTATAGCAGTAGTACAGACTACTGAGTAGGATAGTGGAGAAATATAATAGGATTTTATGTAGTCCCCTGTCATATTAAACGTTCTTTGCAATTAATTTCTTGTTGCAATGTTATTTTCAATGACCTATTTTTTTTGACCTCCTACAATCTTTAAGCTACCAAAGTAGGGTGTTAGGGAATTCACATTTCTTAAAAAATAATAATAAAAAAATTTTCACTTAAACAACTATCGATATACATATTGCAGTGTAGACTGATATTAACTCAGAGTGGTTTAAAAATGCCATTGACTCATTCCAGAATAGCCCTAAATCTATGAGCTGTACTGATCCATTCAGGAAAAAATGCAGTCTTTGAATAGCTTGCTTAGAAACAAGTGGGACTTCTCTTGGACTGAGAGTCTGAGGATGCCTGCCCTGTTGATGAAACATGATGGATGGTCCTTTTTGTGCTTCTGTTTCTGGCTTTTTTTTTGTTAGCTGGACATCAGATTAAAACAGCTTGGTATTGTGACCTGGCCCGATTAATCAAAAACTACCAGGCTTGAAATTAATGATAAATTCCCAAAGTTGTGGAATAGCCGGGGGATCCTGCTAGATTCCAACTGTTCTGACTTCCACTAAATCCCTTCCGTATTATCTGGACAAAACATCCATTCTCATTTTTAAGCAAATGTTAACGAAGTGGTTTGTACTCCTTATTTTTATACAGACACTTCTGTAGTAAACTGTGGAATTTACGTTTCTCAGGAGGCCTTATGTTTCCTGACAACATCTTTCTGTCTGAAGCTGCAAGTGGATGAGATGGTCAAATCCCCAAATACCCAGATCATTCCAGGGCAGTATGAGACCTGGCAGGGAGATGTCTGATAGAAACAGTGCAGGTGGTTTGGGAGGGAATAGATAATCTCTACAAGCCCCTTTCACTCCTGTTTTTCTATTATTCTAAAAGATGTAAAGTGCTACATGGTGGTAATATACCTCATGCTCATGTTTGCAGTTAAGGAGACCAGTTAAAAGGAGAGAGAACAGTAGAGGTGACAAAACTTTCCGATCTTGAATAAGAACTCTTAACATAAGCCCAAGTGTTTTCCAAGCAAGTGTCCTTAACATTTTTCCCTGTGGTAGTAAGGATTTTTTATTTTTTAAGTAGAACTGGAACCAAATATCATTGAATCAAAGAAGTCTGCATTAATCAAAGCACATCAAAGATGTTCCTCATCAGTTGCCTGGAGCAACAGAATCTACAGTGTATCATCTTTCTTACTTATGCTAAGCTGGAGGAATTCAGAGGAAAGAATTTTGTCTGTTTGTTCTCAAGTGAACACAGCAATAGTATTTTCAAGGCTTCTTAAATAGTTCAGTGGATTGGTCTGTTTAGTCACTGCAATTTCTGAGTTCCAGACTTAGATTGCCCAGAAATGCTTTTCATAAGAAAATTAGTCACATCAACCTTTAAATACATGGTGGATTTCCCCCCTTGACAAAATTACAGACTTGCTTCCTACTCTCTTCCTAGGACATGAATAGTGCCCTGCAACCCCTCATTGCCTCCCTACAGACAGATTATATTAGCATACAGAAAGAGGAAGCAGCTCAGCAGAACCAATAAACAGAATTCCCTGTTTAAGTAAGAAACACTGCCCTCAGATCAATATTTTCTGGTGTTCCCCAATAAAGAAATTAGGGGTACTTATATTTACTGGGCATTCCTAGAAAATCAATTTGTTATCTAAAACTTGTGAGAGCTCAGTATAACCAAGTGATTACTCAGGCATAGAAAGTCCTGAAGTTTAAATCTCAGCTGGATTGATTCTTACACTTGGTTGAGCAGTTGATAAAATGCTCACCAGCAAAACCTCTATGTCCATCCTGGGGAGTTTCAGGGCAGCATTGATAGATACGCAGGCATTTCATGTTGATTGCCTTTGCCAAAAATAAAAATCCAGCAACGCACGAGCATAGCGATTAGCCTGCAGTAACACCGAGGTTGGAGCTATGTTTTTATGGTTTTCTAGGTCACATGTTCTACACCTCCTTCCTAATGAGTCCCAGAGCATTTGGCAGAATGTGTACCCATGGGCTGAGTCCCCTTCCCCAGCTCAGGGATGGAACGTGTTGGCAATTCAGCTCAAGCAACACTTCAGTCTGGTTGTTAAAACAGGAAGTGGAGAACAGGAGTTCTCCAACTGAAACTGCAGGGGGAATTTTAGTGCGGTAAAATTTAATTATCCCAACTGGAATAAGGCCAAGATCCAGGAGTTTATAATACCCTCTGCTCTTGCAAAAAAAATGCCATAGGATCTTTAAAGATCACTAGTGGTCAGTGGGCTTCACATCACATATCAGAGATAGTTATTAATCAGAACTGTAGATATTTAAGTATTTCATAACACAAATATATTTGGATGGCCACTGGCTGCAGCATTCAGGTTCAGGAAGGAATTAAACAGCTATGGAGGAGATATTAGTCTTAATAAAAATGATCCCATTAAAACCAGCTGATGTGCAATGGGTGAATAACAGATGGGATGTACATTGAAGGACCCATAAGGTGATATTTCGGTATACTAAATCACCAGTCATCTTTGGTGACCATCAGCATCACATAGTTTGGAGGAAAGGAATAGAAAAGGTTAACAGCATTCCTTTGTATAATGGGGTCAACTTCTGTGGAAATCTGTATGACGAATTTACCCTGATTTCTGTAAAAGTGGAAGCTATGTGCAAATGAATTGGGAAATGGGTGTAAGTGGCAGTATTACATTGTGTTAATTAGCCTGGCATTGATGAACTCTACAAAGCCTGGGAACTTCCACAGCAGGAAAGAGAGCACATCACAGAGAATCCCTTTCGTCATGACTGACTTGTGCCATGGGACATCAATTAAAAAACCAGACCAGGCCACTTTTAATCGCTTTAATGAGAAATTACTTTTGTGGTTGTTCTTTTTTTTTTTTAAATCTTTGTTGAACCGTCTGTCTACTTTTCTACAGTACATCTCATCACAAAGGTAGATGAGGTGCTAATTACTTGTCTTGGCTGCTTTTCTGAACACAAGGTTTGTTATTCTATACTGCACCTGTCGTCATAGGCTCTGATATTTGGGATCAGTGGCCAATGCTGTTCTACCAACTGTAATAAAGAGTAGAAGGCCAATGATCCTGTATGTCTATTGTTAAAATGAAGAAAGACTTGCACAGTTCTCCCTATTGCTACATCCCAGTACAATGGTACTTACACCGTAACAGTATTATCTCTGGGAACATAAGTCTGCTACAGCATATTGCCACTTTAACCACCTGAACTGCCTTTTAGTTCCAGTTTCAACTCGGTGTCAAAAATATTACCCCGTTTAAGATTAATTTGTGACAAAATGTCATATTAATACAGCTATATTTCCCAGGGGATAAATATGGCCTTTTGAAGAGCAGCCATGGCAGAGTGCTATATAGGACTATAGAGAATTATCAACAGGCTTTTTCTTTAGCAAATGTCATGCTACCAGAAGAATGGTGCAGTTTGCAGGTAAGTGTAGTGTATGGACTGCTCTATTATGAGACTGAGGTTATGATATTTTCTTCCTATTAATCCATATCTCATCTCTAATTATATTAGCACCTCTCAATGACACCTGATTAAGAATCTGAGGAGGAAACTGTCAGTTACCTATAAATCCATCAGCATTGTATCACATTTATTTTTGGCACCTTAGCTGTTTTGGGAGGGTGATGTTTACCTTGAGGTTTGCACATCACTGGAGGAATTACTTCTGATTTACACCGAAGGGTATGCAATCACTATGTAATGTGGAGGAGTTTGCTTCTAAGCAGCTAAATCCAGCACCAGTTCTAAGCAACTGTAATTCCGGTGAAACCAATAACAACTGCACCTGCAGGTGCTAGGGCTGACTTTGGAACAGTATATCAGGTATTCTCTTTGTACTGAAGTAGAATAAACTTTGTATTTCATTGCACCTTTGGTACCTGTGGTACACCGTGGATATGTCTGAGCCATTGAAAACAAACTTCTTAACAGCCCTCAGATGTAAGGAAAGGGAAGATGAAAAAAAGTCCTCAAATGAATCTCTTGCCTCACAGCATTCCACCAAGATGACTCGGAAAGTGACAAGGGAACCAAACTGCAAATTAGGCTCTAGTGTTTGTTGAAGACATTTGCCACCGGTAAAAATGAGTTATTGGAACAGTAAAGCTGAGGACTTCAGAGAAACTTTGATTGACAACAATAATTATAGCTATTCTTGTTCCTGTAAGAAATACAGCACAGGCTAGGCGTAATAAATGTATGAAAATGATATTCTGAATCTGAGCAGAAGCAGATATAAGTCCAAACAGTTTGTGTCTTCTGTACAAATGTCTGCGCATTCTTATGTCTTAAAAGTAGCAGTAACTACCAGGCAGGTGTGTAAATGTGCTCTACAGCGATTAGCCAGCTAACCAGTGATTGTTTTCTAAATAAGCCTCTTTGAATACAGACTTGAATCAGTAATGTTCAATCCAGTGAAAGAGCTGGGGTTCAGCACCCAAGCCAGGCTGCGTAGCAGAAGCTCAGCCTGGGGGTTCTGCAGAGCAGATGCAGTTCATGGGACCTCTGCTTCTGTCTCTGGAGGAGATGCCTAATGAATGCTTGAGCCGCCTTCAGGCACTTCCAAAATGCTCACATGGTCTCTATCTGAGGATAACCCTATGTTTGGAGCCTGAACTTCTGCAATTTCCTTTTAGGCAGAGGGGATAGAGCTGAAAAGCACTGTCTTATGTATCCACAAGCAGCTTTTAGCCTCAGATGGGGAACCACTGCAAAGACCTAGAGCTAGAAACTCTTCTTTGTGGCTAACCAGCCCCCTCACACCTGATATTTACATATTACTAAATACTAGTCTATTCTCTAGACTGTGCCATAGTACAGGTCGGATACAAAAGGTTCAGGAGTACGTCAGCCTCTGGTTCTCATTCTAAAGTGTCTGGACTTTCTACTGCTGTGGAAGTCTAACATGTGAGAATATAAAACAAATGTTTTGTAGCCAGTACCTTTTGTTTTTGTCTCTCTAGCTTGACGTCTGCCTCATATTTCCTTCTCCTGCTGTTAAAATCATGCTTGTTACTGAAAGACCCTGCATCCTTCCCAACCCTCTGACATAGTGAAAGCAGGCTTACAGCTGTACTTTGCAAGCATGCAGCTCCAATTGCTCCACCAGATGTGTATACTGTGAGATCACTTTCCTTCTTCTCACTCCTGGTCTGAGATCTGGATTCACTTAATGACACCAGGCAAAGTGTGGAAGAAGGCTGTAGCTGTTTCTTTCAAGGCTGCAGCAGTGCAAAGAAAGTGACTGTAGGCTGTTGGTTGTTTTTACTGAACTTAATAGATCACATTGCTGGGAATTATTCGGTAGGATTCACATTCACAAGAAAAGGAGAAGTATGAAGTTACTTAATCCACAAGTGCTTAGAAGGAGTTAAATTAAAGGGGGGGAAAGAAAAAAAAATAGGAAAAAAAAATTCCTTTATGCTGAAGAAAGATTATGCTGGCTTACTTATCAGGTTCATGCTGAGCCCAGTCGTAATTGGAATGTACCCTTTGTAAAGTTTATTGGGTCCTGGGGCAGCTTGTTACTGAACCGGTCAATTAATCTATTTTTTTTTTTAATGAGTTAGGGGATTTCCTTTTGTGGAAAATCACCAGGAAACCTGACCAAATGCCCACAGCTTGGGGAAAGCATGGCCTTAACATATAGAAAACCCTTCCTCCATAATTAGGAGAGGAAATAGACACCTCCCCTTACGGGCAGCACATTTGACCAATCCAGGGACAAAATAGATGGGATTTCACCATTGACTTAGATGTTGTCCAGGGAAGATCACCATGAAACAAGATTACTTGAATGCAGCTTGGTGTTGAAGGAAATAAAACTGTTGAGTCTCCCTGCTGAGAGACAAATGATTTCCTTTTAAAAACCTGTTTGTTCCATGCTGTAACTCCCAATGTAGCAATAATTAATGATATCAGAAGGTTACGAAAGACATTCTGTTATGCTTGCTCTGTTCTAGGCATGAAATTGGATTAACATGAAGATAAACTTCAACTTCAAATCTGTTGAGGAAATCAGTAATTATGTCAAAATTCACAAATATTAATCTTTTTAAGTGTGTCAGGATACTGCTCATCTATCAGCAAAACATTCTGCTTTGTCAGAATTCTGTTGAAATGTTAATTTCATTAAATACTGGGATTTCCAATAGCAGAATATTGTAAAGATGCAGCTTATTGAGTAAAGGAAAACAATCTCACCTCCGGAAACATGGTTATTTCTGTTCCAGTGGCATCCCGCCAGTATCCTCTCATGAGGAAGAATCAATTTGCAAGGTATTGAATAAACCCTTGGGCTCGGCCTTGGAGAGGTGACCACCCATGAAACCAACTGACATGAAAGCACCACAAGGTATGACAGTGAATTAATAGTGTACCTTTGCTGCAAATGAGCACATGGAAACACTATTGGCTTTAGGGGCAAGCAGCAGGGCAGTTATAAAGACTGAAATTAAGTTAGGTAAAAGATCACTGGGTAATTGGGAAGGGACTCCTTATCTTCTCAAACATTTAACGAGTTCAGTGCTGGCCTTGATTCTACAGTAGCTAATTTTAATCTGGTTGTTTTTAGAAAGAGGTGAAACAGTTGTGTGAGTATGTGTGCAGTGGAACAGCCTGCAATGAAGTCTGCTCAGTTGTAGCATTGTTGCTTCTGATTCTCATGAGATGAAAACTCAGCAGGGTATGCCTGAATATGTTGCAGTCATACTTTCCCATTGCAGTTTAGCTATACCCTAAGGGGACACGTTAGCTCTGAATGCCCATTTAATTAAGTAGCCTGGTAGTACAATTGTAGTAGTAGAAAAAATAACCTTCAGTGATAGATTGTGCCCTGCCTGTGGCGGGTGGGGGGGTTGGAGATTCATGATCCTTGAGGTCCCTTCCAACCTGGGCCATTCTGTGATCGTGTGATTCCCTTCACTGAGGGGGCATCATCCAAAAGACTGGCAAGTATCTTAGCAAAATGTTTGTTTGCTTTTGTGTTGGCAAAAAGGGAAGGTGTTTGTAGCAAGAAGCTTGTATCAAGTGAGAAGGGCAAGTTTTCCAGTTGCTAAGTCAGGTAAACCTAAGGTGAAGGCTAACAGGTAATTCAGTGTTTTCCTGAGCATATCTTGAAGCAGATGTGTTACCACTGTCCAAAAAATCTGGAATTTTGTGCTCTTAGATAGAAAAAACATTATAATAAGGAAATATTTTTACAATGACTATTTTTAACGTGTTCTCATAAATTAAAATATTTTAATGTATATGCTACCCATGTCCAGACTTCTCTTAAAAATGTGGTGAAAAAGAGCATTCATAAGTATTTATTACTGACAGCAAATGTTTCTCAGTACTTCAGAATTTCTTGTTCTGCTTTTTGAAAATGTTCATCAAATCTTGCATATTTTTTGTCTCTTCTAGATAAGCTGTCATCTTAATAAATCTGAGAGGGAGGGTATGGAAGCAGAGAGTGGCTGTGGAGGTGTTTCCAGTGTGGCTATGGAGACACACAGCTCCCATTCATCAGGACTGTTCTTTGCATCTGTCTGACCTGACCTATTGGCAGAATGCGGCTGTTGCATTTCTTGTCCTGCGGTGTTAAACTTGGTGCTGTACCATGTGATCTTGCTGGTAAGTTGGGGATTTCTACATTGTGCCCTTTGTAGACATGCCTTAAGCGTGACTGAAAGGAAAATTAAGCCCAGGCTTAACCTCTGGTGATAATCAGAAAACATTGCTGCTGTTGACTTGAGTGGGAACTACACCGTCTTTGCATGGAGGAGATAATTAAATCTCTAATGTTTATAAATTATCCAGGCAGTTTTATATAAAAAGTTTTCTATGATGACCAAGTCAAATATAAAGAGGTTGTCTCATTATTTTTCATTTTGTTATGATCTATTTCTCTTTACCAGTTTTTTATTCATTTTTTCCTATACCCCAAATTCTTTTCTTTATCGTAGGCTGCTCGCATGGGCTTAGCTATAAAATCACCTCTCTGTGAAAGAAACATCCTTCTATTTATTGTGTCTATTTTTTTATGATGACTTTTACTTTGAATTTATTTAACAATACTGTACTTCTTTCCTTTCACTACATTGTGACTGCTCCTTCCTGTGTCATTTGGAACTGGCCAAAGTTGGCAGATCTCAAATTTCTTTTTCCTCTTTGAATTGTGCAGATTCTTTCTCCTTCAGTGATAATGGGCATTGTGTTCCCTTAGAAATATTTTTGGGGGCCTATTATTTCTCAGCCACTTCAGTTGGCAAACTGAAGGCCTGGAAACAAATTAGCTTGGATGGCAGCCCAAGCTGTCAAAATGAGCCTTCCATTCATTACTGAATCATCCACCTCCTGCATTTAGATCTTCAGTCCCGCTTTTCCAGTAAGCTTCTCAGTTGAGTTATTGGAATTCTTTTTTTCTGTCACTTTTGAACTCGCTACTCCAGTCTACTTCACTTTCGACCACACAGCAAAGCTACTTCCCCATTATCTGGAAGTAATGAACTAATAAATGCTGGTATAGAGGGCACAGCTGGGCATTATTTTTGGTAGAAGACATTAAAATTATATTTTCCACACATATTATTTCTCTGTGAGTTACCAGAGTCTGAGGCCTTGATCACTTTGTCAGGCAAGAAACTCCGTGTAGGAAAACTGATTCCTACATCGGTATCATTAAAATCATATTATTAGTCTTGCTCTGGAAAGTTCCGGGGATGAGGTAGGAAGGTCTTGTATCCTTTACATACTTATGTCCCTTAATTCTCTTCCACGTCTTTTTCTTTTACTTACTTATTTATTTATTTATTTTGTGTGTGTGTGTTTGTGCATTTTGCATTTTTTCCCCCTTTGTAAACAAACATTTTTTAAGAAGAATAAATATTTCTGGAATAGATGATAGCATCTTTTTCTCTCCTCTCACTTAGTGTCAGTGGGGATGCTGGTTGTTGAAGGGATTTCAGAATGAAATGTTTTCGTTTCAGATATGAATTTTTTTTTTCTCACTGTTCTAGCCAACGTTTTGGTACTGTTAAGCAATATTTTAAATGAATCTTTTTTTTCTTTTAATTTTTAAAATTCTGATTGTTAGTAAAAGGTAATTGAAACAAGATAACAAATTTGAAGATTCCAGTGCTATCTGGAAATAATGCTGAACTATGTTAGGGAATTCATAGAAGGGAGTAGTATGCAGGCAGGATCATATCGTTTACGTGTTTTAATGGGATAGACAAGGAAAACTGGTGCAGAGCTTGCAGTATCCTATCCTAAAAGTTGCCATAAATGTTAGCTACTTTTCCACGTGTCTTTATTGTCTTTCTGACAAGCAATTCTGCAGGAAGGCCAAGATAAAGCCTTCACGCTCCCACTGAAATTTCATGTAAAATGCATGAAATTACCCCTAATTCTACGGTGCAGCTCTAATGGACTTACCTCATAGAAGGAAGGAAGGAGCAAATTTCTTGGCCAAAACCTATATTCTCACATACAGCATTACTATGATAAACTAGAGAAATTTCCACTGGAGATCCAGCTGTTGGGATGAGGTGTACAGGGAGGAACGAGCATTAATCTTGTTAAAGTTTTAGAAGATTAAGTTAGAAAAAAATGTGTGTTTATAACATAAAAGAGAGCTTTAGTCATTGCTGGTCCAGAACAGGTCAAAGATTTCATCAGGGGGAAGGTCACGGCTTTCCTGCTTACTTCTTTCTAGAAACATATATGCCCCTCCTGTCTGAATATCTAACAGCACAGTTTAGGACTTGGACATTGAAAACCTTGCCCAAAGATTACAAGGACTTTGCGTATCTGCCAAAAAGTGGAAAGAGCTGTTAGCTTGTGTAACAGTCTAAAGAAGGTACCTATTCCCTTTGCTACTGCTATCTTCTTTTGCTCTTAGGCAGCCTTTTGCTGCTTTGAAACAGTATTCTTTATTCAGGCACACTTGTTATATAATAAAAGCAGATCATGAAGAAACAGATTTTACAATTATATGTAGCATGTACATCTTCACAACACCACAGGAAGAAGTTCTGATATATATAGGGACAGCAGTCTTAAACTGGGTTGAAATAATGACGTTTTTCAAGAACATCCACAAGCCTCTTATTACCAATAAACACAGAGCTGTTCACAGATGTGACTTCCAACATGTACAACACCAAGGCAGCAAGAGCTTTCTTATTCTGCAATCAGGTAGAAATCAATTAACCATCAAATTGATAGGGAAAACAAAAGAACGCCATGACACACATTTTTTTGTGATGCGTTTTTTAAATTGGGATCGTTTTCTATGCTGCTTCCATAAAGATGGACAGGCAATAGCTATGAGTTAGCAAGGAAAATTTGGTTGCTGTTGCACTTACAGCTATGAGACTTCATTTCTCTTGTTTAAACAACTTATTTTGTGTTCTAACACAATTATAATTCTGTTACATAATGAAAAAAAAAACCTGGAAATGTTTTTAGGATTGTTCTTCGATGCACGATAATACTATTTACCTTTTCAACATGCAAGAATATTGCTTCCCAAATTAAATATGCATTTATCATAAATACACTGTAGTGATTATTACAATTCAGAGACTAATGATTTCCTTCTTCTGTGGCTTTCCTGTTATGCAGTTGGTTCTGTTTTCACACTTATGGTGGTGAATTAACTCCCTGTGGATAATATAGCTTCCCTTGTGGCAGATGTCAAGACTCTTAATCAGAATTTAAATAGCCTCAATTACATTTACTTTAATTCACTTTAAAAGTGAAGAAAGTTAAATTGAATTAGGGCTGCTTTAATTCTGAATACAGATGTCCACACAGATATTCAATGTGTTTTAGTTCATCTGTTCTAGAAATTAATTCAGATTTTCTTTGCAAGTGCTCTGCAAAGTACAGATATCTGTGAATGATGAATGTAAGGAACTGGGGGGATAGGCAGTTTTGGGTGGTATGAAAGAAGTGTTTGAGAATGTTAGGGTATAAATGGTTTAGTCTACACAAAGATTCTTGATCTGAGCTTAAGACACTGTGCTTGTAAGGGTGTGCTGATCGGAAAGTGAAAGAGAAGTAAAGCTAGGATGAATGCAATTCCATAGCAAACAAGAAATGTATTTCGCCTCAGTGCACAAAACTCTGGATCTTATTGTGATTTCTTAGAATGAAGTCTATTCAGATAGAAACTGCCTATGTCTGGGTTTGAAAAGCAGTCAGCTCTGTGATCTGCAACTGTGATTAAGGTGGTTGAAAATAGACACATGAAGAGAGACATGCTGAACAAAACCAAAAATGCATGTATCCCTTTGTCTGTTATCAATGTTGGCCAACAACAGAGCTTCTGTGAAGCATAAAACTATGGCACTAATTCACTGGTGCATTCTCCTGGCTTAGGTTTGCAGAAGCTTACAATTTCCTGAGCCAGAAATTGAGGTTTTGAGTGATTATTAGTTGTTCATCATGGATTTTTTTTCCATCTGTTGCTGAGCACTTTACTAAAACTGAACTGTTTGCAATTTTCTTTGTGATTTGTATCATACCTATTGCCTGTCTACTTCTTTAGACGTGCATATTGTGATAGGATAAGGGGGAACAGTTTTAAACTAGAAGAGGAGATTTAGGTTAGATGTTAGGAGGAAATTCTTTACTCAGAGGATGGTGAGGCACTGGCACAGGCTGTCCAGAGAAACTGTGGATGCCTCATCTCTGGAGGTATTCAAAGCCAGGTTGAATGGGCCCTGGGCGGCCTGATCAGGTTGGTGGCACCAGCCCATGGCAGGAAGTTTGGATCCTTAATATCCCTTCCAACCCAAGTAATTCTGTGGTTCTCTGATGATTTGTGTATGGAATGCTGTGATGGTCTTAACCCCACAGCCATGTATGGCTTGCATGACCATTTCCTGTATCTGGATTGGATTCTCAAATGGCACTAGGTCACCATCAGTAGGCAGTTCTGCTAGCTAACATGTTTGTCTTGCAACCTGCGTATGAGTTTGTTACCAGTGACTAACTTCAGAAAATCTGTTTTGTAGCCCCTTGGTATGCAGTAGGCCTTGTACTTTTCATCATAAAACAACTTTACTTGGAAGAGCTTACAGCATACACAGACAGAAATGACCTGCCTGCAGCCAGAGGACAAAGGGGAAAAGACAGTGTTAGGAAAGATTAGGTAAGGTGTAGACAACAAAATGAAAAATGTCCTTATGCAGCTTGCAAACATGATCCACCCATGTCATGAGCAAGAGTACAATTGTTTTGAAAAGCATGTTTCTGAAGACAGAAATACGGAAGGTACAGAGAAGGACAACCGGCGTGAGTATAGTTCTTAAATGACTTTCGTTGGAGAGGTTAAATAAAATAGATCAGTTCAGCTTGGAAGAGAGACAAGTAATACAGGTGTGTGTAAAGTCAGAAATGACATGGGAAAAGTGAATTGGAAATGACTATCCCCTTGTAATACAAGACTAAGGGGTCAATGAAGGGAATTTTCAGGCAGCTACTTTAGCGCACAACATCTAGAAGTGCTTTTTCACAGAGTGCATAATTCAGTTGTGGAACTTATTGCTGACAGTTATAGATTCGAGAAGCAATTAGACAAATTCATGGAAAATGGGTCCAGCAGGGGCTATTAAACATGCTGATGCAGATGCAACCTCTGGCTCAGGAAATCCCTAACTGGCAAATTGCCAGAAGCTGGAAGTGGAAGAAGCATCATGGTAGGCCTGACGTGCTTTTCTTTTTCTGAGTGACCACTCTGGGTTTGCCAGTGTGGGTTTTAAGCCTAGATGGAAGATGGTGTTTCTTAGACTTCTATTTATCCTTTGGCATTGCTCATATTCCATGTCTTATTTCATTGAATTTGCTCTCTTTACAGAGCTGTATTATATTGTGTGGGTTTGATGTCTGACAATAGTTGAATTATACAGTACAAAGAATAAAGTATCAGACTGCTCTCATGTCAGTACAGCAATGCATAAACCACCATAATTAACCCTGTGGCAGACCACACAGGCTTTCCATCCCATCCCTGCCCAAATGGCTGAATGGGAAGGATTAGCATTTCAGCACTTCCAGAAAGTTACACAATCAAGGATCTGGCAGAAAAAGGGAGGGAATGAATTCCAAAGTATCTACCCGTAGAATTTCATACTTTTAAAACACTTTCAGATTAATAGTAACTGATGAGACTACAGCCAACCTGCTTTACCACTTTATATACAAAAATGCTGTATTTCTAGGCTAGACTTTGCCCCTCGTAATTTCCAGATGTAGAAACTCATGGCGTACATGAAATCGTCTGTACATGTCCCTGTACAGCTGAGAATGCTCACTGCCCTGACGCTGACTTCTTGGGCAACATCAAGCAAATTCTCAGCCCTTTCAGCAAACTGATTTCTGAGGATAGGTATGCGGGGAGTTGCAGTATGGCCACAGCTCCATCCTTTTGTCTGCCATTTTCTTTCTCTTGGATTAGGGCTTTTTTTTTTTTTTTAATAATTAAAAAAGCGACTATATCCGGGATAAATAAAAGTGAAATACATGCCATATACATGAGTCTGTTCCTCAGGGAGGCAGTGGCCACCCCACTACGTCTGTGCCTGTATGTACTGGCCTGCTTTTACCTCTGAATGCTATCAGCATCTGCCTCTTTGTCATCTAAATGCAGTTCCTCTGTCATCTGAGCTCTATGGTTATAGTGCTAAGGAAAAGTGAAAATCTTTTCTGTATCTGAGTCAGTCAATAAATATTGGTTTAAATGAGTGATGCTCAGGTGGGCAGGATGTGAACTGGGCGGAAAAACAGAAACCTTGAGAGATGCAGGTCTGTTCCCCCAGGAGGTGGCTCTGACTGCACTTTTTCCTGTACCTTTAGCTTCTATAGTGGAAATAAAAACCTGCATTCCTTTAAAGAGCTGAGCTTCTATTAATTTAATAGGAGATGCTAGTGCTTATATGAGGCTGCAGCAGCAATCTTATTAATAACTTAGTTTTTCAGCTGATCTTCCTATTTTTCAGGTTATAAAAGTGATTGTGAGAATCAATGGTTTAGCAGCATAACTGTAGAACTATAGAAAGAGCCCAGACCCATCAGCTTTGGGGAACGAGTGGGCTGTTTCTTTTCAGGCTTGTTGATTTGAAATATAATAGTTAGCAATGACCAGGCAATCTTAATGTCTTACAGGACACTGAACTACATGAAAGCAATCTGTAATGCTTTCTGCCCAGTTCAAGTGAATTCACCTGCTGTATTGTTTACAGGAATATTTCCTGTCCTCACATGAACCTGTCAGATTCCAAAGGGAGATAATGAGAAAAGAGAGGGAGGAACAAGCTATCAGCTACGGGCTCCTTTGCAGTGTATGAGAGAAAAGTAGCAGATTATGTGCAATGCATGTAGAGAAGTTAAAGTGCCTGCTAGATTAATTATTAAGGCCAAAAAGACACTGCCTTCCCAGCCTTTGAAGAAGGTGCTTGCGTAAGGAGACGAGAAAAGAGCTGGGTTCTCACAGGCACAGTGACACACTCTAGGGAGGAGTCACAGATCACAGTGTGAAGCAGGGGTGATTCACAGAAGGCTACCTACAAAAGAGTTATCAGGTCTGACAATCTCTTCGCAGTAGTTCAGCATGTTAGCACACTGCAATAATGATTATTATTTATTGAGAGCCTATTCATCAACCAATGCCTCAGGTGCCTCTTGTGATTAGAATGTAAAATAGATTGGGTTGCTGCATGCAGTAAAAAGATTTTTAATCTGTTTCTTTCAGAGCTACTATGTGACATCAAAGTCAATTAAGGTTAGGTGAGAGAGAGTTCCTGGAAGCTGAGGTTGTAGGAGGAACACATACAAACAATATATTCCTCCAAATACGACCAGTTTAAGGGCTATACCTGCACTTGCTAAGATGGAATAGCATGAAAAGAGTTTGAAGATTGGAAGCATATCTTAGTGCCTATTCATTAAATTCCTGAGATGTGAGAACCAACTTTTTAAACTCTACTTTTATGAACATCAAGTCTGTGACAGGTCAGTGTTTAGTCTATTATCTTATCAGCTAGTGGCTGCATATTCATTGGAGAGAAATGAGCTGTCCATTATATGTATTTTGTACTTTTATGATGAAAGATAATTTGTGTAAAAGCATCCAGAGCATAGGCATTTTGGGATGCTTTTAACATATCAAAAGAATCTGATCTGTATCTATCTTTTTCCTCTAGCCAAATTACTCACTAGGAATACTGATTCTTTTCTTTCCATTCTCTCTCCATACTGTATTAAGCACAACATTTTATTTTTTGCTTAAGAGGAGCAGGACAGGGAGTAGAAGTAAAGACACAAATGAAAGAAATAGAAATAAGAGCCTCTTAGATTTTTTTTTTTTTTGAAGTTGTATTTAAATTATTTTTGCATTAAAAGAAAACAAAGAATTTTCTTCCTGGTATACATTTTTCCCCTAATGTTCACTTATACTTGTCAGATTGGGATAATTTAAAGGAGCCAAATCTGGAAGAGAAAAATTCTGCTTTGTTATTAGGTTTATTTTGAATGTATTACCCTCAGTATGTGTCTCCAGTTATCCTATAGAGAGAATGCTTCTCTGGCTTCCAGATGGGAGGCTTGGAGGCAACATTAAGTAGTCAGGTGTTCTGTGTTTTGAGGTTGCAAATCTCATTTTCCTGGAGATGCTGTGGTGAAGCCAGATATGCCATAATACATTCTTTGAGTAGAAAAAAAAAATTATTTGACTGGGAAGCTGTCTTCCACCTTTCCTTCTATTTCATATATGCAGTGGTTGTACACTACACACCACTGCCTCTGTTGCCGTGGAGTTGTTGCACACTGGTCTACTCACTTTTGCAAGCATGTCAAACTGACAACTGCTTTATGTTTGCAAATTTTCCCTTCAATATTAAAAAAAAAAAAAAAAAGCCCACAAAAAAAACAACCTACATTTCATAGACCCATTTGAAGGGAGTCATGGAAACCCAGGGCTCTGAACACCAGAGAATAAAACCACCAAAAATGCTTATTGTGTTTAATTTCCTATGATTTACAGAGTGTTTACAAGATGTATAATACATTGTTTAGAAACAAACAAGTGACTTGCTCCCATCAACCATAAGAATGGCTGATATATAGATTTATGTTGCAGGGAAATTCATAGCTATGAGTTTGAAGTGTTTGATTGTGTTCAGGGTCTTTTCTTTGTGTTTTAAGAAAATGTTTCATGTTCCTGTACCACCTTTCACTTCCAAGGGCTTGCTCCTGATCTATCAAGATGAGGAGTAACTAGTTGATTTAGGTCAGAGATTTATGACAGTATAAATCCATGGTGAGATCAGTAGCTGCCTCAAATAGCTGAGTTTCTCCAACAAACTTCAGCTGCAGTCAGGCAAACAAAGTAGTTTCAGTGGAAGAAAAGAGAATAAGGAACATCTTCTTTGGATCCTTTCCTCTCTCCTTTTGTTTGCCCTTTCCCTCTGATTTGTGTTGACAGTTACAGTGTTCTTCTTTAGTCTCATTTTCCCACTGTGTCACTTCTTTTGATTTCTGATTACTCCTTCTCCTATTTCAGCATTTCCTGCTGTTTACCTTTGGAACTCAGTTTGCCTGTTTTTTCTTTCCCTCCACAAACTTATCTCCTTCTGGAGATAAATCTCACCATCCCTGGAAGTTTTCAAGAAAAGGGTAGATCTGGCACTTAGGGACTTGGTTTGATGGGCATGATGGTGACGGGTTGACAGCTGGACAGGTTTTAGTGGTCTTTTCCATCCTTAATGATTCTACGATTCTAAGACACACAGTCACGCTGCTGGGACTGCTACATAAACAGTGCTCACCCTTACCCTCCTCCAGTGTGCACACAGCCTGGGGTCCATTACATGGTTCTTCCTAAGCTCTTTTTAACTCCCTGTAGCTCTTTTCTTGTTGAATTCAATCTCATAGGCCAAGTAACAGATTTTGGAACGGCCTCTCCAGTTCTTATCTTCTTTCAGAGAGTCATCCACCCTTCAGTGCAATTAAACCAACCTTGCATCCCACTCCAATCAGGAAGAAGGGTGTTCCTGTCATTCTGTACATGTTTCCTTTGCATGCAAAAGTGCATCCCTGCATTTTGCCTTCAGTAAATAATGCTGCATTTTTAATGAGCTTGTCCCTACGTAACAGATTGTGCCACCAAATGCTTTAACTTTCTCTCTTTCCAGATTCTAAAATAAGTTTTTGCTGACTTTTTGCTAATGGCTTTTTGATAATGGCTGGAGGGGATGGTTTTCTAAGTATGTATGGCTAGCACCAGCTGAAGATTGCTTTTTACTTTACTCCTGCTGAGTGTTCTGGCTCTTTTCTCTCATTTAGTCTGGGGAATCTTGTTTTTAATGTCCCTTGCACAGTGTAATTGAATCCACTGTAGAAAGTGAAGCTTCTATCTTTCTCTGGGCATGTGGAACTTCCTGAGAGTGATAATCTGCATTTAATGATGAACTTTGGAGTCTGAAGACTTCTGTGAGAGACCACTTAAGGAGTACAACAGGAAATATGTTGATATGCTCCATTTTAATTCAAGAGGTAAATGAAGGTTAATGAAGTGAGTCATGGTGATAGGTGTTAAGCCGAAATGCTCAGTTCATTGGCTCAGCAGTTTAAGTGTTAGCATAGTGCAGAGCCTCTGCCTACTGCTTGCTCTGAACTAAAATCAGTATGTAGAGAAAATGTGATTTTTACTCTTTAGTTTCTAAAAGAGATTTAGCATTGTGAAATCTCAGGAGTTAGATGGTGATTTTTGAATTAAACTTGGAATCACTGGCTTGATTCTGTTTGAATTTTAGGTTGTAGGACCAATATTCCAGCTGATGCTATTCAAAGTATTTCGATAGAAGCACTTACGTTTAATGGATGTCCCCAAAACTGTACTGGCTTATGCTTTTTAAGAATCCAGCTCTCTACAAATATTTATAAATGTTGTAATATGGAAAGATATTTTAAGATTTGGTTGCAAAATGGGATGCATTTGGGTGAAATAAGAGAAGAAGGAGTTTTCAGGGAGATCATGCACAGCCGTTACTAGTACATGGTACGACCCACAGCCCTCACGTTATGCCCTGAAGATGTAAGACCCAAAAAGAGCAGCTTGTCATCTGAAGCCAGTGTGAGCACATGAGAATGGGATGTAATTGAGGGAAGCAGAAAAGTAGTTTTTGTCTTATTTTTTGTGGTGGCAATGGTTATTGAAATGCTTCAAAGTGAGGAAGAACTAAACTTACTCAAGCACTTATGCTATGTGGATCTGACCTGATAAAAGTACTCTAGCCTGATTAGAGAAGAGGTTTCTTGCATATGCTACAAACTCTGGTATGAAATAGGAAGAAAATAATGAACAAATTGCCTTCTGAGAGGGCTGAGGATAGCCAGGATGAAAGAAAAGAGTGGGAAGTGGAGAGAAAAAAAAGAAGTTGTGCAAGGTGGTGAATGTGAAAACAATAAGCTTTGATGTGATGAGCATTGGCTGAGAAGCAGGAGGATCTGAGGATGGCAGAGAAGGTAGATGACTCTGGATAAATGGACTGGAGGGGATGAGGGCAGAAGCCTGGAGGGGAGACAGCTTCAGTGAGATGAGGCGTGAGATGACTAAGACTTGTCTGAAAGGCTGCAGCATTATAAATTGGGCAGGCAGATTTAATGGCGACTTTGACGTCTGGGAGAAGAGGGAGAAAGAGCTAAAAATGCCCCTAAGAATATGAGTCTGTGTGAAGGACATCGCCACTGGCAATGTAGAAAGGAAGCGGAAAATGCATTAATCCCCCAAAGGAGAACAGTTCAGAGGCTGAAATTCAGAGCGCACACAAATGGATGGGGGAGCAAGCACCAACTGCCCCATTATGTCCCTCTGGACCTTGTGCAACGTGCGGGTGGTACACAGCTCCTCCTTCAGTGCTAAGAAGGGGTCACACATCTGTCAGTATGGCATGGCAGCCATAGAGGTTGCTAGAGAGGTAGGAAGTAGGTATTTTAAGGCTGAAGTGAATTACTTCTTGCAGAGCAAAAGGAGATGTCAGGGAAATAGTGTGGTCTCTGTGATACCAATTTACTGCGCAGCAGACCTGAAGTATAGTATCTTTTCTGTTGCCCTTATCTCATCCAGGCTCTGCCCTGGAGCTCTTTCTGGCCTGACTAGTGCCTGGTCCCTGTAGGGCAGGCTGCTGCCTGTCAGGGCTGGAGGCAGCTTCATGGGGAGGCAGTGCCAAGTCATGGCCTTTTCTCTATTGTGTGATAGTACTTCCGAGGACTGCAGTCCCCTGAGTCTCTCCTTGCTTTCTCTCTCCCCTCCCAGTTCAATCTGGTCCTAGTTTTAAATCTCTGGGATTTGGTTTGCTGAGAGCAATGGTCATCCCTGTTCTGCATCACATGTTGCTGTGTGGGCCCCATGAATGTGCACGTAGGAAGAAGTTCTCTGGAGAGGCCGTAGAACTCTCCTCTCCCCTTTGGCACCACCCGAAATTTCTATCTTCTGGGTACACCACAAACCCTATGCCTTTCTTTGTGCTTTGAAGGATTCAGTGGCTCTTTTTAGGCCACACGCGATGCATAGTTTAGGATAGCAGCTGTGAGGAGGAGACTAGGGTTGACCTGATGTGAACTGAAACTGTGCGCTATGACTGAATGAGCTGTGGCTTCCTCTACCCTAATTCCTCCTCAGTGCCAGTGTGTTTCTCTACTTTACATGGGCCGGAGATTGTTGCTCTACTTTTTACAAAACACACCGCAGCACCTTCACCTTGTCTTGCCCAACCTCTGCACAGCTCTCTTTTTCGATGCAGGCTGATCTTGCAAGGATTGTCAGCCCAGGCTCTTTAAAACTCAGAAGTGGGATGCCCACAGTTCGTCAGTGCTTTTGAAAATCTTGGCCAGATGGCTTTATAAATGCAAGGAAATAAAATGATAAATGTCAGTATGGTGAAAATGTGGCTGTTTAGGGATATTAAAAGGATGGCATTTCACAGGGAGTCTCTCGCTCCCTTTTTCTTTTCTAAGAATGCCCAATTTTTTCAACAAGCCACTTTCAGATATGCAGACGTTGAAAGATTCTGAGTTAAATTTATCCCTTCCACAACTCCTCAGACTTCAATAGAGTTGCACCAACACTTGTCCCGTCTTTTGTAGCTGATTAATTTATGTTCATTTTACTTCTGTGGTGCCAATGAAAGAATTTAATAGACCCCTATTGTTCCTTGCAGATACCCCCCCTCTGTGCGGGGAGGCATCCAGCTCTTCTGTGAGCTGGCATTGTTGTTCTTTCCCTTTTTGATTTCCTTCATGTAGCAGAAAGAGATTACACAAGGGGAGCTAACTGTGTGCTTGGCTCTCCAGGGAATTCAATACACGCCTGCAATTAACCTGCATTTAACTGGCCATTGGATGTTGCTATTCCTCTACAATAAACACAGATGGTAGGCAGTTTTGACTGAGTATTTGTATACTGCAGGTTGGCACAGCTCAAGTCAAAATAAATACAATTTCCAGACGGCAATCCTTGCCTCTCCTTTTTGCTTTTTGACAGAGGAGGGTAAAATCTGAATAGCATCCAAGAAAGCTTCTTTTTGGCCCCTTAGATAAATATTTCACCTAAAAACTGGAGTTGATTTCAGATCTCAGACCCAGCAGTCTATCGGAAAGACAGTAAAGGGGCAGAAATGTTTAAATCAGGATTTAGTAGGGAAAGTAATTCAGTGGGAGGGAAAATATATTTTGTATTACACTTAATATCACAAGCTCTCATCTTGCTAGGGCTTAAAATGTTACACAGCCTTACTTCTGTCATGGGCTGCTTGAATTGTGTGGATTAAAATAAGTTCTTGTAGGTTTGTGGGCAAAAATACATCTCTATGTGTTTCTCAGTCCGGAAAGCTAGGAGAATATGTTCCTACTGGAATAGCTTTTTCTTGCTTGGAGAGGGAAGGTTTGGGGCTAGAATGAGCACCTCATTAGCTATTAATTATTTTCCTCATTCACAAAAACAAGATATTTCTACTGTTGCCAAAAATGAGCTGTCTGTGGGAAAATCTGAGCTCTGGGAAGATTTAAAAAATAATAAAATAATAATAAAAAAAAGCACAGTTGTTAAGTTTAAAGAAATTGAGCTAAGCATATAAAAAATCTGCCACCAGGGTCAAACTGGATGCCATGTGTATTTTTTTTTTCATTAAAGGAGTGCAGATTTTGAGCCCGAGCTATTATTTCCGGTGACTTGAGGCCCTCCGGGGGCAGCAGTGAAATGGAAAAGAGCACGGCAGCCTGCTCTTGGAACTGATGCTCACTGAATCTGAAAGGTCATGTCATGTTTTCTGGCAATTGACTCAATGGGTTTGGATTCTACAACATAAGGTCGGGCCGTTTTCACTCAGCACATGTTTACTGGGGAATGTGCCTTCCAGTTGTTTTCACATTGACCTTATTACCCTGCCACACTGATGAGCCTGGCACAAAAACTACTTTTTGTATTGCTGTGTGTACCACACTCCCTCTTCGGCTCCCGCGTCCCTGTTGTTACTTTGGGCTGCAGATGGAGGATTTAGTGTATGCATTTCCCCCACTCCAAGCCCTTGCTTTCTGTGCCCCCGTGACAGTACGCTTGGGCAGAAGCCCATTTACTGCATGCTTCTGAAGGACAAGAGGGTGCAGTGGGACTGAGTGATGCTTGCTTCCCCAGTCTTGCATGTGTGTGAAGTAGGAAAGGATGTGAGATGGAGAGGCACAGGCTCTGGGCTGTAGACTCAAGCAGGAGGATTGGTGCAATAGCCTTGATCTGTGCTGCTGAAGTAGATGTAGCCATGAAGTGGGAATGTGCTGGGAGGGCAGGGCTCAGCCCAGGGCTTGGGCATGCTCTGTTCTGAGCGATGCTAAGAGGGTTAGAGGCAGCAGATCCTTCTCCTCGTTGTAAATCTGCTCCTTCAGTGCAAAATATATTGGCCAAGCTTTGCAAGAATAAAATACTGCTGCTATTTCTGCAAGCGCATTGGCAGCTCTCCTTGCAGCCACAGAAGTTCTTATGCTGAGAACACAATATGCGTCTCTGCCACCTTTTCAGGCTTAAAAATGTGTTTTGGGCTTCTGTCAATTTTAGGAGTTATAAATTAAAGACAAGGAGTTTATTATTACTTGGAACTTTCCCATGTTTTAAGCCGTTTGAGATAAAAAGGAGCTGAGACATTTGTAAAAACTCATAAATGGAGACAAGGAAACAAATCCATAACTACTTTCTTCTATGAATGCATTGCTTAACCTTGCCCTGCCACCTGTTTGTTGACCTTTGCTGCCTCAGTATGAAAAGAAATATTGCACTGCTTCGTCATTGTTTGAATATTGCTCTTTCAGTAAGGTCAGAGGAGATGTGCAGCAAATCCACTAGTCAGAGAGCAAGGCACACTGTGATGTTACATGCGAGCATCAGGACCTCAGGAAATGAGAGTTTTGATTCTGGCTTGAACTTTGCTGTTCTGGAAAAAACTTCACAGTCTGCTGAACAGAAGCACTGTGTAAGAGGTAGGCATCTGTTATTACCTCAGTACCAACGAGTTCTGAAGTGGCTCAGGTGTAAGAGCCACAGAGAAGACTTTGGGCATGCTTCTGTCAATTAAATGAGAGCCTGCCTCACAGGCTTCAAAGAGCGTCTGTTGCATTCACCAGGATGCGAGTTTGTCAGGGTACTGTCAGCAGTGTTTGCCACCAAACAGTTTGATTAAAAAAAGAAGAGAAGAAAAACACCATAGTAGTTGGTCAGTATTTTCTATCAGGGTAACTTTTGTCTATGAGTTGCACTTTAGGAGAAAACTTAACTGGAGAATCATGGAGAGATGTGGAGATAGGACAAGGGGTAACGGCCAAAAACTTGAGCATAGGAAGTTCCACACAAATGTGAGCAAGAACTTCTTTACGGTGAGGGTGACGGAGCACTGGAATAGGCT
>JAOWBP010004028.1:13914267-13981953 GCA_028571105.1 Tragopan temminckii | reverse complement strand
ACTTTTGTCTATGAGTTGCACTTTAGGAGAAAACTTAACTGGAGAATCATGAATAAGGCTTTCTCGATGCCATGGGGAACGTATCACAGTTAGATTCCTCACTTGGGTATCTCCTTTATCACATCCTTGATATTTTTCAGGATAAAAAGCACCAGGCGGAAGTATCCACCATAACTTTGGAACAGGAGCTAATACAGACATATCAGACTGTTATGCTCTCCAAGATTCATAGACAGACTAAAGGGGGAATGTAGCTGAGAAGGAGGCTAACACATTAACAAAGCTCTTCTTCTAGAAGGTGCTGGTTGTGCTGTATAGACATACCAGCTTGCTTGCTGCATAACCAGTGGGAATTGTAGAAAAGCCTGTCATGGCAGATTGACTTCAAAGTCTCACCCAGAACACGATTGATTAAGCAATTTCTAGAATCTTAATTTTTGCAAGGCATGCAAGCTTGTCTGATTTTACAAGTCCATCTTGGATAAACCACTGCCTGATCTAAATCCTCAGATGAAGCTTTCTTGACCAAAGTCGTGGCTTTTGTATTTGGGAAGTGAACATGCTTACTGAAAAGCAGGAAATGTGCAAATATAGCAGCTCTAGAAAATGTTTCTAAAAGTGTATTTGTTGAAGTCTGGAAATTAACATTCATCTTAAATAGAGGATCAAGGTAAGGCTTGAGAGTTCACTTCACTCTGAAATAGAGAGTCAGTGATACGATGGCTCTGTATGAAATTCCCTTATTTTACAATGATACTAATCAGACTATTTGTATTGATTCATACACTTTGAGTATTTCTCCCAGCATTTCTGTAATGCTGTGTACATGCTTTGTCTGGAAGCCCTTTTAGTGGATCAGGCTGCTGATTTCATGAGACCATCATCCTTAAGAGTAGAACTCTTGGGAAGAATATTCAAAACTTGAATGGTTTGTCTTGTAAGAGAGCATCCAGTTTAAACTGTGTGATATCCTTTTTTAACTAAGATTGCAAATGACCTATGGCTGGCTGTTGTGTTCTCACTTAAGGTGATGGCTATGGATTAACAAACTAAGATTGCAAATGACCTATGGCTGGCTGTTGTGTTCTCACTTAAGGTGATGGCTATGGATTAACAGCCTGAGGGTTTGGCTAACATCTATAGGCAAGGCAATGAATCCCCAGGGTCTAATTCAAGGAAAGTTGTGCAGGTGTCATAATTAGCAGTTTCCTGTTGGAGCTCCGCAAATAAGCCATAATCCTCAAGGCACTAGTCTCCAAAACCCCTTGCAGTTTTGTTTTCAGACCAAATAATATTCATCTGTAACCATTTTTTTTTTTAATTGCTCAAGCTGCACATTTAACTACCCTGGACACACTGGCTTAGATTTTGCTGAAAGTCAGATGTGAACAGGGATTAATGGTTGCAGTTGCTCATGCTATCTAGCCACCATGCCGAGTGCAACACAATAGGTGAGTCAGAGCTGAATGGAGGATTTCAGTTTCCTATGTTATCCTTCCTCACCCTTCAAGGCCAATAAACGTGTCATAAAGGGAGGAAAAATGTGAAAAGTTAAGAAGCAAAACACAGCCCTTAATGGTCTCTACCTATCAGCAGCCACCTTCAAGTGAAAGTTGAGGTACCCTATTTTTAGCACTTGGACAAAGAATGCCTTTCCCTCCCAAATGCAGCAGCACACAGGCTCCAACACCAGCATTCGTGGACTAAATACTGTTGGCAGTAAGCATGCAGGTGTGTGTGTATACATCTGCAGTGTGAGAAAGAGAGGGAGGAGCGTGTTAATTGCAGCGTGAGTACATGTCAGGCAGACACAGAAAGTTTCTCCGATCCCATGATCAGCAGGGCATCTGAGGACTTTAATGTTTTTCACAGTACAATAAAACTACCAGTGCCAGCTGGAGCCTTCAGCCAAACTGTATGCCTTAGAGCTTATATGTTTCACATCACTGAAGGCTACATAATACTTTCAGCTGGCATTGCATTCCATTTGATATGTCTGGGGATGGAGATAGTTAGTTAAATAAGCACATTGGCTCATGTGTTAGCTCAAACAATGGTTCCTTCCGCCTCTCCCTAAATACATTTTGGAAGTATTAGTTTGGGAAGGGGAGCACAAAAGCTTTTCATCTCTGTTTTCTTGCTCTGTTTCTTACTTTGTTTAGCCTCTAAGTGCTGACAGGTTGTGATGATGTTACTCTTCGTGGCATGAATTTTTGGGAGACAGAAAGAAGGATCTGGTCAGGTTTTTAAAACAATCAGAGATAAGTCAGAGAGAAATGAAAGCTTCAAGGTTTGTTTGTTCTTAAGGGGAGAATTTAGCCTCAGTCCTGGATAGTGTGGGTTGGGGCTGCTGAATAGAAAACCATTTAAAATAAACTCAGTATGTGTTATTCAAGTTGCAATTAAAAAACTCAGAAGCTATATGCATGCAGGGCAGATGGGAACAGAATCATAATTTTACTATTTAAATGTAAATAAAGCATACTTTGGCCAGACAAAAAGTCTTCAAAAGTGTTTTTAAACCATTAAAGCAGCACCTGGAGTACTGAAGTGTTTAAGGAGATACATGCACATACCTGGTGTTGTGACTCAGTGGGTTTGGTAATGATCCTGCCATCTTCTGTGTGATGATAAACTACACAGATCTGAAGACTAAGCTGCTGCAGGGAAGAATGACTAATCATCACAACTACTCACGTAGCATTTTCTTTACTAGAGCATTTTTAAAAGTTCAAGATACTTTTTTCAAGTGTGTACATGTGAAACTTTAGAACCAGTTCTGTATTTGGGTCTGGCCCTTTTGTTGTATGGATCTAGAGGTTACGGACAGCGTATGAAAGTTAAAATAACACATATAAACTCTCTGATCTTTTCACTTTGGAAGAGAAGTCTGTACAACCAACCAGATTTTAGTAATATCTTCTAGTTATGGTCAGTTTAGGAGACTGATCTTGCACGGCAGAGATGTCTAGGTCAGAGAGAGTCTCTGGAGGGATTTTTGAATCATTTTTGCTGGCATATGGGGCACTGATGATGCAGCTGGAAGAGAAGTTCAAGGTTCAAAGAGAGTTGCAGAAGTCAAGCTCAATGATACTACTAGAAGGCCCAAGTGCATTCATCTGTGTGCCTTCACAGAAGACTGCAAAGCACCTGAATTATTCCAAAGCAGGGGTTTTCACTAAATGCAAAGAACATCCATCACATAAACAGATTTCATAATGTAGAAAGAAAAATCACAAGTTTTTTGAGGAACCTACCATCACCAGAACCCTGAAAGGAAGAGAAAATTGGAAATTCTTTATTAAGCTAAAGGAAAAGAAAAATGCTGTTGAATATAGTGAATCCTACTCTGAATTTCCAAATACTAAGTTGTTTTGCTTTGAAGTTCATAGAATTTTCTGTGCTTGTCTACATGGGTGCCTAGTTGCCTGATGCCTTTCACTCACAGTGATCACAACCAGCATTCTCTACCATACAAAAAGATTAGACAATTCTTAATCTTGTAACCTTATGTGTCACACACAGCAAAAGAAACAGGGCAGATGCACAGCAACAGATTCCAGCTCAGCTGGGCACCTGCAGGGCAAATGTAACACCTTGTGTTCATTTCCTCTTTACACACTTAGGGAAGCAGCAGTATGAATGCTTGGGTGGTGGTGAAGTTTTTCATATGGATGTAAAAGAATGAGGTTGAAGGATGAGTTTGGATTTGAGTACCTAGTTTCATTCTTGTAATGTGTGTTACATACAAGTAGGCAAGAGCTCAGGTTCTGCTTTGTTGTTGAGTGCCAAAATTGTGGAGTAATGTCTAGTTTGATTTGAGGATCAGAAACCATAAGGAGGGCAGACTGTCAGGGTTTACTTTGTATGTGGTAAGGCAGGAAGGATAAGATGTGAAGTGAAACGGTCCCTCTACTCTCCTGCTTACCTGGAGATTGAAAGGGATTTAATGTAATGGATTTCATCCTCCTAGACGGAGCCTTTGCTTTCAGAAGTATTGATCTACTCCATCTTCTGCATTAGTAGGATTATCTAACTGTGTGTTTTCCTTCTCTTAAAGTTTTCACATGAGGAGCCTTGACAACATAATTTCCTGGCAAATTTGTACAGATGACATAAAAGAAGCTATCTAATGTAGTGTGTTCTTGAGCTTGCTTCCTATTTCTTTCTTTCTTGACTCCAACCTTAAGTGTTGTTAAAATGTGAGTTGTGCCTAAGTTGTAAACTTTTCCCTGACACACAGAAGAATTGCAAATTTTTTTTGCAAACTTGTGGCAAGGTGATAAAATCTGTTTTCCTTTGTGCTCACTTTTTTGTACAGTGACGTGTGATTGCATGCAAGAAATACTAATCTAAACCTATGTCATGCATGCTGCTCTACAGCTTCTTGATTCCTTTTTTCTATAGGAAATCACTTCTGTTAACAAATAAATTTTTACTATAGTATTGTGAAATATTGAAACTATTTACAACACCTGTAATTGATTATGTTAGAATGCCAGTTCCTCACTGCTTCCTACATCATCAGTGGAGAATGCTGAACTCCTTCACAATATTCTATGATTCTATGAATATAGGTCTTTGGAGAAGCCCATCTCTTTCTACTGTCTGAGTAATGAATACAGCTCCCAAGAGGCATATACAGCTGAATTGGAGTTCATGTTTCCATTGTTTTCTGTTGTAGCTATCCCTTCCACATCTGTCTGAAGAGAGTGAAACTTTCATTTAATTATGGAGATGATCCTCTGCAGAGAATTAGGGATTTCAGTGAAGAAAGAGCACCACGTGTTGTTGGAGGTTCAGTTCTCACAGTGGCACAGCGCAGCAATGTGCTTCTCACTGTCTGCATTGCAGAGTGCGTTGTGTCAAACAATGAAGCCACCTTTGCACATGCAATCACAAGCTCTGTTGAGTTCTAATGTATGGCTTGCTGCTGGATGATGATAGTTAAGAAAAGCATTAAGCATTATGCGTACAAGATGGGATTGGGATCTTTCTTATTTCCTGGAGGCCTTTCTCATCTTGACCTTGTTCCAGGTCAGTCAACCTGTGAAACCATCAGCTCCTGTCAGCAACTGCAACTCAGGGAGAGCAGCATGTTCTCCATTTGCTGGAGGAGTTGTGAAAACTCGTAGAGCACTGTATTTTTGTACTTATAAAGCAGCTGTCCTTGTACCTCCACTCTGATAGCAATGTAAATGTTTACTTAATATTCTCCAGGTCCTTTGTGCAGACACTGTGAATGCCACCCAGGTGTAAACTGGGCTCTAAACTTTGGACTGTTGTAACTTCTTCACCACGGGTTTTCAGCAGGAGTGTGTACCACCAAAGACCTTCTCATTCAAAGTAAATATTGAAGTGGCAAATTGCTTCATCCATCTTCTAACTGAAAGCTACTGATACTGAAGGACAAAAGTGGGAGATGAGTTGACAGGGCAGTCCTTTATCACAGAAATGTGAACGGAAGACCTCAGATTGTCACAGTTCACCCTTGATATACATCTGGAATTGGGAATATCGTCTCCTTCAGACTTCAGCAACTTGTCACATTAGACTATATTATGTCAAGTTGTGTCACTCTGGAACCCCATCAGGTACCCTTTTTATTTTTACACTGAGTGATTTAAAGGAGATCAATCAATGAAATCAATGGCAATGAATATGGGGCAGAAAAAAGAAAAGCTTTCTCACTCAGTGCAGGAACTTGCTGTCAGTGGAGGTTACAGAAGCAAATGCTATGGATGAATATCAACTCCTGAACCATTTAATGAGATTGCTAGGGTGCATTAAAAACAGTGTGACCAGCAGGTCAAGGGAGGTGATCCTTCCCCTCTTCTCTGCCCTGGTGAGACCACATCTGGAGTACGGTGTGTAGTTCTGGGCTCCTCAGTTCAAGAAGATCAGGGAACTTCCAGAGACAGTCCAGGAGAGAGCCACAAAGATCATTAGGCTCCTGAATTATGTGTTTCTGTAATTCTGTGCTGATGCTTGGAGAAGGTGACACATACAGGAATATATCCTGTGTTCTACCTTTGTTCTTGGTCTTGTCTCTTTTTTTGATACATTTTCTCTATTGTGTAGCAGAGCATGTATGCATGTTAGGAATAGATATTTTTATTCTGGAACCTTAGGCACAGAATGCTCTAGGGAGCAGAACAAGCTTCACATCTCCTGGAGTATGAAGCAGGGAAAATGTGGCGTGTTTGTTCAAAACTTATTTGTGCTTTATTAGTGATAGTTCTTATTCACCCTCCTCCCCCCCTCTTCAAATCTATACAAAATATTCCATCTCTCTTCCTGCATTACTGAGATACTTGTGTGACAAAAGGCACCTTTTGATAATCAGTGTGCAATATTGCAGCTACTGTGAGTTCCTAAATACTTGGAAAATACTGTGTTTAGGAATAGTTGACAACTTTGAGTAATTCAGTATCTCCCTGCATCTAGTTCCAAAGTTCATGAAACTACTGTAGCAGACTGGAAGTTATCCTGCCATGACCTAGACACTATCTTGCTTCAGGCTCAGTATGCTCTTTGTTATTAAACTTATCATAGAAAGTCTTGAATAACCTGACTTGAGTTTCCCAATGATGAGCAGTACTGGGTTATGCACTGTTTTGGTCATGAACTCTTGTCCATGAAAATAACCTGGGAGTGTCTTCTTCAAATGTGCTTACATATGGAACAAGACCCATAGTTTCTGCCTTCTGGAGCTACAGGAAAAAGTACTTCAGTTTAGCAGAGAATTGTGCCTATTTTTTGTATTAACTGAATCATCTTCTAGATAGTAATAAAGGGCTTTTATGAGGAAGGGGCAATAATTTATTATTTTAGAATTTATTCTCCCTTGTATCTATGTGTTGCTACATAAACATGCCACCCCAATGCAATTCTCTTGTGACATTTTAGTAGGGCTTGTTTCTAGCTACCTTTCAATGAGTTTATGGTTTCAGAGAAGAATTAACTCTTCTCCTTGGTCATTTTTGTTTTGCTGAAGCCTCCTTCTCGTGCTTGAATACCAGTAGTCTACTACTGGTTGCTGAAGTTCATTCTGAAGTCCGTAACTGTTACATCAGTATGTGGCCTCTTCGTAAGTTGCAAGTATTGGAGCTGCTATACGAGTCAGAGTTGAAGAAAGGCAACCCACTTCTTCATAAACACGGGCTCTGGCATTTGGATAGTCAGGAGACAGAGGTACCGTTTAAAAGTAAGAACAAGGAAAGTGACTTGAATTCAGATGATATGCTGCCAACTGGGAAGAATGCAGTGGCTGGCTGTAGTGCTGGAGTCACAGAAAGAGGCGGATGAAATCAGAATGCCTGGACTTGGATCTCTGTTCCAAATCCTAGCCTAAACTCCCTTTTAATCATGTAAATTCTTTACATTCACAGTGCCTTTGGCAGAGTTCCGCATCTGTTTCCTGTTATGTGAACAACAACCTCCTTTTGTTTATTTGAACATTGCTTTCACAGGTTTTATCTAATGGCCTCTCATTCTTATATTGGAAGAGATGCTGTATTGTCCATTTCTGTCCAGCCTCTCTAAACTACTCCTGATTTTACAGACCCCTACAATAATTTCTAAATCATATATTTTCCAAATCTCCCCTATACAGAAGTTATTCATAATGCCTTTCTGAATTTTTTCCAGTTCTAATATATCCTTTCTGACATGAATTGTTCTCACTGAAGAAAAATGGCATTCAAATCTGGATCATATGGGTTTTAATTATAAGTCCTCTCTAATATCTCCACTGCAGCATTTGTATTCTCAAGAGTGCAATATTTCAATGATGTGAGGGTGAGCAGCCCCTCTCCCTTACTACGTTATTCTTCATCTGTGTTTTAAGAAACAGAGGCAACTGGGAAGAAGATGAAGGCAAAAGCTCCAATTACTTCATGATCACAAGTCCTTGAAAATGAGCTGATGTTGTTTTAAAGGGAATATACTAATGATCTTAGCAGATTGCAACTCCAAACCAGTTTTCACAGGCACTAATTTCTGAATTGTTTCAGGAGGACCTGCTAACCAAGCAAACATCTGCAGTGTAGATATTCAAAGCAATAGGTAAACTCAATTTGTTTTCTGAAGTTTAGTTTCAGACATCTGCAACTGTTTGTCTTGGTTCCATCACTTTGCATGCAGAACATTGTAAAAATGCAAAAGCCTACAACTAGTACAATGTAGGTTTGCTGCCAGTACATCCCTAGAATGTGGACTCAGTGGTGTTTTTTTTTTCCATTTTACTATGGGAGAATTCATTCCATAGCAAACAAAACACAACTGGATCCCCCCCCAGATCCTAAATATTAAGTGACACTGAGTTTTCTGCTACTAAGGGGCAGCCCCAGCCCGTATGCTACTTGTTAAAACTCTTAAGCTAATAAGGCACTCATCCAAAGCTCTGACCTTAGGCGGATAAATACAAAAAGTCACCCAAACCTAATCAAACTCATTTTAAACATTGAATTTTTGAACAATTAAAAAGATAAAGAGCTGGAGCTTGAAAATAAAGACATAGCCTAAGGTAATGTTCACAATTTAAAATAGATTTGAAAACACGAAGTTTTCATGGCAAAGACAATTTTTTTTTAGCTCTACAGCTAGCACTGAGAGTTAGTCTCACTGTTACTGAGCTGAATAAGATGACTTGCATAGTGGCATTTCTTGAATAATTTTAAGAAGCAACCCTGGACCAATAAAACACAGGGTTGTTTCCATTAATAACCTCCACTGATTAAATGAAAGAGATAAAAGATAAAGGGCTTCAGAAATGGAAGTCATTGTAAATGGGCCATTCAGACTATCTTTTCTCCATTTCTGAATCTTCCTTGGGATTATGAAATATTACAGTTTTCAGATTTACAGACAAAACATGAACAAACAATGCCTGAAAATGCTGCCTGCAATTCTAATCAGCCATGTGCCACTGGTCTTACAAAAGGATTCTGACTTTTCTTTTCAAAGCTGACTTATTTTTCCAGTCTCAGCTGTGTTTGGGAGCCATCCACAAATTCATGATTTAGGCTGCTCTGTGAGCCACCTCATCTTGACTCTTCTCAATTCTTTTCAGTGCTAGCTGGATAATACCTGCATTGAGTTACAGCAACCACTTCGAAACCCCTTTTCCACTTCTCTGGGCATTTCACATCCAAAAAGGCTGGGGAAGATTGAGCTGCTCCATGACAATACTGGTGCAGATCTATTTCTGTAGTAGTAGTAATAAAGCAATGGGTACTTAGCAAAGTGTGTTCGCCAAATAATGGTGTTGAGACTGATTATTCATCATGAATAGAAACTATTTATTTATAATATTATCAATACCATCTTATTTTGCAGGAAAACAACAGTTCCATCCAAACTTCTTTTTATTAAAAACCGCATCTCCACAAAGAGCTCTTTCTCTTCCAGACAAAATGGTATCTTTTAGCCAGACCTACTTTTGCCTTATCTATTTCTTTAATTCTCATTAACCCTGCTCATATTTTTTTGCTATGTGTGATGTTTTAGTACTAGATCAAGTTGTAATTTAGAGACTTTGGAAATTGGGCTTACCTCCCACTTTTCACCAGAAGTTTTGAGTAATTTCAGTTCTTGTCCTTCAAAGCGGGTGAAACACTGCCTATGTCATCTTGTGTGGTTAAAGCATAATTCCTCAAGGTTTTTCTATTTGCTTATCTTTCATTATGTGTCTGTGTGGTGCCAAATGTAATAGGGGCTCTGTTGTTGGTACTTCCATGTGCTATTGTAACCTGAGCAATACCTTAAATAAGGACATTGTGTGTCTTTAGCAGAGAGTGAGGGTGAGGATAGCTCTTACCTTTCCTTGAAACTGTTCCACTGATTAATGTTGATGAGCTTTCTACACTTGGAAACCTAGCAGTCCTCTTTCACAAGTGGCGTAAGTGAGGTGCAAAAGAGAGCAAGGCACTGCGCAGCCCCCTGCTAGGATGCTGGGAAGAAGTTTGGCATCCCAGTTCAGTTGACAGTATTTATTTCACTGCAAAATAGTTTCATGGCAAGTAGTTTCTTACTGTCAAAGGCACTTTCCGTTCACTTCATAAATTACTTTGAGCTTTGACAAGTCCTTCAAATTTGTTTTCCCCTTTCCTTGCCCCAGTGTGTTACAAAAATGGCTTGATGGATATTTTGAAAGTTGACAGGCCAGTAGATCTTTCTGAACTAAAATACATTCTCTGTTTAAGGGCATCACAGAAGCCAAAAGGGAGAAAAGAGAATAGCATGAAATTTTATTCAAGGATAGTTTTTTCTTCGGCAACAAACTATGTGCCTTACATATTATCAAAAGCTTTGGAAATGGGGTTTAAAAACATGGTTCCTCCAGTCCTATCAGTAGGTTCTGGTGAAAATGTAACTTGTTGTGGCCTTACTATATATTCCTTTTTAATGACGTTGTTGCATTTTATTAGTATTTTGTATATTTAAAGCAGGGGGATTCTTACTCATTGCTTTTGAACTGTTATTTCCCTGTTGCCTTGGAATCCTTTCCAGCAGTGTGTTTAATGTGTGCTCACCCTGACTGCTCAAACAGGATTGCATTGTGGGTTTCATTTTTTCATCTTTCCCCTTTTTGATTGTTGTGGTTTTTTGTTGTTGTTGTTTCATTTTGTTTGTTTGTTTTGTGTGGGGTTTGTTTTTTCACATCTAATGTATTTGGTCCATTGTTGCACATCAGGAAGATGCTTGAGTTCTTGATTTTCTCTCTTTTTTTAAATCAAGGCAAAGCACACATGATCTTCTTACAATTCTGTGTTTGATGTCATTAAAATAGTATTTTTTCCTTAAAAAAAGATTTTTTGAATGTTACTACTTACTTTTGACAAAAATTTAATACCTTAGATATCACTTTTATTAATGTAACAGGATGCAATGCATTATAAAATGCAGTGAGGTCAATACCTAGCGAAGATTTTTATGAGAGAAGGAATTTGTGATGTGATTTTTAAAAGTATCTATTATTTCCTTACCAGGGTTTCTAATAACACTTTGGCCCAGTGGACAAACTTGAGTGAGTTCCCCAGCTTAAATCTTAGTCCTAATATCTTGTGATTTTCTTTCCATTTCAGGTACCTTCCTGTGAAAGGAAGGTACTTGAATGTATTCTGATTGTAGCACACTCCAGAAATGGGGCTTTTATTAAGATGAGTCAGGTAAAGGGAAAAGAAAATCCTCAGCATTTTCTGGGAGTTTCACCTTAGCAGAATGTGAGTAGGAACATCAGAATATGTCCCATGATCCAGATTAATAATGTTAATAAAGCTTTACAAGAACTAGCATCTGTTTTATGACTATTCGCTGGCTGTGACATAAAGCCCTGCTGTTTTGAGTAGGGAATATTGCTCAAGTCACTGGAGTTGTCCCCCATGCTTTGTGAAGAGTGTTGTGCTATCTCTAGCACCCACCTGGATGATCAGAAGGAGTTCAGATTGGATGAGTGTTGAACTTCTCATCTAAAGGATGTCATTTCCAATATCAGCTTCACTCATCATAATGCTTTACCAGATCTGAGTATCTGTGAGATGTGCCATACGTTTCTTCTTGACCAACAGGCAGGGTATCAAATAGAAGCAATGAGAGCAGTAGATTACTTTTACTATTTTTGGTTAGTTCCACACATACAGTGTTCTGGAGCTGATTTTAAAGGAGAGTAAGGGGTTACAAATCAGAAATATCAAACCTTTGTTTCCAGACTATCTTCCTTAGATATTTGTTTAAACTTCCAATGTGTAGAAATATGAATATGAAAAAAAACATTAAGTTGGAGGAGAAACTTTGGCTGAAGTTAGTGGACTAGGGCAAATGAGAACAGAACTCAGTAACCGGTGTGTGTTTGCTGAGAATCCGGCCTGTTTTGTCCTTTGCTACTCTTTTGCTCTATAAATCTAAATTGAGGCTTTTCTTGTTTTTTCTTTCTTGATTTCATTTGTTACCTTGGCACTGTGGACTATATGACTGTACATCTTTCATAAAGTGCCTTGAGATGTCTCAGCATGATAAGGTGCTAATTAAATTGAAGCTGTTGTCAAAGTGGAAGAGGGAGTAAGAGTTCAGGGCTACCTGGTTTATACACTAGTTTAGTTGATGACTTCAGTGAAACTGAGCAGGAAAACTTCAGATGCTTACGAAATCAGAAAACTTATGCTAACTCATATTAGCTAGCTCTCAAAATGTTATTGATTGAGTTTGGATGTGAACTCAAATGCCTGGGATGAATCCAAGGTAAAATCTCTTGAGTCTATATGACTGTATCAAAAAAATAGCAGTTCCAAGGTCTTGGTGGTCTAGCTAATTCTTCTTGCGTTCAGCACAGTGAGAATTTTCACCAAAACTGCCCTCATTTTAACTCTTGTGTTTTGTGGCTGCAGTGCGTACTTTATACTGCTGGTAGGATTCTTCATAATAAAAAGGGTTTTGTGATTGGCTGTTATTAAGATCCAGCTGAAATTCTAAGATCTAAGAAGGGTATTCATTCCACAAATGGTTTTGTTCATATCTCTAAATTCCTATCAGTTCCTGGAATCATGTTTTACATTTGGCTTTTACATCTTTACATAACAATTTAAGGTTACTTTGAATGCATGACTAAGTGTTAGGCTCCTCAAAATTGTAGTTGCAATCAAAAGTGTTCTTTGTTCTGAAAGCTGTAAGAAGGAGACACAGCCACTTATATTTTTCTAGAGCTTTATAAACAATGCTTTACCCTTGGGTTAGTTAACATGATGTCTTTGGATCAAGATGAAAATCACAACTTGCTAAATAGAAAGGACGAGGTAAACATTGTAGATTCTGAAGGCCTTATGTGATTTTTAATTTTTTTCAAAAACAAATGGATTTGTTAAAATTAGCTTGTATAACTTAATACAAATGGCGCAGTAAGAAAACTTTGTAAATTGATTGAAGGACATGAATTTATCGCTGAGCTGAAAGAGAGAAAGAAAAAGGTAGAGGACTTCAACTCTTTGCAATTTGCTTTGAACTTTAGAAAGATTTTGTCCATTTCTGAAACAATTTTTGCCATACCATATTTAAATAAACCCAATAGTTTAGCATTTGAGTCTATATCTCAGTAGTACTTGGTGCACTGATTCTTACAAACCCCAAATTCGGCTGAACTCACTCTGCTATGTAGTGCTAATAAAGAAAGTTGTAAAAGATGGGGCATTTCAATAGTCAGATCTGAAGTTGGTACGAGGGGACATAGAGATGGCCAGAGACATGAACCAGAATAGCTGTGGAAGGTTAGCCGAGTAGTTTGATGGACATCAAATATGACTGCCCTTCAGAATAAATGGAGATGCCATCTTGCTAAGGCAGCCTGCCCCATTGTCACGTAGTTGGGGCAGCTACAGGCAAATAAAAAGGCTTGTTCAGCTATTGCTAACAAGCTGCACCTGAGCTCTTTAGTTCCAAGTGCAGTGACTCTGACAAAGATGCCTTTAATCAAATATTTTCAAAGGAATGATGAAGATAGTCTAAAAATGATATTTTGGAACTGCTGTCCAGAAAACACGTATTTTCTATGTGGAACGACATGTTAAAATGGAATTTTCTGTATTTCAGTTTGTGCCTGTTGCCTTCTGTCCTGAGAAGTGTTTGGCTTCATCTTCTTTACTCCCCACAGTTAAATATTTATACACATGGGTAAGATTCCCCCTGAGATTTCCCTTCTCCAGGCTGAACAAACACAGCTCTCAGCCTCTCCTGATAATGACGGATGCTTGAGCTCATCAATCAACTCTGGGGCCTCACTCCAGTCTATCATGCTCCCGTCCCTTGGTTATGCATGGCTGAGACGGTGGTAGCTGTGACCTTAATGCCTGGACAAGGATGACTTCACTTGGTGTGGCCTCCCAGCTGGAGAGTGTGTTTTGACCATTTGTGAATCTGCCTTCCAGCAATGTTGGCTGAGAAGGATCTCTTCCCTTAGTATGCATCGTCTAATAACTAAGGAGTTTCCTTCTGGCATAGAGAGATAGATGTAAGTGATAAGTTGAAATGACAGAGCAGTAGGGTGTCGTCTTGAAATCTAAGATCAAAAATCAAACGGAAATTTAGGAATCTACTTTGAATGTGCCACTGTTACCAGAATTTGGGTCTTGCTTTAGTGTTTTCCCTGCTCCCTACAGGACTTGCACCTTTCTATCATCTCATCTTCTTAGTGATGGATATTATGTTTGCAAAAAGAAAAAAAATTAGAGTGAGAGAAGGAGGCTTGGTATAGTTTATTCCTCTGCAGTGTTTTCAGGACCTGAAATCTCCTAGATAGAGGGTTCTCAGAGCTGTTACATGAGGACAGGATCGATTCAGTCAATCAGACGGAAAACCTACTGTCAGACTCTCAGACCTTTAACCTGCTCCTCAGAATTATTAGAACTCCCAAATCTCTTTGCAAGCCTTTTCTATTAGACAGATATTCCCATGTTTTGATTTTTTTGCTCCAGAAGTAATTTTTTTTTATAATTACCTTCATTGAACTGCACTTACCATCTGTGAAGTGAGAGGCACTTAAATGATTTATTAGCCTGGGTTCCTAAAATGTGCTGAACAGCATGAGATTGATCTGGCTAGTGACAAATACAGGATACATGACAATGGATAGGTGGCTTTGATGAAGCATTGTGCTGCTCTGGTGGGGGCTTGCTCTATGGGAGCATGCTGGCTCTCTTCCAGTTGTACAGTAGATCGATAGAAGGCAGGTATGCTGTGACTCAGAAATACAAAGAAATATCTTAAAGCACAGTTTTCCTCTTGAAAAAATATTGTGCCTCTTGTTTCTGAAGTAACTCTCCATTAAAAAGGCTCTAAAAAGCTTTCTGGCAGCCAGGAAAATCTTTTGAGAATCCAAAAGTTTACTCAGATTCTTCTTTCCTTGTGCACTGATTGAAATTCTGCAGGCTGATTTTGGTCCTCACTTTGTTTCTCCCCTTGCAAGTTATGTCCATGATGTGTAAGATGCTTTCCACACTTTTTCCTCAACCCTGTACAACACGGTTAACATTCAGTAAGGTTCAATAGAGGCAGCACAGTATGGAACAGAAAGCTGAGCTGTGCAGATCTAGCTACAAGCATTATTAGTAGCACTGAAAGGCTGTAGGCATGAGGACTACTTAAGTGGGGAATATGGTTCCTAGCTAAGCAGGAGTTGGGAAGGAGGAGTATGCGCCTTTCATGCAGGTAAAATTCTGTCTGTGGTAATAGGCAGGGGCTCCAGGCTTACATCTCCAGCTGCATTCTCATCTGAGCAGGGCTGTGAAACCCTGCCACTCACAGAGCAGCGTTTTGCTTCCCCTTGTAGCAGACACTCACAACTTCTGCTGACCTCAGAACTCGGCAGGAGCCGAGATGAAGCAGCTTCATCCCTTCACAGTGATGAGGTGCCACCAAGCAGCTGATCTCACAGATGCAAGGGACTGCAGGTGAGCCAGAGCCTTCTCTGTGCAGATTGCCTGGAGGATCATCACAGGAACATTGGCAAGGAAGAGGAGGTTGCAAAGCTAACATCAGTGGTGTGCTCCTGCTGGGGGTTAAGCATCTGCCTTCCCCCTTTTCTCAGCACAAACGGAGAGGAAAAAAAATCCAGTGCAGACACCGTGTTAATCTTTTTTTGCAACACGATTTAACATATGCAAAGAAGCACAGGAGAAATTAGGGAGAATAATAAAAAGAATGTGCATGAGTTGGTTTACTATAAGCCCTAGAATAGCTTGGACCGATGCTGATTTAATGTGCTGGGTTCCAGATCTGCCTCTACGTTGCAGTAGTAAATAGAATCAGTGCCATGCCTGGCAGCTGGCACTGGAGCAGGACTCTCTGAGGGCTTCTTTTAGTAGCAGCTAACTCAGCAGCCAAACCTATGCAAGGTGACAGTGATCAGCTACCAACCACCCCATGGCTTTTCTGTGCTCCCAGCACCTGCCTTGGGTGATATGGACCATGTGTGAGATGTCCTGCCTAGCAGTGAAGTGTGTTCTCAGTGCAAAATTAGGCAGCAAAGGAGCCAAGAAAGCACTGAGAAGAAAAGGAGGTGTGGGATGTTGGAGAGCTGCCTGGGAAGGATGGGTTTGTAGGGAATTTTCCCTGTGTCTTGGGCTCAGTCTTATTCTGATTAATGGCTGGCAGGTGAACAGGAGGAAAGCCCTACCATGGGGAAGTTATGAAGAATATAGGGAACTTTGGGACTGACCTGAGTACCTGTAATTTCTGGGATTCAGATATCATTTGAAGTTACACAAACTAGCATAGCTGTTAATTGTGTTTGTACTGTGTACTTCGATGACCTTGAGCTCAATTTTGGGGCCAGAACATTAATTTCTATCTAAGTACAGGGTGTTTCTCTGCCTTTCAGTTGTGATTGGGATTGGGATCTTAACAGTCTCATTGCGCTGCTTTTAATTGAAACAATATCTTCTTCATCTGCTGTATATATCCCATATTGTAGATGTTGAATTTGTAACCTTACTTTTTCCACTGTTCTCTCCTAAAACGAAGGTTCTCTTGTCTCACGCTACCTGCACAGTAGTTTTTATTTTTATTCCCACTTTTCATGGTATCCACAGAACATCAGTAAAATTGAATCAGATCTACATTCTGACCTACCATAATCCTGGAGTTAGCTCACGTTTGTTGGTAGGGTAGGGGTGGTGAAGGGAACAGACTTTGGGAAGCACAAAAAGAGTACAGGGAGAAGGAATCCTCACGTAATATTCCTCTTTACTGGCTGATGAATTCGTATGCCCTGAAGAGCAGCATGTGGCCAAATGGAGATGGTGAGAAGCAGAGACAGATGGCAACATGTGATTTGGAAGGAACACAGGGTTTTACACCCAGTCTGAAAAGCAAAATCAAAGCCCTGAATGCTCATGATTCTTTTGGTCTAGTTGATATCGTGTGTTTCATTATCCAAATATCAGGATTTAAACTGGCCTATATACCAAGGATTTATTTTGATTTCCTCTTTATTTTGAATCTGTATTCCTTTGGTAGAGTGCTATTCCTTCTGACCTCCAAATGAGTGAGTAGGCTCATCTGTGGTGGGCAGACAGCCCAAAGGAGCTGGGTGGAGAAGAGGACAGACTTTTGCAGGTGGAAGCCCTGGGCATAGGACAGCTGCATTACGCTGCATTGATAAATTCAAAGAATCTTTCAGCTCAAACTCATATCTTCTCTTTTTTATTTTCCATGCCTCCTTCTGGGCCTACAGCCTGGGCTGCAGAAGCTGAGATAGAGGTGTTTGCTGGAGTGTTCCTGAGCGACCCAATGCTTCTCAGCTCCAGGAATGATGACAGGCGCACTGCTTGCTGCAGCAGGGTTATTCCTTCCTCAGAGCTGTGCCAGTACTGAGCTCAGATAGGAGGTGCAGGAGGCTTCACGAACTGTTTCCTGGGAGCACCCAAGCGGGGCTGGGATGATGCAGCAGGCTGGAGCTGGGGCTCCATGCTGGCAGCAGATAAGCGGTAAGGCTGCCAGTTCTGCTTACAGCTCACTCGAGGTGTTTGCTGTCCTCAGATTCAAAAGGCTTAGGAGTCCAAGGAATTAGAATAAATGAACAAGCAAGTGGGAAAGAGCGAGAGAAAAAGACCAAAATATATTTAAAGCTCTTCTTCATCAGCAACCCATAAGTGAGGAATCTGCAGGGTACAGTCCAGTTTAAACTGGCTTTGGGAAACTGAGGATAGCTCACTTAGCTTAATAATTAAAGGAATGAAAGGCATTCCTACACACTGCACTAAAGATGAGTGAGGTTTTATCTCTGTACTGCTAACAGTTCCAGTGACATGTTCATAATGCTGTAACACATTTCTCTGCACATACAGCGAAGAAGAGGGCTCGTGGCAGTGGGCCAGAATCACTTAGATCATTTTACCAGGGGCACACCAGAGACCAGGGGACCCCATCAAGGAGCCGCTTTTTCCAGTCCGTAGCACCCCATGTTGTGACATTTCTCGTACTGTTGTCCCCCTGCATTACTTCTGACAACACAAAAAGTGATTGTTGTCTTTAGATATAAAAATCAGTTTAACTCGAGCCGGGGTCAAACTGCTGTCACTGTATTCAGATACAGGTTTCAACATAGTTTTGTCACCCTGAGAGTTGGAAAATTGCAGCTCTGGGTAAGGTCAAACCAGGGTTATAAACTTTCTTTGTGAGCAATTGAGTATGAAACAAAATCTGATTTGCTCAGATACAGGTAATGTTTGTTTTTCCTCCTCTTTAAAGTGTAATCCTGCTTCTCCATGTTCATTTTAAATAATTCAGCGTTGTGAAACAGGAGGGCTTGAGAAATTTCAGAAATAATGCATGCAAAAGGCAGGCTTTTATACTCATGATGTCTGTGGGATTCTGCAGCATCCTGGCGTGATGTGTGGGTGTGTGTGTACATGTGCTTTTTTTGTACTCGCTTGCATACTCACACACCCGCACACTGTGTATGAACTGATTATGTTACCCAAATACCTCCTAGGGATCTCTCTCTCTTTCTGTGGATCTGGTACAATTTGTACTTGAAATTACTCTAGGAATTGTACAGTTTTGTGTTAAACACCCCCACACTGATACAGACAGAGATTGAAAGCAGATAGGCATTAAAAAGTGATGTTTAAGTAACTGCTGTTCTGCTCTCAGAATATTTTCTTCCGATAAGTCATTTCTCAGGAGTGATGTAGGTCACATCTTGGGCCAGGAGGAAGAAGTAGGTGACCGTGTAAGGAAACATGTGGTGTCCAGGCAGAGGCCAGGTTATCACTCCTCGCTTCCACACCTCCAAGACACAGGTCAGCCCCAGCTCACAGCACAGGTGCTGAGGGTGGATATCAGAGAGAGTAACACAGGGGTTGCAACTTCTCATTCCAGAGGAACCAAATGGGGCAGCTCATCTCCACTCAGGCCACTGGACAGGAAGGAATGCAGAAACCAAGAAAACGAAATGGAGAAACTTCCCAAAAGATAGTTTTTTCTTGTCAGTGACAGGTGAGGTGGAAACATATGCCTGTATGGAAGTGTGAACTTGTAGGCTCTCAGTTCTCTATGTCCGTCCCCTTTAAAATTAAGCGTTAGTTTCTCATCTCCTAAAGCAGAATACCTGCTGATTGACTGAACCTAACAATAATTTCCCACCCTGATATGTTAGCTTCTTTACTTGCTCTATTATTTCCACTTATGGAATTAATGTATTCCCAAAACTCTTAGAATTTGTCTCTCAAAATGGTACTGCATGTAGTATTTGTTCTCCAGATAGCATAAAAAGCATGTTGTATTCAGCAGTGATGAACTGTGCATGCAGAGCATCGTCCAAATGGTAGTTAAAGGTGGCAGCGTCTCCCAGGGGAGGAACTGAGTGCACCCAGGCACAAATTCTGTTTTTGTGCCTTACTACTGCTGCCAGAACACTGCTGATGCATCTAGCTTAGAATAAATATTAGCCATTGGGCATTTCTCCCAGAATGTCTTCTCTCATATATAGTGGAAACCACACAGTATTTGCCTGATTTTTAAATTTATTTATTTATTTATTTATTTATGTATTTATTGGTCTCAGCATAAATAGAGTTAGGTTGATATGGGAGAACTCACAGGTTGTTTTCAAGTTGTTGAAATATCTATTTAATTGATATTCTCACCTCGGAGGCATTTCAGTTCTCTTATTTGTTCTCTTCTGGAATTTTTTTATCATTGGTTTGGTTCTTGTGGCACTTCACTCAAATGCTGCCTAATCTATTTTCTGTACTTCTGTCTGACTTGTTCTATCCTCTGCTGTGTTCTCTGCATAACTGCTTTTGAGTTTAAAAGCCTGCTTTCAACCTTCCTAATTTTAAATACTCATAAGATTATTCTGTGGTATGTCAGAGATGTCTGTCCCTCTAGCATGGGTCCCTTTCATTCCAGAAGTGTCCCCAGGTCTGAGGAATCTGATCTTTCAAGTATCTTCTCAGCCAGGTATAAACCTTGGCCTCTCTTTCCAGTCCAGCGTAAGGTTATTGGGAGAGTTTTCAGAGAATGTTCCTTGTTCTGAGATTTTTTTCTCAAGGGCTTAAAGGACTTCCACTGCCACATAATGCTCTCTGGGGTCACAGCCCCAACTGCCTATTTGTGGATGGTAAGAATTGGCTTCAAGCCTAAGGTACAGTTTTACAGAGATGCCTAGCTGTTGGCAGGAGACTATTGTCTAAGTCTGTAAAGAGGCCAGGTTTTGGACATGTGCTTTTCCTTGGTGTCCCCTATTGTACTGGTACTGGCTCTTGTGATCCCCATCAAGTCCTTCCCAACAGAACACATTACAACACAGGCCCTTGCTCAGTATTGTGCTTTTTAGTCCAAGGCTGGATATCTCAATGGCTAAGGTCCCTTCTTGAGTGCTGACCTGACTGATTTGGAACCAGAACTGAGTTTGTCATATTGCTTTTCTTTTGGCAGAAGGCTTTGTGTTTAACAAGGCATTCACTGTATATTCTGTTTTCTAGATGTCTGACGGCACTCCTGGATCAGCAGCTCTTGCTACATTGCTCTGCAAGTACAAAACTTCAACAAATGGGCATTAGGAACTCATGGACAGACTCCACCTCACATGCTTTTGGCAGGTATTGTGACTTGACATCGTCTGCTGTATGTGGTTGAAGCCTGACACCTGTGTAGCATGACTTGCAGTTGAGCTGTGAATTGAGCATGTGAACATATCCATGACAGCTCAAGCATTCTGGTCGTCAATGATTTGCTGTGTGATTCAGTTGTCCAGCAAAACGTGCTGTAGACTGGATATAGTACATGAGCTTTATCTGTTTTAGGATTTCTGATTATATCCTCTTGGCATATCTGATAGTTTTTATAATGGACTGATTTACAGTCAGATATATCTATATTAGAAGATCCTCTGTATCTAGACTATGATGTGGAGTTTCTTGTTTTCTCTAATTTCTCACTTCTAGGCCTGGACAATCTTCAATTTTCTGTGACAAATCTATGTCACTGTGCAATTGTAGATTTTTACACTTTCTCTTCCTTCTGTAGCTATATTCTCTTCTCTTCCTCTAAGTGGCAGATTATGTATGAAGTACCTAGTATAGTCCTACCAGCTATGAAGACTCATTTAAATTCAGCACGTCCCACTGTCCTGCTAAGTGTTCTATCAATGTGCCAGCTTTGCTGTATTAACCTAGGAGCAAGGGAAACTGCAAGTCTCTCAATCCTTGGACTACAGCAGGTTTATTTTATTTAATGAAGTTTGAGTCATTTTGTAGAAGAACTGGACTGCAATTCCAGCTGAGCCCTTTTCAGCCTGTATATCCCTCTCTGCTGCACACCTCTGGAGTGTGCAGCCAAAATGTAAGCTAATGAAGACAAAGAGGAGAGATGTTCCTGACATGGTGATTTTTCTCTCCTGTTAGGGCATTGATGCTCAGGCAGTGCTGAAAAAAGCTGCAATGCTATCGCTTCACTCTTCACAGTAACTTTTATCTTTTCCTCGGGGACACATGTAGCAAGTTACTGTTGACCACCTTAACATTTTCTAGAATTTCTGTCTCTCAAAAAATATCCCACTCCTTCCTGCAGTATCGACTTTGGTACAGACTACTCTAAATCTCACATTTTTTTTTTCCTTGTTGCCACATCTAAAACATCTAAAGTATTTCACAGGAAAATAAAGCAAGAAACAATGGATCAAATTAGAAAGGTCCACAACTGGCTTGTATTGGTGATGACTGTGGCCCAAGCACATTTCTTTTTTAACTTTGCCATCCTTCTGTCTTATATAATCAAAAATAAGTTAAGTGCTTTGCAATCTGTGGAATGTGTTTTTTTCACATGACCACCATCTGGGCTGCTATTCCTCTGGCCTTTTGTACCTCTCTTTGTTGTTTGGGTTACTGATAGTTGTCTGTCTGGTGATGTTTGATTTTAGCTTTCTCCCTGGTCTCCTCAACAAGTTACACCTAGAAACTTTCCCTAATTTTATCTTTGAGGTTTACACTTGTCTTGGCCTTAACAAACATATCTAAATTCTACAGTTTATTCCTGTCAGTACACTGCGCCTCACTCTTAACACGTGAGTGTCTGTCTACAGGAGGAGATACCAGTCAGGAATAACCCGGGATTATCTGTTGGAAGCTCACATGTGGGGTCCACTGCCCTTTGAAAATGGATGCAGATTATTTGTGCTGTTATTCCAGAATCCATGTCCTGTCAGGGAGTCTTCAGACATCCTTTAATTTTTCTCCCTCCCATTTGAACTCAGTGTCCTGTGCAGAGCAAGCCTTAATTTCAGCTGTCATCAGACCTGCTTTCTCCTTCAGCTGAGATTTCTTCCTAATGCAGTGGCACTTGAGGTTTCTTGGAGATAGGTCTGTCAGACTGGTGGTGAGTTAAATGCTCACTGAAATTGATGGAAACTACTGTAGTGACTTCAAGGCCTATTGGGCTGGTCCCTGAGAACACCGAATCAAACAAAATCCAGATGTATTCCAGGCTATATGCAGTACTGTTTTATTGCATTTTCTATCCCCGTATGTTACAAGTTTTTATTTTTCTTTTCTAAACAGTGGATTCTTTTTCTGTCTTTTGTGATTCTGAAATGGGAACAGGTAATGTTGAGCACAGGGTCATTCTCTCAGGCCTAATCTACAGTATTTCTTTCCCCCAGCTGAGGACAGAGCGTTCTGAAGCTTCCTGCAGGCCTCGGTTTGCTGTGTGTCAGTGTGATGTGCTGCTTCACTTGGTTCGCTGTGCTTGTGGGTAATTTGATAAGTGATAACCATGGCCTGCAAGGAATGACAAATCTGTTGTTCACACTGTTCCAGTTCATATTTTCATTTTGTCTGGAAAAGCCACTTTGCCTGTACCAGTGTACTTTCTAGACTCTCCTGCTGAAAATAGGCACTTGTTTTTCAACTCTTTTGTGTAGTGAGTGATATCTTCTGATGCTTTTAAAATTGGATTATTTCATTTATTAAATCATAGGCAGTGTTATCTCAGTTCCATGGGGTAAGAAATGGGTATCACAGGCTGCTTTGCTATGTGGATGGTGGAAGTCTGCTGATAAAATAAGGCAGCATGTCAGAACGTGGTGTGCTCTGTGTTGTGGTTATAGATGAGGGAAAAAGAGAGAGACAAAAGGAAGTAGCTAAAAGTACAGTACAGAAGAGCATCCGTACAACACCGACTTCAATCCAGTAGTGAAAATCTGCTTTTCTCAGTACTCGATCCACGTCAAAATACTTGCAGTAAGTTTTATTACAGAGTAAAATGAAATTGTGAAATTATGTGATGACAGCAACAGCCAGTTTGGCAGTATGCCAGGGTGTAAAAAAATTCTAATACTCCCATGTAGCAGTTAGCAAGAGCAACAAACTGCTTTCACAAGTAGGGAAGCAAAAGACACAGCAAGGACCCAAGGTCAAAAGCATTAGGCTTTTTGGTGCTTCTTTTCTGCAAAGTGCAGCACAGATGGAGAAGCCTCTAGGAACTATGCCATCAGCTGGCTTACATGGACTGCTGGTAAAATCAGGGGGAAGGCACCACTTTAGCCCACTTGGGAAGCTGGTCTTGGTTGGGCTTCGTGCATCATCTCAGGGGGTACTGGCTGTCCTTGTGCCTGCCCTGTGCCTGTCCTCTGCCTGTATCCATGCGCCTGCCCTGCACCAGCTCTGTGTGCGTGCTGCAGGGGACACTAGAGGTCACTCTGTGACCAGGGATGGGAGCCTGCCATTCGGGGGCCTTGAGAAGGTCAGCAGCTGCTAATCCGTATAAATTGCTGAACTACAAGCAAAATTTGTACCTAATTATGAGCAGCTTTGATGCGGCATTGCTTCTATCCCAACTTGAGTGCCAATTTCCTAAAGGAGAAAAACACACCCTTAAGTGGTGCGTCTGTCAGAGCTCCCAGAGCAAGGCTGGTGGTTTAGGCACAGACTTGGGACATCTTTGCTGTGTGGGCAGCATTCCCACGGCGTCCTCCTGGCTCCGATCTACCTGCCTCCCTCCTCTCCCCACACACTGTCAGCTGTCTTATCAGCATGGTCAGGAATTCATTTGATGCTGCCTAGCAAGCCTAGGGGGAAAGATGGATTTAACACAGTCACTAGACATCTGCGTGCTAAACTCAGTGGCTGTGGAACCTATATCGAAAGGATTTAATTTTATTCCCTAATAATCCCTTTTCTCTCAAACAGGTCAGACTAGAGAGGCTGCTGCTACTGCTGCAGCTTTCAGCCTCGCTGGCATTGTTGTTGGTTTCAGAGCTGGGCAGCCATGCAAAACATCTGTCTCATCTCATGAAAGTCTTCCTTTTAGTATCATTTCGTTGAATTCATTTACTCTGGCTTCTCAAAAAAAATAATAATAAAATAGGAAGTTATTTCTGCTTTTCAGTTCCCTGAAGTACCTTTGTAGAAGTTAATCTGAGGGGAAGATTTCACTGGTTTTTCCCCATGTCCCTGAGAGCCCTGATAGATTTGGGTTAGCTGAACCTACCTGAAAGTTGCTAGTGTAGTTAGCAATAAATTCTGGATGAAAATCAAAGAATGAGAAAAATAGATTTAAAGAAGTCATTTTAGCCCTTTTTTTTCCCGTTGCAAAATGTGCTTCATTTTGCCCAATTATAAAGCATGTTCTCACCCTTCCTCCCATCTCCCAGAGGATGAAAGGTGACACGCCTGATATGAGGCTGAACAAAACATTTTAGTTGACCTAAAGCATTTTTGCTAAGTTTATTTTTTCACTTTGGCCATAAAAGGCAAAGCCAGTTATTTGCACAGCTTTATTTGTAAGCCTTTCCTTAGCTCCTGTGGAGGCCAGGTGCCTGCTGCCGGGGGAGGGAAAATGCCCAACGTCCCTTTTTCTCCATGGAACATACCATTAATGACCCAATTTTGCTGGAGGTTTCTAATGCTCTCGCAAGGGTTTTGTGGCATGGGGAGGCTTTGCACTTCCCCCATTAGGGCAGGTACCTGGTTGTGGCTGGATTCCACGGTAGTGCAAACATCTCACAAATCTAGTCAGAAATAATTGGGATAACAGGGACTCCTTAGTCTTCGTTCACTCGAGGGTCACAGGACGTCAGATTTGACTTTGTTATTGAAGTCAGTTAATGTACTGGAAATGCCTTCATTTTCTCCCTCTGGAGCATGGGTTCAAATCTGCCATAAATTACAAGTGACACAGGTTCAGTAGTCTTAATTAAATCCCACGAGGTTATTTTTGTGTGTCAACACTCCTCTTCTCCTCCCTTCTGTACCATTTGGAGCAGCCGAAGGGCAAGGAGGACTCTGGCTTGGTGGTGGAAGTTCCTGGTGCTGCATTCAGCCGTGCAGATTAGCTCAGGGCTGGGCTATGCCCAGGCTCTGTCCTGGTGTCAGTCTTCCATTGAGCTTGTAATGTAGTGTATAGTCCACGTACATTTAAAGAATTCAATGCTGTGCAAGACTGTTATTCCTTGTAGGGAGATAACTGACTATAGAGGATTTCTGTTGTCTACAGCATCTCTTCAGCCTGGGATTCATTGATTTCTGATCTGCTCTCTAAAGGTGCCGAATAGGGGTGATCAATGCAACAGTGCTGATGTGAATAAAGCATGGCCCCTAATCTGCATTATCAACGGCCCACTTCCTGATATCCTGAGCTGACCTGGTCATGACTGTCTCTTACACGGATAAATACGCTGGCTGTTGCTAACATGGCTTGAAAGCCTTTAAAATAGGAACGAATCACATGCAGTGTAGCTCTTCCAGGGAGTGGCTAGTCTGATTCAAGCCCCTTTTAAGCTAATGCTTTTGTAAAGGCACTATACACTGCGAGCGTTTCGCTTAACGTGGATTTAAATTAAAAGCTTTAATCGATCTGATTTTCCTAGCATCATGTTGTGTTTTTTTGTCGTTGTTGTTGTTGTTTTTTCCTAAAGAAAGCTGGTGAAATAAAAGAGCTCCAAAACATGCCATTTAGAGAAGAACTGTTTAGAGAGCAGGTTTTTATTTAATAAACAGTGATCAATTGAATTGATTAACCATGAACACATTACAGCAGGGTTTGCTGTTGCTTCTGCTGATAATTGCAGTTCATGTGCATGAGAATATTAAACGGCTGTTTGCAGGATCATTTTCATGCGCTTTTCATTTAACAGAATGGAGAAAACAACAACTGTTGACAGTGATTTTGGTTAGGACTCAAGTGCTGCAGACTGTGCCCTCAGGATGCCTGTGCAATAACTCTATCAATTGTGGCCATTTACTCTGCACTTCCAGACATTTCTGCAAAACTTACAGCTGTTTTTTTACTAATTTGCTTGGTAATTAGATCTTATCACACTGGCTCTATAGCTTTACATAAACTGTAAGCATTTGGAGCTGCCATGTATGACATTAAGAGTTGTCTGTGTTGGTTTGTGCTGCTCTGCAAAGACCAGGGTGCTTCAAAAAGCAGTAGAAATAGGGAAGCAGTTGTAACATACGAGTTCCTGCTGGCTTAAGAAGGTTTCCTCAAAGGAAAGGAGTCCCTTCACTTACATTAACCACTGGAAGCCAAGCAGCATTGATGGGTTTCATCCTGTTGGATGCTGAACACAAACAAGGAGCTCTGCTTCTGCCCCCTCCTTCGCCTTCCATTATGAATATTTGTCTCTAACTGAAGCTGAGGGCTTCAGTTGAAGTATTTTGTTGTTATAGGTATCTTACTGATGTTAGGAGAGCAATACCATGATACTGTGAGTTCAGAGTCAAGAGGTGGCATGAATCGTAACCAAACATATAGATGAAAAGGCAGTGACTCCTTCTGTGGCAGCAAGTCACCCTGAAATGGCTTCATGCAGTGATACGTGTAGCATCATTTGGCAATTCTGAATCTGAAAACAGCCGTACTTGGGAAGATCTCAAAGGAGAAAGTGTCCTGCCATAGCTTCACAGATTCGTCCTGTTCAAACACCATAGTGTTTTTTGATGACAAAAATAAAAGATTAAAATAAAGTAAAAAAGGTTACTCCTGTGCAAGCTTACAATATGCAGTGAAACAATTTTATTCTGTGGCTAAAGATGTCAGGGCCTCTAAGATCTTTCCCAGGGCAGTCTCTCAACTGTGGTGGGGACAGAGCTTCTCTGTGGGTTTGTCTGTACTGGCTGGATGTAGGCACACCAAAACTCGGAGCAGACAGGCAGAAATACTTCAGGAACTAGATGCACGCCATCTCAGAGCCTGATGCAGTATTGGCAGTGTGAAGAAATTCTGCTCTTTGTCCTGGGCCGAACAGTGCTAAATCTCTTTGCTTTGTTTTGCCGTGTGGGTTTACTAAGAGCCATTTCCCAGTGCTGGCCCTGCAGCATGCACTTCGTGGTGCAGTTGGACAGCTGCAGGCCGAGAGAGGACCACGTGTCACTGATGGCTGAGAGCTAGCAATGAATTCAAAGACTTTTTATTTTCAATTCTTGTTCTGCCAGTTCTGTGCTCTCCTAGGGAAAGACAGAATGTGGTTTGATTTCAGGATTATTGTTTGCTGTCTGTAGATTACTTAAGTCACAGTATGGTTTTCTGTTTTGTACTGCATATTTCCCTTTGGGAGTATAAGATAAGCTGTGCTGCAGGAAGGTGTCTTTACCGCTGTGAATGGAGAGAGGTAGCCTGTAACATCAGGGAAGGTCCAATAAATGACAACACTGCAAGGTTTGGAGGTCTAGAGTTCCACCTAGTTAATGATGAAACTCGACTAACAGGACCCCAAAGAGAGTATGAATGCAGTAGATGTCAGAATAACGTATAAATCTTGAACTTTTTGTGTTTAAACAAATCATTACCAAGTTTTGTAAGAAAATCTCATGGAGGACGCAAAGATATTATGGGAAGAAGCAACATTTCCAGATGGACTTTGGTGGTTTTATCTGTCAGGTGATACTGGCAGATGTCATCGTAAAGATGCTTCTACTGCTTTTAAAGGTAGTAGTAGTAATACAATAGCTATGGAGATTGTAACAGGTATGTGAGGAAACATCTATAAGGAGGGGGGATAACTTTTATTTGATAACTGATACAATTGGGAAAAAAGATATAAACTTTCAGTCACATAAACCCTACTTTCTTGAAATTTTCTGGAGTTCTTGAAAGTCACAGCTCAGGGATACACATGTCGTCAGAATTCACCTTTGATAGCATAGTGAGACTTTTGAAAGGATACCGTGGTTGTTTGTGTTTCGTGAAGTGTAACTTCTATACCCTTTTATCAGTACTATGGGACACAGAAAGTGGAAAGCTTAAGGACCCCTAGTGCTGATCCCTTGAGGAGGAGTTTTGCCCTGACTCCCTGCTCACCAGGAAGGATGCTGGTAAAAATGGTGATTTCACTAGAATTAGAGATGGGTGACCTTTTCTCCTCCACTACTTCAAAAAAGTTGCTGAGATGTGTTTTATGCACAGTCTTCTCAATGAAAATCATTACGGTGTCTTAGTTTGTACTTACACCGAAAAAGATGGTAAGGGCCCTTTTTAATTTGGAGGTAATGATTTGCTAATACAGGACAAGGACTGCTTTCTCCTGAATGCTGCACAGAGCCATATGAAATGTAGATGCCCTCGGTCATTTGAATTGACGTGGGACGTGTGCATGGAGCAGGACATGTTCCTGTGGATACAGTGCTGTGGTCTGAGGCTGGCACTTTAATCAGCTGTGCACACCTGCAGGTGGCTGCATGGCTCAAGCTCTGGTGGGGAGAGTGCTCTTTTTCCCATTATATGAGAGCATGCAGGGAGAGAATTTACTCCTCGGGTTCTGAAAGCTCTGTGTGAACTTCAATACGATGGTGCCAATTTTAATCAAAGAAATGTTCTGTGGATATCACCTGCATTTTTATCCCGTTCTCTTTGACAGAAATAGAATTTAGTGCTGTGCTAGAGATAGAAAGGGCAGAAAAACTCATTCCTAGATTCATTTTGCTTGCTGTTATTGTACTACCACACTTATCTCTAAACATAATTATGGGCAAGACAAATGACATTTTTCGCTCTAGTCTTTAAAAACAAGAGTTAATTTTGGGCTCTGACCAGAACTATGTTAATTAGCCTCTACTCACTCTCTTTGTATGGAAGTACATCAGCCAGGACTTAGCATAGGTTGCCTTTCCTGTATCTTTGAGTAATGAAAGGACACGGCATGGCAACCAAATCAAGGGCTGCTGCATTAACAAGGCCACTTTTCTGCCCATTTATCATCTATTAGAGGTGCACTAGTTTGTAAAGTAACACCACCTTCAGCAGGGCCGCCAAGAACGGCTCCTCATTTATTTTCTGCATGGTTTAAGTTGGAGTTAGACCCACCTTGTAGCTCAGAGGTGACAGCCAGTAAGAAAAAGTACACTAATTGAGACATCTCAAGGGAGAAATAGAAGAAAACTGAAAAGGTAATTAGAATGAGAGGGTTTCAAGCTGGGTAAGTAAAATCGAATGGAGGTGCATATTAGGGGCTGTTACAGATGGGAAAGAAAGTACTTGGAGAATAGAAAAAAGAAAAATGAATATTAGAGAACAGAACACCCTTTTCACACTTGAAGAATAGAGGAGAGAAAAAATAATGTAAAAGTGCAGATACAGGCTGGGGAAAAAAAAGGTCCGGAAATATGAAGGACATATTTAAATGTAAGAGAGAAAGAATAGGGAAAAATAATAGAGCAGATCAATTACTAGAGCTGTAGCCAAGGAAGGAGAAACTGTCAAATGAATATTTCTGGAGCTGTGGAAAAGTCTCCTTCCTTTGTGGGGATACAGAGGGTGTTTTGTCTGTGTTGGACGGGTTTCTTTTGAGGGCTAATGCAAACTTTGCTGCAGTGTCAGTAGCCTAAATGGATAGCTGGGATGAAGACTTACCTGGGCAGAAGTGGATTAATTAAATGTTATTTAGTGTAGCTCATAAGTAATTCCAGACCTTTTTCTGGTAGTTCAAAGTTTAGCCCCTCTCTTTTGCTTTAATTTACATAGTTAGGCACATGTTAGGTTCTGAATTTTCCCATACTAAGCATTCCCCTAACTGGTGGAAAAGAATCACCTGGGCTACCCCAAGCCATTTCCATCTCACACACAGGGAAACTGATGTTCAAATCCTAGAATGGAAGATGACAACTGCTTTCCATTATGGTCACAGCTAATTGGGCAGGATTTCCCCTTTTGATCCCTTCTCAGAGGCAGAAGGCTGGAAGTGAAGATCATCTTCATTGGTAGTGGAGATGGAGCATGGTTTCCTCTGTGCATGAGACAGAAAGGTGGGACTCCAGAAACAAGGATGTCACAGATGAGTTATTAACCCTAAAGCAGAGGTGGCCTGAAGAGCCAGTGGGCTGGAAGGATCGAAACACATCTCTTTATCAGAAGGCAGTGCTGCACAAAGGTTCCTGATTTAACTCTAAATAAGAAAAAAGTCCTTGTACCTTCAAGTAAGCACTTTAAAGGAAACCAAGAGGAGTTACGCATCTGGATGTCTTTGTGGGACTGGATCAGTGGTGTTTGTTCTCATTAGAAGTTGTTAGCACAGGGTAACATACAACATCCAACATAGTTATTGTTATATCCTTGAAATTAATATTTGCTTACTGTGCAAACTGAATTTTCTGATCCAAGTGCAGTATTTGTGGTTTTAACTGTTAGTCTCACTATAGCATTTTTTCTGCCTGTTATCTGTTAGATGAGCTTTGCTGATAAAATGGTCAGGAAAGCGGTTGCTGTTTCATGAAAATTATACCAGCTTCTGCTGAAAACATTAAAAACTTTGAAGCTGCTAATAATACACTAGGACTTTTTAACCACTTGAAAGTTTTGTGCCCTTGGCCATTTCACATTATTATAAAAGTCTTTTGAGTGGCAAAAGTGTTCATAAACAGTTAGGCTAGATGTCCAAAGAAAGAAAATGTGGATCTGCACCCCAAGTTAATTACCTTAGTTATGGAAATACCCTAAATGTATATTTCCAGGATAAAAAATGAGTATCTACTTTTCATTTTCAAGACACATTCAGCCTTCTGCATAAGAAAACAGCGGCAAGTTCAGTGGATAGTGACAGTGCTCTTAATACCAGGGTTTCAAAGATCACAAACTCACTCTAAGGACTTGAAAAACAAAGAAAACCCTGTGACAGAGAATATTCTTCTTCATTCATCATTTGAAAGCCTGCCTCTAAAAGTGCTAAGAACAAATTATTTTCAATATGAGTTAGCCCCAGGGGAGTGGATAAAAGGGGCTTTTCTTTTCCAGCTGGTAATGAAACGTGCCCTGCAGAAGACCTCAGTGACTTGGATGGCAGTTCTGAGATTCCCTGAGACTCAGTGGGCTTTTCTGATCCGGGGAACCAAAAGACAAAGATGTGTCACAGATCTGAATGAATGTGGGAGCTTGGTAGACAGAACTCATTCATCAGCTCTGTAAGGCTGGAAATCTCCTGAGGAAAGTTGGAAAACAAATTAATATCCCGTCTCCAAGCTCCTGTGGGTTCTCCTCTGCTGAGCTGTTCCAAGTAAGGAAAGTAACTTTCTTAGCTGGGACAGATGTGTCTCACTTCCACTCCACATAGAATTACACAGATGGTTTTCCTGAAAAGGGAACTAGTGAGGAGTTATACTTTTCTATTTTTTCTTCTTCTTCTTTGTTTCTTTTTTTCCTATGTGGTCTGTTCTACCAGCGTTAAATTAGACTTTATCAGACCCACCTTCTGAGGTTCGTATAGAAGACTGGGAATTTAGAAAGTTGGCTTTCACTCCCTGGAAGGAAACACAGCCCTCTATTGTCACCTACTGTAAAGAAAACCCTATTCTATGCCTGGATATTTTCTCCTGACACCAACTGAAGATATGCTTGCAAGCAACAAGGGTGTTAGCTCTGAGGAAAAGCAGTAACCATGAAGGACTGGTTTTCAAATGAGGCAGTCCTAAATGCAGAAACTGCTGTCTCTCATGTCAAAAATGTTGTTATTTTTCTGCTATGCTGCTCTAGGGTGGTCTCTTAGACTATTTGGTCAGCCAGTGCATGGGGTTCGTTTGAATATACTCTCATTTCCTTCAGAATCAGGCCATCCAGTTAAACCACTAATACAACTGTGGATGGCCATAGATATAAGGAAACCAATTCAGATTAGCTGTATTATCAATAATGACACCGAGTCACATGATTCTATCTTCAAAAATAATTACCTGGCTATGCTCACAAAAAAATCCGAATTGAAACAACATACTTCAGAATAAACTCAAAGCATTTCAACATTCAGTTATGATCCAATTTATATTTCATTATAAGGGAGTTACTAGACGAACTTCACTGTTCTTAGAGGAGGCATCTGCCTGGCAGGAACTGCAGACCTGTCACCAGACTGTCCCTGTTAACATTCATTTTGCATAAAATCTGCAGGCTACATTCATGAGAAGTACCTCATTTTTCCAGCTTGTTCTTGCTACCTGTGTTTCTGGTAAGGAGTCTCATCAGTTATTTCCTGATAGTTGGATTCTGCTTTCTATTTGGATTTAATTTCTCATGTATGATTAGTTATGGCATATGTATGAAATGTCTATGTTATGTTTAAGTATTTATTTTCTCCATGCAGTGATATTATTGTCTCTGTCATGTCCAGATCTAGGCAGAGAAATGAGTTGAACAAGTGGAAAAGAGTGTCATGAAATATCCCCAAATGCTTCAACAGAATTCCTAAACAGCTAGAGAGAACAGATAACACATGCCCTCCCCGACTTCACTGCTCATGGAGGGGAATACATGCAGTAAGAATTTTATATCCTTCGGCAGATAATCTCTGTGATTTCTCATCACCTATCTGGCTTTTGAAATTAACTTGCCATTCAGAAAAAAATATAGTTTAAGCATCATCATTAATTGGGCTGTTCTGCCTAATAATAATTAGTAATACTGGGCACAACTGCCTGTCAGCCTGTTTGTTCCTAGGTACCTGTGAAGAGCCTGCCTTAGCTTTTCTGCCTGTCTCTATTTTTTTTTTTTTTGAAGCAGTGGGAAAAACACCTGAATAATTCAGCAAGAACCTTTTACATTATGAAAAATATAATCAGCTGGCGAGGGTGAGATATCTTATTTCTACAGGATGCTAACTCAAGTACTACAAGTGACTGCAAGATTAATGCCAAAACGCAGTAGGTGTGGATACACATTTTCCTCATTCTTCAAGGCAGACTCACCCTGCACAGAAGGCTAAGAGAAGGCCATGTATTCCTCACCATGCCTACCTAATGCCATTTAATAATTTAAATCCATTAATCGGTTAAGATGCAAACTTAGTGTTGTCTGACTCACTGCCGTCAATAGTTTTCCCAGCCTAAATAAAAGATCTTAAAATATTGTCTTATGGCAAGGGAGCTGAGAGTATCACAGCTTTCCTCTTAAGAGGCTTCATCTTTTATTGTGGGTGGGGGTTTAGCTATGCCAAAAGTGCTTAAGTAAACAATAATATCAGTACATCATAAGTAGATGTCTGAGAATATTAGCTGTTTATTTCGCTGACATGCTCTGAAGAGTCTATGGGGGGCTCTTTCAAGAGTCAGGACCTCAATGTAATATACAAGCTTTGATTCTGATATTTCCCTTGATAACTGTGCTCTACCATATTGGGGTTGGAAGTCAGCAAAGGTTCATTGGCTGTTGTAATGCTCACTGTCACCAGTAATAAGTACAAAGGGCTTGCTTTAAAAGCTGGCTTATAAAACTTTAAGGAAACTTGGACTGCTTAAGTGAACTTCCAAGGCTCTTCAGGGGCCGAGTGCACTTTGGTTGTCTACTTATATTAATTTCACAGAGTTTAAAGGGTCAAGCAATGCAGTTGGTGATGCTTATTAATTTATGAAACACAGAATCTTGCACTATCTTGCTTTGACCACTTTCGCTCTCCTTTTAGAAAATTTAATATACATTAAAGCTTGCTAGACAAGGGCGCCCTAAAGGATTAAGCCCAAAGTTCACAGCTGGACTAAAAGGTTCAAAGACGTTGTATCTGCAACACTGATTTGATTCCAAGTGACATTCAAACAATGGAACCAAATTGTAGATGTTTGAATGTGTAAGGAAACAGCAATTAGAGGAATACCACAGAAAGGCAAAGGATTAGGATTTATTTTCCTGAAAATGGTAACACTGATTACAGTCTTGCTCTTTCTTTCGTGGGGGGATGTGTTTGATCACATCAGCCTTTGGGGTCAGTGGTTGTCAAGAAAGTATTTTGGTGTTACAGTGAAGCTTGCCAAACTCTAAATGTTCATGCAGTCTGAGTGACTTTACAGGATATATTTGGCTGTTGTGGCAATGCTGAACTGAGTTCTGGGTAGGAAAATATTAGCCAGAAGGGAAGAGGAAAAGAGAAATGGATAGCCACTAAAGTAACAGGATTAGGATTTGGAAACCTGAGATAATCCTATTCAGGCGTATTTCGGCATTCTGTTTACTTGCTTTTGAATTGCTTTGGTGTCTTGTCCAGGGGAGATAATTCCAGAAGTCATTCACACCCAGGCTGCAAATTCGATACTGCATTCAGGTGACAAATGGAGTGTGATTGCAAAGCTGCCCAGAAAATTGGAAATCAAATTGGCTGTGATAGTTGGTCTATGTGGTCTCCTTTTGGAATCAACAAGAGGGAGAAGAAAATGAAGGGCAGAAAAATGAAGTGTGTCCTACTGTACAGAAGATGAGTTTATTTAGCCAGAGTTGGTAAAGGGGAAAGCAAATTTCACATCATGTCAGCTCTGATTCCTCAGGCCTTAGGGGACACTCACCTTGTGGAAGCAGTCGTACTTCACTGGAAATTTTCTGTTGCAAAGAGAGACTCTAAACCCAGTAAGGGAGCTGCAGTGTTGAGGGCAGTTTACATTACAGCTGGTCCCAAACAACCTGAGATAAGATTGAGGGCCCCTGTTGTGTGTCACATGCTGGGAGAAGGTCTGTGGCTGAAGAGGATTCATAGATTTCATGAGCAAATGTGGAAAGGCAAAACAGCTGGGAAGAATTCTGTGTGCTCCACAATACCTAGTTTACACCTGGAGAACAAAACACACACGTCCAGGAGCTCAGCAGCCTTACCCCACGATTTAAACCATTTAAACAGAGAGAACAATGCAGAAAATCCCACAGGACAGATGAGAAAGGGGTTTCTGCTGAATCCCTGCTATCATTTTTTCGCATTTACTTGCCCACAAAAAATATTTTTCTTATCAAATGACCTCTGAGATTGTATACTATGGGGTATTTGGCTTAAAATGTACTGCAACCTTCTTTTTTTTTAATTGATCGGATCAGTCTTGAACACTCAAAGAAAAATCTGCCTGCTCTGAATATTGCCTGAGGATTTAGAAAGGTCTTTCTTGGAAACAGAAGGATGAGATGAAACAGTCATCTGTAAAGCACGGTGAGAGAGAAAAAGAATAAAGGAATGAGTTATGTTTGACTTGTCTTCTTCCAAGAGAGGATCTTTGGGTTTTTTTGGAGTAGATTTCAGATGTGGGAGACGTTGCGGGCAATGCTCTTTGCAGTTTTGAGATGCAGATTTATCATGGCACCAGTACCAATGCAGGCCATGGACTTTGAGAAGTAGCTATGTGTGGAGGTATAATTGTCTTCCCAGTGCTCCGCTAGTGCTGATTATTTTGTTGTGTGAAGGAGCTGTGAAGTGCTACAACTGCCACTCACTCTGTTAGGAACTGAAGAGCTGGCTCTCTGAGATCTGAAATGAGTGACTGCTGAGAGGTCCTTGTACTGCTCCACGTGCTTCCAGTGTTTCATTAGAAGAAGTTTCAAAACAGGTGGAATTTTTCTCCTGCTCTGGTAACCTGTAAACCACAGCCATTTCTATGCTTGGCAACTTGATTTGCAGTAAGACCACATTATTTACCACTTGAGATGTATGAGAAAGCTTTCTAACGACAGGTGTCAATCAAATAAATGTTTGCTATCTCCCACCTGAGCAGAAGTAACACTACAATTTCAGCTGTGTCATTAATAAACAAGGAGCGAATGGATTTGAGACCATTGAAAAACCTATGATCACTCATTCTGAAAGGGATGATTGTCAGTCACACCTCGATGGCATCTGCTTGCAGATATAATGAAGAGAGATTATCGTTGCTGTAAATGGCTGCTGCAGCTCTGGTCAGCAAATAATAATGACATTGTCTCAGTGATCAGACCTGCCGCCCAGGGACCAACAGTGCTAAGTGGTGTCTCAGTGGTATTTTGGGCCCTCATTTATGTAATGGCAATAGAAAACTAGAAGGAAAGTGCCCTTCTTTTTTATAACATTAATTTCATGCCATTTTATGTACTTATAAAATGAAAACTCAGTTAGTTATGACCAAAGCCAGCTTACTTGTGCTCTGATGACTGAGAAGAAACAGTGAAAGACCTTTGAAGTGCAGACCTTGTCTTGGTATGACACACCTATGTAAAATGTGGCTCTGTAAGTATCCTCCAGTGCCTTTTTTTTGAATCCTGACAGGGGAAGGGGAAAGAGCCACTAGCTGTGCCCTGTGTAAATGTAGAAAAAAAATATTTCCACTAAGGAAGTAGAGTTCTAGCACCTCTGATCAGGTTGGACTGTTCCTGCTAGTGACTGATGGGACTTGTATGCAGAACCCCTCTGTGCCTGTCCTTCCCTGCCTTAACTTATGACTGCAATTAAAGGTGATTGAAAGGAGTAGATAAATGGCATCATCTGGACCAGCCCAGTTCTGCTGGTGCATAGAAAAAGCGAAGAGGAACAGGACATCAAGACATGTTTCTCCTTTATGAATCCAATCAAGCATCCCCAAAGCAGCCTTGTTTAGCTGGCTGTTGCACCATCCTGAGTAGGATGGCTTAGGAAGTGGACTGAAAAATATAAAAGGTGCCATAGCAAGAAAAGCTTCTGTCTTTTGTATTCTCTTAACAGCCTCAAATTTCTGTTGTGTTTACAGGTAACACAATGCAGCATTAACACATTTATCTGCTCTTATATCAGACAGATGTAAACATTCTGAATTTTGCTTTGGATTCCTTGCATTACATGGGAAGCATATTCCATCCCGCTTAGTCCAGAACAAAGAGCTAAATCTTGCTGAAATGATCAGTCCCCAGGGGCTTGAAGCTATTCCCTCTAATGTACATATAAAAGTCAGTCATACCAGCTGCAGATGAAATCATAGATGAAATCTTACTAATTAATTGCATGAACTTTGTTTCTGCCTGGTTTGAGATTCTCTCAGCCTTGCATAAATATCTGGGCACCCATACTGTACACCTCAACAAGGCTGTTGATTTTCCAAGGAGGACTATCAATTTCTGCTCCTACACTAGCCACACAATTACTTCTGCTCACACGGTCTCACGGTAACAAAATGGTTTCTGAAAAGTGGTTTTGTTTGCAAGTGATTGAAAAGTCACCCTATGTTGTTCTGCCAAGTTAGGCGCTGAATCAGGTTTATGACCATATCATTAATATTTTAGTACCGCATCAGTAACTGGTTGCTATTAATATGCAGTGAAACAGTGATATAAAAAGAGAGATGTTCCCACTCATTTGGCAGAATTTGCATTACAGCTGGATGAAATTTATAACACGTCTTCTGCAACCTACTGGTCTGAACTCCTGTTATTAATTTCTGCTGTGTTTATTTCTCCTTTATGTTCACTTTGGGCAATATTCTATCAAGTTTCCTGGCAGGCACAACAGTGGATTTAGCTAATTTCAGCTGACTGCAGGAGGACTTTGTAGAAAGTGAATTTTGAATTAGCACTAGTATTTGCAGCAAAAATCTCCCCCTGAGAAGTCTATTCCCCTCAGCCTAGCGTCAGCAGCGCTTAAGTTCATGTGAATAGCCCTATTGACTTCAGGTGGGCAGCTGTTTAATTACCTTCCTGAATCGAGGCCAGGACCAGGAAACAAGCCCCCAGCAGACGACCTGGGTGCCTATTCTAAGTGCTTGTCTCCTGAAAGCTGACCTCCTGTGAGTGACCCATGGATTGTTTGAGCAGGTAATTTGGCAAGTACTTTTCGGTTAAGAATAAATTTGAGGAAATCATTATTTGATGCACAAAGAGAGGTAAAATTTGTGCAGTATATTTTTCATGATGAGGCAGCTATTGCCCAGATTTATTCAGCCTGCCTGCCTCTTCCTGTTTCAATGCTCCCAGCAATCTCATTTTCCCCCACGTTTTATTTAGGAGCTCTGAACTGACAAGTCTCTTGCCTTTCTACTGGGAGAGTGGTGTGCTGTATGCAGCATGCTGTATATGGGTGAAGGAGGATAAAGAATGACATACTACCCTGTACGCTACAACTATTTTTTTTTCAGATCTGCATCTGCTCTTGTCCCTCTTCTGTTCTCAGATCACTCTTTGGCTTCCCTTAGGAATCCAGCTGTGTCATCACATTGTGTGGCATCCTAATATTTCATACTAAGCTGTAAGCCAATTAGGAATGACTACTTACCATGCTGAATCATAGGAAGAGAAAAGGATAATGTGTCCTTCATATAACGAACCACCTCTTTTTTTGTCAAGACAGATAACCTACACATTATAAGCCCTATAGCTTTTCGCTATACCCAATTAGGATGCAGCTTCCTTTCACACTGCTGCAGTATTTTAAGGGACTTGTTTACAGATGGATGCTTACTGAAAGTGCTGACCTGCTACCATTATACCTCATGCCACCTTTCATCTTCAGAGACTGAAGCACTGGGCAAAATTTGATGTTGTAATCACCTTTAACTGGATGGGTACAACATGGGTACAACAAAATATAAATACCTTGTCCTGAGTTCCCAAATGAAGTGCTGACCCTGGATAAGGGTGTAAACGTTATTACAAGCCACCCAGGTTTGAGGGAGATGTTGATTAAAGTCAAACTGTAAAATAAAGCATGTTACATCTAGAAGGAAGATGGATGAGCCAGTGGTGTGGGTATTTGCCTGAGGTTGTGAAGAGGCACTTGGAGGATTGGTGTATTTGGGAGCGTGTGAAATGTTTAGTAATGAGTATCAAAGTGAAAGATATTAAAATTTATTTCCCATGCTGAAGTAATTAATGGGCTATTAATGCCAGGTGTCTAAGCTGCCTGGAGGTCTGGGATAAGTAGCATTACAGCAGAAGATGCAAAATATGATTTAGGATTAAATGGAAGGATCTTAGTTCTTGCAGAGCACTTAACATGCCCCCCTTCCTTAAATTGCTCTTTCTTTCCCTGAGTTGCTAAGAAGCTATTGATAGTATTTCTTGTCTGGGAAGAGAAGTACTCCTTTACATTTGTCTTTGGATCCTAGTGGTGTTGCAAACTGAAGGCTCCCATGGCCTGTGCCTGACCCCCGTATCTTTCATATCTTGTCTAATCTCATTAGGCTTCACTGCAACGCATGCAGGGCAGCACCCTCACGCTGCAGAGGCCACTCCACCACCCCCCTCAGGCAGTGGGTTTTACATACAAAGTCATGTTAAGGACTACATTCAGGTAACAACCCTGGCTGTGGATACATCCAAGCAGAAAGGGCGGTCTCAGATTCGGCTTCTCAAAAGCACCTTGCAAACCAAGCCCAGTCATTTCTGTGGTTTCTACTGCTAACGGCTACTAACAGAGATTGCAGTTAAACTAGAGAAGCCTCAGGGTTAAGGCTTCTTCAGCAAGACTTGGCCATTCATTATTAGGGTTCAATTTGCTGCTTCACTGATCACATCCCCTTGCTTTCCCTCCCAAATACCTCTGGGACAAACAAGTTTTCCCTCAACCTGCCAGGAAAGCAGTAGGGAGTCACAGCACCGACAGCTGTGGCTGAAAGCATAGATGCCAGCAGCTGTGGGGGCCATCAGGGAGGTCCTGCCCTGCTTTCCAGTGTTAGTGATCCCACCTGTGCTCAGCAAGTTTGAGGGCTCAGATCATTGTGGTGAGTTCTGGTAGAAAGAGCTAAGGAAGTTAAGGTGTAAAAGCTTCAACAAGAAGAGGACAAGAGCTTAAGGTACTTTTCTCATTAAGGGGAATCTCTGGGAAGCTGAAGGGAAGTTAGTTCTGCTGAAAAGGTTTTGCATTTTATCTGAAGTAATGCTTCCTTTATAAATGATGTGGTTTTGAAACCTTTTGACCTTCAAGAGAAAATGGTCTGTTTAGGAGCTGTAGCTTTTTGTGTAATTCAAAAATGTCTCAGTTAATCACTGCTAAGGGCCTTGCTGGTGTGTGTCACAAATTCCCTTTTTTTTTTTTTTTAAAGTGCAGCACATATATAATTCATGTAGCTCTTCTCTTTGTAGATAAGGACTTGTCTCAAATGTCAGGGTGGGAGAAGGGGAAAGGATACCTGACCCAGAGGGCAGGAATATTGAATGCGCTGGTGTTGGACTTGATGTTTCCCTAGAATTCACTGAGATAACATCCATCTCAGGGAACCCTACTTATATAGCTACAGAACAGTTGCATTTAATATATATTTCCAAAGGAATTTCATAGTAATTGAGCATTAAATGATGTCGACTTATCATAAAGCGTTACCATTTTCATTAAAAATTATAAATGTGCTTCAACAGAACAGAATATACCAGAATCATAGCACCATCTCTATTAGTCTTTATGCTGTACTTGTCATTGACTGCCTTTACTGTATTATTTCTAGACAGCATTCATAATTTTCTCAGCTGAACAAATGAACATTTGTGAGCAAAGGAAAGCACTGACTGGATAATGTAGTGCCATTGATTTTTATTCTCCTTGTTTCAGAGAACATGCTTAAGAATCATGCTGACCCTGTGATGGGCCTTCACAGAATTTCGAGGAGCTGGTGTGACTTGGATGGCAGCTGTTCTGGTGCTGTTCTGCTGTATGAGAAATCCTGTCTTGTGAGAAGATGATGTCAGAGCTGCCCTTGGCATGAAGCTGCTGGGTGTCCAGGTAGGAACCACACTGTGTGGGTTTGGAGGTCTTTGTGCAGTTCAGGTTGGAGTAACCGTACAAATCAATTTCTGCAAAAGTGAAAATCTGCATCTTTTTCCATCTTTTTCCATCACACTTCTTTCTCAGAAAGATGATGGCAACTATTGACATTTCCATTCTATAGATAATGGCTATTGAAGCACCTTTCCACATAGCGTCTCTTTGCTGGGGCTTTCAAAGCTTTTCGAGCTTGAAGAGCAAAAACTTTAGTGAACAGTGACTTTTCTTTTGCCTAGTTTGTGTGGAATGTTGGGTATTAAAATTTTCTGTAAGATAGATTTGCTGTAAAATACTTCATAAAATTGAAAAAGAGTAAGACTTGAAATTTTTTTCTCAATTCTGTTAATTATTTCAGTCCTCTCAAGGCAGCTCCCAAGAGTTAGTTGTTCATGGCAGAAGTGATCTTATAGAACGTTGCTGTTCCATTTTATTGTCATTAAACTGCTAACAGAAGTTATGAAAAGACTAATTACTTTTCAGTATATTCTTGTGTGATATGAAATGATATGTGTGGGCTACAAATACAGAACTTCCTATCCTTTGTTGATTCAGTCATGTCTGGTATGGCATAGTATTTAGTTCTTGAGTGCCTGTATCTTTTATTGGATCTCGATGCATCATCTGACTCAGATTATCTATTTGGCTTTTTAATTAGCAGGCTTTAGGGTGGCCTGTTTGTCTCACCTGTGCTATCTCTAGAAACACAGCCCCATGGGAAGAAACCCAGGAATGCCTAAGGTCTTGTAGAAAGTACTAGCTGTTGTTTGGGTACCAGAAAGAAGCGAACAAATCCTCTGAGATCAGTCTATAAGATTTTGGGAATTCTCTGATTTTCAGTATAAGGAAAGAACACTACAACTACACTACAGAGGGAAGTACTTGACTAGTTAAAATGAAAGGAGAACACATTTGAAAGCAGTCTTTTAAGAACAAAAGAGTATCCCTTCCCTCTATGCTCAGTCTTTGTTTGAATAAAACAATTGTTAAGTTTTCCCATGCACCAGAACTCACCAAATTTCATATATGGGTATTTCTGACAATGCAAGTTCAGGTACCAAAGGAGCCATGCCCTTGCATTTATTATTTATGAGTGCAGACACTGCTCACACAGCTCCTGCTTGTTCTGAAAGCAGTAACTGGCCTGTGTGTTCAGGTTTGTCTATGAAGGGACAGAAATTACACGCTTTCACTTCACAGACGAAACTTTTAACATAGCTGTGATGGAAATGAGTTCCTGGGGACTTGCAGGATGCTACCTTTGCTCTGTGAGACTGTGTGATGGCAAAGCCAGCTATCAGCTGTTAATCCCAATGCATCGTACAAGACACTTTCTATCTCCTCCTGCAATGTTAATGCAGCTGGAATTCCATAAATCAAATCTCAGCAGTAAAAAGGTTAATAAGTTTACACTATCTAATTGAAAGCCATATTGGTGATTAAAAGGATTTTATATATCAGTTTTCTGGGTCACCAGCTAATTATTTTTGGTGGCCTGTAATAAAACATAGCACCATAGGCAGATAGAGGCTGTAATCACATAATAAATGGTAAAATGCATTTACATTTATTTCAGATGAAGTTGCCTATGCCAGCTTGTTGAATAGTCTTTGAGATCTTTCTTCCCTAGTTCAGGGACAGTGGAAGAGCTGCATGCTCCACATGCTTGGTTAAGTTCCTACAGAGTTACTGGGTTGAGTTTTGGGGTCTGGTGCTTTTTCTCCAGAGCTAAGCCCAAGGGATCCAGCTGTTACCTGTGATGGAGAAGGTCTGCTGAGGCACTGGGGATCGGATTGCTGTTATAATTCATTTTAATGCATTCTGCATGTCCTAATCATTTATTGGAACAAGAACTTCCATAACAGGGACATGGCTAGCAAGAGAGAGTGACAATCGATAACTCTTGCATAGAACAGATAGCTAAAAAAACCTGTTCAAGGGGTAGATGTGTGCACAAGGGATTGGGAATGCAAAGTTAGGAAGGAAAAAGGGAACTCCAAGCATGCATTGAAATTTCTACAATTCTAATAGGCTGAAATACCCCTTACAATTAAACACCCAGATACAGGGACACTTCAAACTCAGATCTCTGTTTTGCAGGTTGTGCTTTTTAGCATGTTTGTCTGATTGAGGAGGAGCTAAGGGTGAGGGCCGATGCTGGGTGTGCACGTGGGTTTGCAGGGAGGTGCTGCACAGGGTTTGTATGTGTACAAGTAGCTCACAGGCTCCTTTCCCAGCCCCTGGAGACTCCCTAGGTCCTGTGTGAGGCAGTGCCACCCCTGTGGCTGTAAAACGGTCTGCTGCTGATCTCAGTTGTTCTGCCTGTTATACAAGGGGCAAATCACATCTGGTGAACAAGGGTGCAGTGGCTTGGGCGCGTCCCTCCCACCAGTGAGGCAGGGATTGAGATGTGATCAGCAAAAATGATACCAGAGTGTAAATCACTGCTGGACAATGCTTGCAGAGCCACCTGGGGAAGAGGACCTACTGTGGCAAATCTATTTCTGTAATATTACATAGATTGGCTACATTTTTTTCATTGGCTAATTATTAATCCTTAAATGCCCCTTGCATGGAAACAGTGCCACGAAATTACACTGTAGTGAGTGAAGGTTTAAGGCATTGGTCACTAAGATTATTTACTTGTCATGTTCTCCTGTATCTAAATAAGAGCTCCTCCGTACCAAAAATAACATTTTTATTTAAGTACTTAAGTGTTTCCTAGCAAGATAGCTAAGGGGATATTCAGTTTTAAACACAGGCTGGGGAGGTTAAAAGGAGAATGGCAGTTGTGTGAGTAATGGCATGTGAGTCAGCTGCTGAACTTGACATTGCAACCTCTGTGTCACCGCCGAGTCAGGAGGCATTTGTGTGACAGTTTGAGGGTAAAGAAATAAAAAATAAACTGGCAGTTTCCACTGGTAGAAGGGCGTATCTGAGATTTCTGAACAAAGGCTGAGAAGGTGAAAAGTTAAGCAGTAATAGTGTAAATGAGGAAAGAGTGGGGCTGTGTGTTTCCTAGGTGGATGTGATGCATCAGGTGTGTTCACCCGAAGCTCAGAGGAAGAGCAGTCTGGCTGAGAGCCTGGCTGCTGGCAGGGCTGCTGGGCCCTTGCTGAGTGAGCCCCTCACCCACTGCTCTTTGCGGCTTTCCTTGGGTAGATTTATTTGAACAATTTGGGGCTAAGAAGGAGCCAAATATCACACTTGCAATCTGCTGTTGTTGCAGAATTTCTCGCCTTTCTGTCACTTTGTTCAGTCTCTCTCTTTGGGGAACTTTTGGTCACCAGATTGGTAATAACGCAGTTGTTATTTTTTTGCACATAAGCAGCAGCAGAAAGTGTGTAGTTTCATTTCAACATCTAGATGCTTGAAGACAACTTTGTTAATGGGTCGTTAACTGAGGGAAGAGGATCATGAGATGCACGAGGCCTAGTGGCAAAATAGCACTTGGGAAGAAAGGGACTGCACAGTGGAAAAGGATTTCTGCCCCTCATGCTGTTAATAAAGTTCTGAATAATAACATCATGGTGATATTTAAACAGAGGGAAATAATGCATTCTCCATAAGCATTGCTGTTCTATAGCACTGTTAGATATATCAACAAAAAGAAATTCAAGCTGCTGGGTACGGTTCATTCCTTGGGACGTGTATTTAATGGTGAACTCTGGATAGAGATTCTACCCTATATGGTGGCATAGGCAAAACAGGGAAGGGCCCTGAGCACTGCTCTGTACATGCCCTAGAACGTCAGGTTCCTAGAGGTCAGGTCCATAGTGCGGCTTCCAGTACTCCTTGTCTCTGAAATCCTTTCACTTCACGCCTTATTGCATAAGTTCAATACACTTTTCAGCTAAAGCCCTCCCGAGCACTTAGCTCTTTAAACTCCCTACTCAGCAGGTGGCTTATTTAAATGTGGCTGTTGTGCTGGCTAGTGGCCAGAAGTGAGTGGCTCTGTGTGTGAAGTGCAGTGTTTGGGTCTAGTTCTGCTCGTGTCTATGCCAGCAAAATCCTCCTGGCTCCAGCAGGGTTGTGCAGGGTACAAGTGAGTGCAGTGTAGGGCTGTCTGCTCAACTGTTTGTCAAATAAATCTATGGCCAATCATTTGCATTATGTCAGCTAAACATTTGCCTAGCACTCTAGCATGTGTGAGGCAATGAGGAATTCTGGATTGTTTGAAATGAAAACTATCGTTGTCAGCTCTCACTTAACCAAGAAGCGTTTCTTCCGTAGTGTGTAAATAACTTATTTTGAAACCCATGATCTTGAAGAGGAAATGTAAAGTTTCTCTAAACATTCAGTACAAATCGGGACATTAGCTGCTTAACTGATTTCTCGAAATTCAGGTCTTTGTGGCTGAACAAATGAGAGGGAGGGAAGGAAAAGCACATGGTTTAAATTAAATACATGGAAAATAACTGCTAATGAAAGAAATATATTTTAAAAGTAAGCAAACCTGTTTTATCTGCCTCTCCATTAAGTGTGTCAGGAAAGGGCCTTTACAGCTAGGTGGTAATTAGAGAGGAAAAAGCAGTGCTGGCAGAACAGTCAATCTATCACATCCTGCGAAGCCTAAATGTTACTGCAATTAAACAAGTTAGTAGGGGAAAAACTTGACAAGCAAGTTTTATCATTGAATCATCTTGGTGGCAAAGCACACGGGGTGCTCTTGTTAGATTCCTTCATGCAACACCAAAGATTTAAATTATAAACCCATGAAAGCACATTCAGACTGAAGTGACTATTTTCTTTCCCAGACTATCCAGGCGCGTGGAAGATTAGAATGCTAAAAATAAAACAACCTTTCCCACCTCCCCCTTCCTCACCCCTCCAAAGTCAAATCTGTCCAGGTTGACTGCTCCATTAAATTCAAGAACAAAAAGTTATAAATTGAACATACGGAGAGCAGTGCCTTTTCTTAAAGTGATGTTTCCTCGCCTTAATGGATTTAGCTATGGCAGAGAGTCAGAGAGAAGCTGTCTTAACTAAATCTTTGACTGATTATGCATTTTTTTTCTATTCATACAAGATAGATTCATCATTCCAATTTGTCAAGTTGGCGAAGTTCCAATTAATTACACCAGGAAAAGCTCAAGCTGCATTAGGCCTCTGTCAGGCCTAATCTAGTGCCTCATTTACTGGAGCCCCAAATGAAGAGATATCAGAGGTGTTGTTCCTCTTGGTACTTAATTTGATGAATGCCCTAGCAGCACGATTGGTGGCAGAGGTGTATATGTGTGTGTCTCTTCATCAGCCACCTCTGCTGAAGTCGTCATGCTTTCTCTACTAATTTGAGGGCTCATCTGTATACTGGATGTTTTTTTGGAAGGCCTATTCTTCATAGATATGCCAAAAGGCTTTTTCTGTGCGTGCATGTGTCTGGGTGGGTTTCCAGATATGCTGGGCCTGATTCTGAACTCTGTTATGTGATGAGACTGGATTCAAGAAATGTAAAACAGTACAAGTTAGGTTGGGTGCTATAAAGGAGCATGCACATACATACTGTACCAGCACACTGGATGAGTCCATGCAGGTACAGATAGACTTCCTGACAACACACCAGTGGGTTACTACTGAATATATACATCCAGGACTAATTCTTAAATATTTTATAGTAAAGTCACTATGGACCAAGAACATATGTTTCTTTTCTGTAGCACTTTACGTACGAATTATTCAGCATAAGGTGCCAGAATGCCAATATGTTTAGCTTACTTTTGGCTTTTAGCCACTGCTGTGATTAAAGATGTAACTGCAGCAATGCTGTCATTTTGCACGTAGGTTTAGGTGTCTCAGAAAGGATGCAGCATTAGCCAAGAGTAAAGTAGCTGTGTACTTTGGATGAGTATAATGCTGAAAGCGTTCATTTGCCAGCAGTTACCATGCTGGGATTCTGAGTTTATTTTCCACTGACCGTATTTGAGGTACTGGTGTGTGCAATGATGATTTTTAATGGCAGCTATCAGACATGCATATGGTGCTCAGTAAGGGAGAGTACTCCAAACAATGCAGGAGAAAATTGATGCACTGATGGCTGGAATATGACAAGTCCTCTGCAGACAGTTTGGACCACAACTGGTGCCTACCTTGGGAAGGGAGGCTTCAGTCCTGAAGGTTTTTGTCTACTAATGCATCAAATCTTCATCTACACTTAGTGTGTCAAAATGCAATAAGACAGTGTGGGTACAGTTGTGTTAGAGCAGAGATGGCAAACTAACTTTTCTCTTAGATGTGTTTTTGGAAGTGTTCCTCAATTGTTTCACAGACAAAACAAATAAAGTGGAAATCACCATGGGAAATCGGTGAAGATGGGGATAAACTACAGTTGTAACGCTGTCTTGTGACTCTTCGCAAGAAGGCTAATACTGGACATATACATTTGAGGTTGGTTCTTATATGTTCTGCTTAACCATATGTTTCTTTTCTGCAGTACCTTATGTAGGAATTATTTAGCATAAGGTGCCAGAATGCCAATATGTTTATCTTATTTGTGTTTTTTAGTCTTACGTTTTATATTAAAATTTGCTTAATTGCTTAAACTCACCTGTTGAACTTTAAATAATGAAGAGCCTTCATATGGCCAGGAAAGGCAATTCTCAGAGGCTTACATAAGGTCCTGTGGTTTTCAAGTCTCCAGTCTGGGCATTTGGTTATTGCCTTTGTACTGTATTGCGTGGCTGACTGTTTTTACACCCAGCAGTTCTTTTACATATGTTGATATTTGTCTTTGGTTTGCAAGTTTGTTGGGGTGTTTTGTGAGTGCTTTCAGTGTATATTAGAGCCAGTAGGCAGAGGCTGTCCTGAACTTTCAATTGCACTGCACCTCCTGTAGGTAGAAATTATCTCAGCTGGTTATTTTTCATACGGACAGCCAATATGGTACTGAAGTGGTGCTCTATCCTTTAGAGAAAAGAGAAGTTTGTTTGTATTTCTACTGAGGAGAAGCAAGGTGGGAGGCTCGATGGATCTGTTTGTGGGCTCTCTTCTCATTGTGTATTGATTTACCTGATGGCTTAGCAGAGATGTGTCCCTGGAGCTCTGTCTGACCCACATCATTTCAAATGAAAACTAACTGGCCACAAAAAGGAACGTACACTACATGCTATCAAGTGTACAAAGGTCTGTATTCGCCTCTGTTCTGAACACCAAAACAGGATCTATTCACTATTTAAGTCCCACTTAACCTTTCAAAATAGAGCTTATACAGTGCAATGATCACACTTGGTGGCTTAAAGGCTCTGACTCCTGTCTGAATATTTTAGACAAGACAGAAGTGATCTCTTATGGATGCAGGCAGTCTCGAAAAGTCCGTAATCCAGCAGAAGCTTGTTTTTGTAAGGACATGATCCAGAGACTGGAACAGTTCTTTCTCACGTTCTTGGTGAGTTTTCATTTGCATCCAAAGCTGAATTCAAACTCTGCAGTAGTTTGGGTCATCACACTAGCATCCATCTCTGGGGAATGATTATAGATGATGAGTTATTACCTTTAAACAAAGGGTAATTAATGCTTCCTGTTCTGACTTTAATTAATGAAAGGTTTTCCTGATGGGGGGGACGAGGAAGATATTGTATCAGTAATACCCCTTTGGGAATTATTGGCAGGAAGTCTACAGTTAATAATTTGGAGTAACAAATAAATGTGGGTAACTTGTAATAAAAGTGTAGAAAAAGAGGTGTCAAATTATTCATTATGAATTATTCTCCCAGTTCTAATAATAACCCAGCTGTTGAGGACAGAAAGAAAGCGAGATCTGTCTGTACAGACAGACCCTTTTGCAGTAATTCTATCCCTATTCCCTTCCGCTGGGAACAGAAAATTAGATAAAACAAGAAGAATGGGATCTCTGCTCTAAATCTTTTTCTTTAAAACTTAATGTACACTAATGGATAATAAAACATGGTTGATTAATGAATGACTGGTACACCAACTGGCTTAAAAAACACATTTTTGGCAGTCAGCACTTGCAAAATCCATAGGTTAAAGACATTCAACCTCTTTCACTGCTCCCAGTGTGATCAGATGCCCTAATCTGTGTAGAAGGCTTTTTATGAAGAAGGGAAGACCTTGGTGCGTGTATGTGGATGTATTTACATAGGCAGTGCCAATGACATCTTTATGCAGATCTGGAGGACTCCATTTACGTGTAATACCTGAAGGAGCTTCACTGAATGACAAAAACCATGTTGGGCAACAGAGGTGCAGTTGTGGGACTTGAGATAGGTCAGTCCCATTCCTGGAGCACCCACAAGTTGCCATCTGTCTGCAGACAGGTTCTAGCACTTCCCTTTAAGCTTTTTGTTTTCCCTTCCTCAAAGATGGGGGCAAAGCACTGTCCATTAGTATTTACAGGCTGCTTTCTTACCTTGTTGATAATGACAAGTGTAGCTGGTGCTTTTTCAAAAGGAGTGCTGTAATTAATATTTATATATGAACCTCAATGTCATTCATGAGGAATGCTCTCCTGAGCTACCAAAGTAACGTGAAAATGAGTAGTCTGTTAACCGTTCTGGATATGGGAACTTTGTCCTAAACCCTCTCAAGGCACCAAAAGAGATTTCACTCAGTGTTGCTAACTTTTAAGATACAGTTAACACAGCTTGAGCCAAAGCAGTACCCTGTGAGTTGAGAGAAGATAATTAGAAAATTTCTGTAGGGCTTTGTCATGTTTGAATATATTGTCTTTAAATATACAGGAAAAAAATCTGTCACATGATGCTTGGTGGTTAGGTTTAACATTCTCGTGTCAAAGGGTCTGAAAATGCTAATACTCCCTTACTGATGAACCCTTTTCTAAAATAATAATAAACTCACCTGGCAGCCTGTATATCATCCCCATTCTCTGTCTTGCACACTGTGTTCACATCTGATTAAAATGTGAGTTGTCCAGGGCAGGACCCGTGCATTCAGTGCTGGCTTTCTTGCTGGTACTATTATAAATAATTAAGATAATTATCCAGTATATTTATGACAACTGACTGCTTTGGGTTGGCTTCTCAGAGGACTCCTGTTATCAATGAAAATTCTGCAGATGGAGGAGTTTACAGGCTCTGATGCCAAAGATGGATTACCTAGAAGCTTTCAGAGCTATACAGCGCAACTCCATTTGCCTCTTTGTACTGTATGGACTTAATAAGAAACTGTAATTTTATATTGTGAGTAAATGGGTGAGAGACATCAACAGCAGGAGTGAGAGAGAGGCATTGTCTTTTGCGATGCCAAATCCCAGAATATTAAGAGTTTGCCAAAGGCATTTCAGAGATAAGTTTCCTATCTTCATCAATAATTTAATACATTCCCAACTCTCCAAGTAGCTCAGAATAAGAGCTGAAGGCATGGATGTCAGAAGGCAGAGTGACTCCCAATTAGTCAGGTAGAGCGCTTTCTTGTTGATTCAGCCAGGGCAAGGGTGTCTGTAAAACCCAGGCTTATGTCCTTATAGACTCCTTAATAGTTTTTTTTTTCCTTTTTTCTTTTTTTCTTTAAATCTATGGTAATTTGTAAGAATGAGTGGGCAGTCCAGTGGGCAATCCACCGGGGTACTCATTAGTGCCACTGGAAAAACACATGGACGTTAATGCAAGTTGGTGGATACAGCTGCTAACAGGAAAAGGGTTGGAGAGTCAGGACCATGCTACGTGTGAGTGAGACCCAGAAAAAGGAATCGGCTTTTAAAAGCTGTTGGGAACGGTGACGTGGCTTTGGGATGTTATCAGCCAAAGAGTGTTTGCGGTGATGCCTTCTAAACTGGTGCTGCTTTTTTGAAAGCCTTGCCATGTATACGTGGAGTTATGAGGAAGTGATGGTATTTTGTTCCTTGATTAGAACATTTTTGTTGTCGTGTAGAAAATTGCTTGTAAGGCCCTAAAAGTGGGTCGCGTGAATGAATTACCCTGAGTCAGCCAATTTGCAAGAACTCGGGCTGTGCCTGTCTAGATGTGTCATAGAACTCTTCAGAGTGATATCTATTTTTGAGCATGCTAAACATGTTTACTTACTGTGCGGCTTATTGTGCATTAAACTCTTCCTCATAGCAGGCAATTTTCTAGTGCTTAGGCCACTATTTGACCCAGCTGCCATGGAAGCTATATTAAGTCCAGCTGATCAGGACTGTCTCCACAGTGAAACAGGAAATTAGTCTCTATAGCTATATGACTCTGTCAGCTTTTCTAAACATTTCTCACAGCTTTTTCCTACCTTTTTTTTGTGTGTGTGGATAAGATTTGATTTTGCATTCCCTCATGTGATATTCAGATCTTAAGCCTGACACTAATTACGCATTATTTTTTTTCCCTTTCTCCTGACACTCCTTACTGCACCTGTTTATGCGTAGTGCTTTTAACTGCACGTGATTCCATCCAAAATGTGCTGGTTTCTTCCACTGGAATTGTGTTTTGGTGCACACTTCCACATTTTAATCACAGCTTTGCAGTGCTTGTCTGGCCCAGTGGTAGCGCTCAACTGTGAAGCTTTCTTCCTTCGAAAAACCATCTCTTTCTCAAACAACTTGTGTTGTTGAGATTAGACTGTACTAGATGGTTGCTTAGAAAAAGCTGCAAGTCCTGTGAAGGTAGAAGAAGCTGTCGAGTTCAGAGGAACTCTGGAAAACTGCAGTTTGAGAGGATGGAGTGGATAGAATTGCAGTGAAGTTGGATTTTTTTTCTCCCGTTTAGGCTTGTATTCCAACACTGACTTGCACAATCACATCTGTGGAGCATCAGGAATCTCATTCGAAGATGAACAGGTCTTCAGCTCTGCAACACAGATTTTCAAGGGACTTGATGTTCCTACTGGTGATGCAGGCTGTGATACAGTGTCTACACATGGCAGAGCCCTTCCATGCATGCCCCTAGCTCGTGACAGATGAAGGGTGATTAATGAATCTCAGATTAAAACTCCAGATCCTTGATGTTCCAGCACTTGTCACTATTTTGCTAATATGACAGAATTTAGTCATCTACAAAATACATTTTGACATTCAGTCCCTGTGTCCTATGCCCTTAAACTCCTGTGAAACTGTGATTCCTGGCAGGACCAAATTCTCGTCTGAATTGCACCAGTTTGAATCTAAAGCAACTCCACTGCACTGTGAGGGCTTTGTCCCTGCTTTTCCCTGCTGTAAAGTGGCAGCTTGCCTGTGCTATGTGCCTTGGGTTTTACTGATCAGGTGGCTAGAGAGCTGGTAATGTGCCACTGGGCCAGTGGCTTAATGCAGGAATTACTGGAAGCAGCAATCTTGGAGTGCTTTTTATGAGGATAACAAGGCTTTTGCAGACATGAAAAAGCAGGAGAAATGCTTATTAGTTATGGGGAAGGTGAAAGGCTTAGAAAACTGATTAGTGTAGCAGTGTGGTCAGATTGAAATGAAAGCTCAGTGGCATAATCGTTAATTGGGTGCTTACTTACCTACTAATTTGAGCTTGGATGTCAGCAGTACTGCACTTCATCTCAAACCAGGGGTCAGGCTTTAATGCTACATCATAAATTACGTAAAGACACAACACTAACAATTAGATAATTATGGAGACCCATGCTGTTGCAATTTAACTGGGCAAGTTCAGGGCAATCATGACAGGAATAGTGCTTAACCCTGAATCTGCTGCCTTTCTTTCAACCTGACAGCCAAATATATGTGGCCAAGGAGGTACCCAGCTGTCTGGCAGCCCACAGGTTAAAAGCATCTTCTGCTAGTCAGGCTCATCTCGTGGCCTGGGCAAACTCTGAGGTAATATCATAAAAGTGTTAATTATGGTTCAGAAAGAAGAGCCTGTATTTCAGTCTACAGGAGATTCTGGCCAGGACACAACAGTCAGAACAGTTTTTGTGTGCAAGACACCATCGTGGGTTTTTTTTATCTGTTTCTAAGCCAAGCCTGTGTATATGTTTGGTTTATTTATTTTGCTTGAGTAAACCACCAACCCAAAATAAAGTTATCTGTAGGATCTCTTTACATGTGCCTGTACTACACACGGCAGACCCACAACACCTTGTATTTCGACCTTGCTATTGTACCTTCCAGCCAGCTGTGCTGCCTTCTGGGGCCAGCAGCAGCCCTGCAGACCAGAGATGAGCCCACCACAGTCCTGAGAGCTTTCAGTGTGGCTCCCATTGATGATGTCCAGGATGGCTTTAATGGAGAGAGAGTTCAGTCAATGCTGGACACCTGAAAATTTAATCCTCAGAAGAGATACTGAAGATCAGGGTGGAAAAGATCAGTCGGATGGATTGGAAAGTGATTGACAGTGGGTTGAAATTAATAATGTGTGGATCTTGGGTTGTTTCAGATATAACCAACATCCTCTCATCTGGGAGTGTGTAATGAACAGTGATTTCCATGGGGTCTTAGGAATCTGTAGGCTTTATTGGATTTGGGTCCAGAACTTTTTTTTTAATGCTGTCCTTTTGTTTCTGGTTCTTTTAACAACCAGGTAAATTGCTCGCACCATAATAATTTATTATTGCTGTAAACGCTGAGATTTTGTTTGTGGGTGGGGCTGAGAACAACAACAAAAGTGTTTTGGCACCATTTTTGTTATTCAGAGTATTTTATACAAATCAAGAAGGAAAATGGTCTTTAAAAGAAGGATTTCTATTAATAGTCACTGTCTTACAGTATACTGTGCAGCACTGTTGAATGCTGAAGTTTTCATTCCTGGATTGAGGGATGGTGTATGTGCATTAAGTTTAGCAATTTCTTGCTCTAGTTTTGGTAGCTAAAGTTCCTTCAGGTACTATGTTTGCTATAAAAGTGCAGGGAAATGCTTTGCTTTGGCACACTGCTTTGAAAAATAAAGTTATAACCTTTATATACATGCTGCTCTATGGTATGGTCAAGGAACGACACATCTGGTTACCTATTATTACAGGTTCAGCTATGGTATACTTTTTGTTTTAATTAGTCTGCAATAAACAAAAACTCAGGGGCTGTTCTGCTCTGGTAGTTCTCATTTTTCCTGCAGCCTTTTCTGCCCTTACAGGTTTATTAGTATAGAAAAAATGGCATGTTGCACTTGCATTGTGTAGACCAAATGGGAGGCTGTAGGCTTAGTCTGAACTGAATGTCTGCAATACGGTGCTGGGTGCTCTGATCTACACTGCATCTTATCTGGGAGCTGCAGGCTACTGGGAATGGCCTAATGCTGCAATAGCCTAACAGGCATGTTGGCAGTTTTGCCCTCCTAATAAATTTGATCTCCTGCAGCATTTGTGGGTATTTATTTCTATATATCATAGCATGAATCCTTTTCCAGAGGTACTGATGTCTTCCGCACTTTCGACCATAACCTGAAGAGACCAGCAATTCCTCTTGGCAGGCCCTGCTAGTGAATAGCATTTTATAAACCAACTGTACTCTTAGAGAGGTTGGATGCAAAACTGTCCTTAAGGCAGTGCAGATGTAAATGCCTTCTGCTGCAGGCCAGAAGGAGCTGTTGGTTCTGTCTGTGCAGGTTCTGTGCAGATCCCACGTAGGCAGCTGGTCGCAGCCTCAGGTCTGAGAAAAACACTGCCAGCCCTAGCAAGTTTGCTACAATATTTGGTCATTCTGTTAAAGCCGTAACTGCTGGAAGGAAGAGAAAGAACTAGAGTTGTGGTTTTTGTTTTAAAAAAGCACCAGTTTCTAGAGCTGAGAAAGACAGCTGAGATACATAAAGCATCCCTGATTGTGGCACAAGCATTCAGAGGGCAAAGAGCAGAAGTTAGTACTGCATTTTGCTGATCTGGGCACTAGCCCAGGCAATGCTGCAGTGAAACACTGTGCCTAGAGTCCGTCAAACGTTTGCGTTGTGGTGTAGAGGCTGATGGAGCACTCACGAAGCTGATGTACCGCAGCACTAGTGCCTGCTCATGATGTTGGTTCTGTAGCAGTCATTAGAAATCCTGCCCGGGTTTTAATTATATCCCTTTCCACTCTCAGATTACCTTGGGGTTTATCACCTGGGGACTGAGTTGAGCTGCGGAGCAGCTGAACTATGCAACTAGTAAAGTAAGTTATGTAAACTCTGCATGTTGGGAGCAAAGCTACAGGTCCGATTTACTCAACATCTGCAAAGACCTGAAAGCAGTGCCAGCCCTGTCTCTGGGTTATACTTTGGCATTGGTAGCGCAGGGGGTCAGCAGTTGTCTGGGAGTCCAGCAGCCCCTGTTGTGAGATTGACTGTTGTGCTGAGAACATTTTTGCTTGCATCAGCATTTCGTTATTCACAGACATGGTGAGGTTCTGCTTCAAAACAAAGACTGTTTGGGATTGTTGCTCTAGTGAGAGGGCATATCCCAGAGGCACTGCAGCATTTCATGCCCTGTGCTTTTGCTCCTCTCTACTCTTTATCAGATCCCATCTGTGCTCAGTCTAAAGCTGAGAAATGCACCCCAGGTGTGTCCTGCACGGACCCTGATAGAAAGTACAGCACTCCTCACTACAGCTGTGTGTTATGCTCCCTCCTATATTGCAGGACAAATTTTCTGGGATGCTGCAAAGTCCTGTGTGATGTCTCAGAAGTGTGTTTAAAGTCAGTGTGCCAATCTAGCTTATTTATATGAAGTCCTGGTACTTCAGATTGATTGTATCTTTGATGTAAAGTTCTGTTTGATCTGGATATTTTTCTCTTTTTTTGGACACTTATTTACAATCAAATGTGAAACTTCAACTGCTTTTGTTTTTGAAAAACTTTAAGTAATGTTTTCTCAGAACCAAATTCTCTGACGGCTGTATCATGCAGAGACATACCACTACACGTGAGTTCATGACTAAATATGCACCTATTTTTATCCATGTCAGCTTCCAGTTAGTGAAACCCATCACATTACCACTTTGCCAACAAAAAGTACTGTCAGGCACAATGCTCATGTGCTGAAACCTTGTTATCTTTGGGAAACTTGGTACTAGGTGACCTTGTCCATAGGTGTATTCAGGAACAGCAGTATAGTTGCTAGCACTAACACAGCCCCATCTGCAAGATGGGAGTGGCCAATTTAAAAACAACTGTGGTGGCAGTCAGTGCCCAGCTGCAGTAACTGCCTGGTCTCCTAAAAGATCAAGGTGTGTGTACTGGTGCTGCAGCTGCCTTTAATCAAATAATCAAAAGCTGACTAGTCTGTCCAGGCTGGGGTTGAAAGTCCAAAAGCAGCATGTGGGGCTTGATTTTACTTCTTGGTGAAAAAGACTCTAGGAATTCCTGTTGCATTAACTTTTTTTTTTTTTTTTTTTAATCCAAATGGCAAAACAATTCAGCAAATGGAATCTTTACAGCTGAGAGATTGAGTAACAAGGGAAAGAAAATGTCAATGCAAGTTAAAGCAAATTTAATAAAGCAAATAAAAGCAATATACTGACACTGAAATATAATCTTAACGCTCTGACTACAACTAACTGAAGCCAGGAAATTCTCAGCTAAGTGTTCCCTCAGCCCTCTTAAATCAACCCATTTTGCTTAGGCATTGTTGCACATAAGCGCCTTTATGAGATGGCCCCAAAACGCAGGATGGTAATATGAACACTAAGAAGATATTTATTTCGTCAGCTGTGTGTTTGGATATATCTGTGATGGATGTATTGGCCCTGATTCTGTAAGCCATTTAAAAATAAGCTAAACTTTAAGTATGTGTTTACACAGTCTGCAGAACCAAGGTCACTGTGCTCCAGGAAAAATGCAATCCATAAGGTGGTACTGAAGACACAAATAGTATTACTAAAGTCCCTTTGTAGATCTCCAGTGCAGCTTTTCACAGATACTAAAGAATTGATCTTCACAAAATCTGTAAGTTAGGGAACCCTCATTTTCCAGATGAGAGACTGAAGTATTGAGAGATTAAGCAGTTTACCAACTGTCTCAGAAGGTGATTGTGGCTGTGCAAAGACTTGAATTTACACTTTCAGTTTATTCAGCATTTTATCTGTGAAATGTCCCCTTCGTGCACTGAAAAATATTAAAAGATTCAAAACTTGGGGAATTTGATCTGCCCTGCAGGTGTATTGTAATTTGATGAATTTTTAATAGAGCTGAGAGGTGGCCTGCCATGCTGTGCTGTGGTTAGGAATTGGTTTTGGGAACTGAGGGCCTCCAGAGCTAGAATTGCCTGGAGTCCTGCTTGAAGCAGAGTTGGAGGGCTAGGTCAGCATGGAGCTGCGCACAGACCTGCTCTGAGAGGCTTTTGTGATGGATGATGGGCACTGCACGTAGTATGGTTTCTTCAATAGCAATTTTTTTCCCCTTAAAAAGAAAGTCAAAGAAAATGCTGGCCTTGAAAAAGGATATAAAGAGTGCAACTTGCTTGTTTTTTCTGGTCCTTAAAATACACTTGGAGATCTGATTCTTTACTCACATGAAAAAAAGAAAACAACTTTCTCACATAGTAATCCTGTGAAAGCCTTCAGAGTCTGCTTGAAGCTGTTAGGTCCAGTTGTATTGGTGAAATTATATAAGCAGTATTTGTGCTTAGTGCTTGTGCTTTTGTGCCACCTCTGAGCAGTTAGACCAACTGTATGGGAGCTGCGGAGTCACAGCCTGAGGCACTGATTGAGCACCTGGGAAAGGACCCAGTGGGTCCTGGGAGCACAGGTGAAGGCAATTCAGCTGTGTGACCAGAAGGGGTGGAGCCTGGCTGCACCTCTCTTAGACCTCATTGAGGGGCTGACTGCCACTGGGGAAGGGTCTCTGGTTGGAAATCCCTCCTGTGTGGAGTCTTCCTGCAAGCTGAGGTCTTCAGAGATGGGTGAGCACCTTTGATTTTCTTTGTAACACTGTTCCGTCTGTGCTGGTCTCTTTGCTGTTATACTCCTGTATAGCCCTTCCACCACATTAATCTTTCTGATTGTAACACCAACCAAATCGAGCCTTCAGACACCATTTGTTGTTGAGTGAGGAAATGCTGATATCAGCCAAATCCATGCCTCAGTTATTCCTCCTGCTTACGTTCAGGAAAGGCACCTACTAGTTTCCTTCCAGAGACACGGATGAAAAAATGTCTTGCCTAGTTTTGCTGTTCTACTGGATTCCACATCCATTTTCCCACTTCTACCTCTCAAGTCCCTCTGCTAGTCCTGACTGTCTCTGTATTGAAGAGCCTTCACAGTCCATATCCATCCTGCTTATCACTCTTGCTCAGTATTGACAAATCTATGCCCACTTCTGACAGGCCACAGCTAATTGATTCTGTACCAGCAAAGTTTTCCAGCAATCACTTTTGCGGTCTCTGGCTTCGTGAGATCCCCATGGACTCAGGGAAAGGTAGTGAGTTTCTTCATAAACATCAATTTTTGTAATATTTAAACCATGCTTCCTCTCCTGCTTCCCCACTAAAAGCCTGCTGAAGACAGGGGAATAGTGACACAGTCCTGTCCAAGATTTTCATTGCTTTTACTTTTTTCTCTGGTTTATGTGCTGCCGTGTGCAGGTTGTCTCCACGTGGTGTTTCTCGTTACTATGCTCAGGCCAGCATCGTTGGGACTGGGGCTGTCATGCTTTACAGTCTCCAGAATACTGGACTCATAATGTATGCATAAGACTCCCAGAATTTGGAGTATTAAAGTCTCCTCTGCTTTTGTTCATTTGTAGGAAAATCCAGTTAACTCCTTACAATATAGCTTATCCCTACTTCTAGTTCCTTGGTGGTGGCCTACACTGTTGTTGTCTGCTTTGGAAAGGCTCTCAGTGCTCCTTCTGCTGGCTGTTCACACCTGGTGCTGTAACGGAGGTCTGGTCACCGTGCTGAAAGGGTTAGATACAAAGGTAGATATCAGTACCTTTCCAGGAAGCAAGGCAATCTTAGCTTGTTCCTGTAGTTTGGGGGTGAGAAGGTGTTTTCTTTCCTAAAATCCTATTTATTCACTACAAAAATTCAGGGCTTGACTTCTCTTAGCTTTTACCTTTCTGTGACTACAGGGCTGGGCCAAATCTCAGCGTAACCCGAGCTGTCAGTCATATTAATAATTATTATTACTCCCTGCTGATGCTTTTCCATATGAAAGCAGGGAATCTCTTTGGCACTCTTCTTACTTTTCTTTAAAAGATGGAAGGTGGAATAATAAAGTTATTAATTAGCTGAGCTGGTGTTGGAAAGCTTAGTGTCAGATTTCCAGGTCAGTGTTTGATGAAGGAATGATAGGGAGAAGTGATGCATCGACATTGATTAAAGAGCAGTGATGAAGCAAGATAGAATTGACATTTAATTCTTCCCAGCTAAAGTAGTGTGACTGACAATAGTTAAAGGTGAATGGTCTTCATTCTTGAATCAACAATGCAACCTGTAAAAACATCCATCAGAGCAATCTTGTCTTAATTACTAACATCTAATTAGCCCCAAATCACTGTAGCACACTGATTAAAATAAAAGATGCCTGCCACTCTTTCTATTTTGGGTGTATCTGAGAAGGGCAGAGGATATAAATTAACTGGCACTTAAAATTGTTTCATCCAGAGACCTTGCAGAGGGTTCTCGGCTTCTCTCTTTATTCTCTGCTGTTTATTCAGACAGAATTGTAATTCCACATGAGTTGGTTTGATTTTTTTTTTTCCTGAATGCTGACCACGGACAGCTCTGGAAGTGCTGAGAACCCCCTAGAGGAGTGTGGGAACACTGCAAAAGCTAAGCTACTGCCTTTCCTGCCGCTAATGATGGGCAACAATTAACATCTTGTGGGACTAAATTTGTTACTGCTTTGTTTTTAAACGTAACGCATCCTTAAGCTTATTTAAAGTAGCAGTTCAGTGTTTCCTTGCTTTAGTCAGAGAGCATCCCTGCCTCCTTCCTTCTAGTAGGCAAAAGGCTTTTGATGATTGTTTCCCATCCCTTATCATTATTTCCCTTGGAAGAAACAAAGGAAATAACAAATAGAAATCCCCCAATAATTTATTTTCCACACGGGTTCTGGAGTGCAGCTGATTACTCTGTGAATATGTTCGTATTGCAGAAAAGAGCATTCAGGTGATAACGCTTGAAGTAGCAGTTAATGCTCATTTTCGAGCTCTGATTGAGTTGAAATATTGCTTACTGCACCAAGGTGACTAAGACAGCAGATTAGATTCCAGAGAAGTAGCATCCTTTTATCAGTAGATGGTAGTATAACAACATGGAAAGAATGTGGCTGCTATAAAGTTGTCCCAAGATCCGAGCTGTTATACTTGAATCCTAAGTGAAAAACAAGACAAAGAGAGGCAAGGAATAAGTTTAGACTCCTGTTATATTTTACTTTTCACAGTGGTGGTTTATGGCGTAGTGAATTAATGTATGTTTTTATTCATGATTTATTCATGGTTTATCTACAACAGCATGAATAATTGATTATTTTTGTTCTCTAGCAATGCAAAAAATTAAAATAAATATGGGTTTTTTTGGAAGCAAAATAAAATAAAAGTTAGGAAATCAAACAGTGAAAAAGGAAGGAACAGACTTTTGTGTCAAAATAAATGTTTTATTTCTCTCCAAAACAACTGTTTTGTTCCATGTATGCTTTGCTTTTAAGGATGGTTTGAATCGTTTAACATAAAAATTAAAGGAAATTGCCAAGCAAAACAGTTGTAGTTCAGTTCTGGCTTGTACATATCCAAATAATGAGTTTTAAACATCATTTCCTTTCCTGTCACAAAAACAAAGAGTTTGGTGAAACTGGGACAAGCTTCCCAGGAGATGGATGCTGCCAAAACTGAAATCATCATGAGAATGTTTCAGCTGAGGCTGTGACCGTCCCCGCTCTTGGTTTGGCCATGCTGTGTTTTTCTGGTGGAATGGATGTGTTCTGTGAGCTGTGCATGAATTACCAGCTATGAAAATACACATAAAGCAGAACGAAGATGTGGAGAGACCTTATCCAATTTAGTAAGCCCATATTTGAGAAGACTTTTATTTTATTTTTAATTAAAAGCAGAATTTTCCTGTATGTGAGCTGAAAGATCCCAGGGGCCGGATTCACAACGCAAATGCACTCAGGCTAAAGAGATCTGTATTGATTTATATCAGTAAAGGATCTGGCCCAGCAGGAACAAATGCCACTTTTTAGTGTAGTACTGAATTTGTATGTGTTGAATTCTGTGCTTTTGAATTAAAATCAAGGATTTGATAGCCAAAGAAAAAAAAAAAAAGAGGAAGCATTTGCAGAGATGCTGACATCCAATGTTTTCATTATCTATGTCCTTACTAGTGAAAGCAGTGTTGTAGGGGCGATGTTGATGAAGAGAAATGGCTTTTTGGTTACAAGTAGGTTCTAATCCAAACCTTACTTTATGTACTTGGTAAGGGTTGACAAGTGACAACTTTGCTTTATGGAATTTGGGTGTGAGGAAAAGAATTGATAGAAAAATTCAGATTTCAAGCATTTTCTGACCAGGCCTGTATCTCATTGAGGAACAATGCTGTTTTTCTTTACCAGCATGTTTTCTTCCTTTCTCTGCTCTTCAAATTCTTCACTGCTAAAAATATATTAGAAACACTATCTATTTAAAAGTCCACATTAATAAATGCAGCCATGAATTAAAATCAGTGATAGAATGTGAATGTATGAATGAGTAATAGAAAGGAACTCCTGACAGTGTATCCACAGTAAGGAAGGGTCCATCATCAGAAGCATGAGGTGTGAGTTCTTGTGTTGCTTTACTGCACAATTACACACCTTTGCAATCTAGTACTAGGTTATGATATTTTTGGCGGAAGTGTCATCTGGGTCCAGAGGTCACAGAAAAGGAGAGGAAAAAAAATTCTATTTCCTCAGCACTCTGTGAGTCTTGGGCAGTCGCCTTGGGTCTGAGATCCGTCCTGGTGCCCTTGGCTGCTGCCAAGGATAGAGTGAGAGAGTTGAGGATTTGTCACTGTATTAAAATGGCAATTTTTAAAGTAGATATGATAAAGTCTATAAGTCCTGACAAGGTAGAGTCCCTCCGATAGTGCTCAGGATTGGGAATGCTGTTGTCAAAGGGATGTGAGGGGATCTTGGTGGATCTCCAGTGAGGGGAAGGTTCTTTGTGGGGAACTTGGCAGCCAGGGGTGCCATCACAGGCTGGTTTATGGTGGCATGTTTCTTTGCGTTCTACTCGTGAACACATCCCTGCAACACAGCCAGTTTATGTATATATATCTCAGAAAGAAGCTCGATGAGGAAAGCTTTGTGCAAGTTCTTGTTGCGTTCATTCTGTTAAGTTGCGCCTTTTGCTCTCCTCTCGCTCATTCTGCCTTCCCAGGAGCTGTGCTGAGGGTTTGCTGCCAGGCGCGTGATGGAATTGCAGGAGCTGTGGAGAGCTGGACGGAGGGAGGCAGGGGAGGTCCTTCCTCAGCAGCATACAGCTTGCATACCTGATATACACAAATACCACTTAGAAACAAGTCTACTCAATTCTGTGACTGAGTTAGCTTAGTAATTTAGGCTGCCCATGAGAAAATGTTTTAAGGTGAAGATACATTTGGAGCATGTGGAAAGGGAGAAGGACGCATGAAGTTTTTTCAGAATGATGGAGACACTGCAGAACTTTGCAGGGACACTCAGGCTGCATCGCTAACGTAGTAATTATGCAGCTCATACTGCGAATTTGTTCTGTGTCAAAAGAAAACCTGTTGCAGCAAACTTTGTGTTTCCATCTAAAGGCAAAGACACAGGCAAGAAGTTTAGCTGCCACATCTGAACAAGCGCTCTGGTGTCAGTCAGGTTAATCATTTTCTGAATCAATTGTCTTATACTTTACATTAAAAAAAAAAAAAATCTGGTAAAAGCTATGCTAATGGAAAAGAAAAGCATGAAAAGCTTGCCCAGCTTGTTCTGGCTGAGTGTAAATTGATATCACTGTGTGTGCTTGGAGAAAAGAGATATTACCCCAGCCAAAGCCCCATCTGGAAGAAGATGTGTGTCGTGCTTTAAGAACCCCAAGAGAAGGATGAGGTTTCTGTCTCTGTGAGCTTTGCTGTATGGGTATTGATGAAGCCTGTGCAGAAAGAAGGGTACATTTGAAGAAAAGTCCTCTCTAATTTTAGGTGGCGTTAATTGAGGTGAAACTGGTTCTACCATGACTGAGTGCCCATTTATATCTAGCAATGGAAGGCCCAACTGAAGGAAAACGGAGCATCTTGTGCTAACAGTTTAAATGCAGCGTGGTAGGAACCTGGCTATTCTTTTCTGAACAAAAGTATGTGTGCACACCTGGGACTGACACGGCCTGGTGAATCTGTCTGCAGCTGGGCTGTGAAACCACTGCGTGGCACAGAGCATGGTGGCCTACCTGCAGGAGCTCGGAGGAAGGAGATACAATAAATCTTTCTTCCCATTCAGGTAGGGGAACCATCAGAGGATGGAATGGCTAAAACAACTCAGCTTTCATGTTTTTATGGAATTGAGGTGAATGTACAGTTCTTCAGAGAACTGCATGAAAGGAGTGTGGGTTCTGGATGTGCTGGACAGGAGCTCAGCTTTGAGCAGAGGCAGAAGGTGCTTTATGATGATACAGGAGGGCTTGCAGTCCTGCAGGAAAGCCAGGATTTATGCAGGAGGAACCAGAGCAGGAGCAGGGCAGTAGCTCTGCTGTGAGTATAGAAAAAGCCCATTGCCAATAGGGGATGGGTGGTTAGGAAGAGCCTTTTGGGACTCAGTGCATCTGTAGGCTTGTCTGCACAGAGCAGGTTGAGAGCGGTGAGATCTCCTCAGCAGGTGTGAGGTTAGGTATGTAACTCTTAAATCCATCTTGCTGGTTAATTTAGCAAGTTAATGTGTGAGTGCTTTGGAGACAGGTGATCAGAAGTGCAGGCTTTTACAGCAGAAAGGTGAGGGGGAAGAAAACCAATGAACAGTGTAGAGGAGGGAAAGGAAGAAATATAGACCCTCTGTAGTATTTGTGAAAGGAGAGGAGATTGCCCTGTTAATGGCAGTCTCACCTCAGGTCAAATTTTATTCAATGGTAGAAGAAAACGCCCTAGGAGGAAAGAAGTCCAGAAGTGACTGACAGCCTTTGTAGAGCATAATTTTTGTCCTTAATGGTGTAAGGAAGTGACGTCTGTTTTGAGAGGCCCAGTTCTGAAGCCTGATGAGGTGGGACCCAGTTCTGGCAGCTTATTTGCTGAGGAAGGGAAGGTTTCTGGTTTTCATTTTGCCCAGCTGTGGACCAGAGCTCTTCCAGCAATATAGCTCTTCTTGCAAGGAGAGAGTGTTGAAACTCAATAGGAGATTCCATTTCCTTCACTTCTGAGCTAGTGCCACTTAGGGTTTTGCACAGCTCCTCTGTTGTACTTGCTGCCTGCAGTAATAAATAGAGATTATATTTACATATCCAAAGCCAAACTTCTGTATCTTTGATAGTAGGATCATTATTCACTAATACAGAGCTTAGACAAAGATGAGGATCAGTTCAAAACCAGGGCAAAATTCCTGTCTTGCAAGTGGATGCTGAAAAACAGGACTGACTTGTATGTATGCTGTGTTCAATAACAGAAGGGCTGGGATGAAAGCATTTCACAGACTTCTCTGCCTCATGGAAGGCCTGACTGAGGACATAAAACTCTATGTGTGGACAGAAGTTATTCAGGATCACTTTTAGATACAGTCAAGTCATTTTCTTTGTAATTTTCCCAGCTGTTTATGTGCAAGTTACCTGTGGAGAACACATTCTGTGCTCTCAAAATCAGGAGTTAAGTTACATTGCTGAAGTAGTGAAATTAAACTGTTTGCTTTTGCATCATAGATACTACTTTTTTTTTTTTTTTTTTTTAACTAATAATCACTGAACAGAAAAGTATGGCATGCTTATACAATCTCTGATATTGGGTCTAGTTATCTACTGTTCTTGAATCTTTAATGTTTTGGGTGCTATTCTAGATAGACTCTGCTCAGAAACCTAAATAATTATTATTTGAGTTCTGTTAGTCAGTAACCTATAACTGATTCCATTAATGAGATCAAGAAGACTTACCTAAATTCTCCTTCTCTGTGTAGTCATAGTTTCTCCCTTAAAGTGGAAACTCAGTCTGCTGTAATACTTAAGATCAGGGACAGTATCTTGTCCTTTGGGGCAGGCTGCTGCTTCTTTTGGTCTTCTACAGCTTGGACAAGCAATGAGGACCCCAATTCTGGTCTTCAGAAAGAAAAAGACATTTCTAAAATGTGATTAATGTTAAAATACAGGTTTAAAGGAGTGAGATGAATAACATTGTATAGAAGTGGTTATTTTGATTGTGCAGACTACCTTAGATGTAACGTTCACAATCCCTGAATATAGATGTGATGGATTTGATCCTTGGCATCATTCTTTCAGATCTGATGTAAAGACTGTTGCGGTCAATGGAAGTACTCTCAAGTAGGTGTGGTTACATACTGCATTGATCTTACTCATGATATATTACGGTGCATTTTAATTTGAGCCAATACTGTCTCTTCTTTCAAGAGGTGGAGAGAAAACGCACTCAATTACACCATGAAAGCCATGTAGCTCTTTCAGTGATCCAAACAGACTGGGAAGTTACATTTGAAACCATTCACCCATTCCATTAAAAAAAAAAAAAAATACTAGGGAGCACGCATCCCTGTAAAATAATGATGGGCAGAATAAACTGTCTGAAAGTATCTCGCCTACTCCGTACCATTTAATCAAGAAGCAGTGAGTGGAACTGGCCTAACATTTACAAAGGAAGAACTGACACAATGCATATTTGAACACCATGAGAAATAGCATCACCGGGGACAGAGAGTGAGTTTAGTTAATAATGAATGGCACATCCTATAAAATACCATTACACAGTGTTCAAGGCCCAAGAATGATGACATAATTATTAGGAGACTGGGAGATTAAGATATAATTTAAAAAAACATGACAGGGGAGGGTGTAATTGGGGAGACAAAATACACAGGAAGTTTGTAATTTACATGTCAAAATACCTTTTTCATGTTTTGATTGGATTGGACGCCGCCTTTCCACTTCATTTATCTTGGCTTCAATTAGAGGCAGGAGAAATGACATCTCATGTTCATATTCTTGACACACACTGCTCATAGACACTTCCTAATTCTAACAGACAGTGAGGGGAAAAGGGAAACTCGATTCTGCCTCCGTCATGGACTTCTTAGTTAACCCCTAATTTGTTTCTAAATGAGGCTGTCACTGTGGTTCAAATGAATATGCGCTTAGGAATCAGGGTGTGTGTTTGGGTATTAGCCTGTTTGCAGGGCTTTGCGTATGCAAGGCTGGTTGTACCCAAAAGCTGCTTAGCTGGAGGGAAAAGTGGAAGGAAAAAAAAAAAGTAAGAGATTTTACCCTCCAATGAAAGAACTTTTCTCATATGAATGGTGTGGACTTTTTTTTTTTTTTTATTATCAGAACAGCCACATTCACAGTGTGCTTGTAATCAAACAGAGCCATCTCCAAAGCAGAAGATTTGAGTTGTGATTTTTCCCTTTGGCAGAATTTTTGCTCTTTTTATTTTCTGCATGTCTCTTTTATCTGGTGTCACCATGTGTTTCCCATCGAGCTCTGAAGTCTGCTTCCATTTTTACAGGAACTGTGCTGTTTTACACCCGTCCCCACCCAAACACATACACTAGAAGTGTCAAAGGTGTGTTTGAGATAAAGCCACGTGTTTCATCAGAACTGAAATATCTGCTCACCTGGGGGCATGTGTTGATGTCTTTCCCCTCTTGGCAACTGTAATTACCATTCTAATTCTTCTCATGCTGCATCTGAAAAATCTGAGTTTTAGATTCTTCTTAGAGGTTGTTTGTTCTTTTCTTTGCAGAGAGAGGGGTGCACAGTTTGAGCTGCCCAAAAAGGGACAAAAGTTTGCCCCTCCATAGGACTTCTGACCTCTAAAACTGTGCACTTTAAAGCACCCCAAACTGACCAGCTGCAAACAGAGATACTCAGAATTGTCAGTCACTTTTGAAAACATGGGAGGCAAGTTTCAGGCTTATCAGTAACTCCATTCATTGGACTTCTTTATAAAGCAAAATTGCTCCTGGAAATGCTAATCAGGAAATAGAGAAGTGACAGCCCTTGAGCGATCTTCTCTGAGAGGAACTTTCACTCACCAGGCAGAGAGAGAAATCAGAGCAGTTGTATGAGTTCTTTGTATATACTGTGTGTGCTCTGAACTCTATGAGAAACCCCAAAAGTGACATGAAGCTGGATGGAGTGGACAGTGCTGTTGTTACTAATGCTATCACATTTTTGATTTTTAAGCCATCTGCAGCCATGCTGGGATTGTTCACCATAAGGCTCCCTGTAATGCTAGCAGGTCATCAGATCTGAATGTCTTACTTGAAAATTGCTTCAACTGTAAGGTGGGGAGGAGGAATTAAAAAAGCTAAGAGAGAAATGATTTATATAAGAAATACAGTTTGACTCAGACCATCCATTCATCCAGTCTTTGGCTGCCCCCAAAAGATGTTGTCTAGGAGGAGTGTGTGGCTCTAGCCACCTTCTGCAGCCCTTCCCACTCATGCTCCTCCAGCATCCATAATCATTGGATTAAAAATGTTAGAGGGTACATTCCTTTGGTAGACCTGTTGACCATGAGTTTTTCTAATCCCTTTAAAATCTGCTCGCTCTGTCTGCCTCCACAGCTGCCTGTGGCAGCAAATTCCAGTAGTTCACTAATGGTATTGCTTCACACGGTGTTGCAAACAGCTTTTCAGCAAAGCAGCCTAACATGCATTGTAAAGTTTTCTAGCCACACCTGAACTAGCTGTGTTGAATGACTTTTGGGCTAAAATATTATAAAGCTTGAAAATATATTGTAGTGTGAATCAGAGAAACATTACACTCCTCTGAAATCTCCAGGATAACGTGGTCTGACTCTCCAAGTGAGCGTTGGTAACG